>JAIGNY010003948.1:222500-360823 GCA_020152595.1 Chiridota heheva | reverse complement strand
GGAAGCATGTTTTTTACACTAGATTTATAAGAGTAGTCTGCCATACAGAACCTGGCTACTATTCTTTGAATAGATTCAGGTTTATTCAAGTTATACGCCCAACAATTTGCTGCAAACTAAAGAAACGTTGCGATGACGTCCTTGAAGTAAAAAAGTGTAATTAAGATTCGCGAGTGGTCAAAAAAAGGAATTTTCTTATATGGTTCGAAAGTCGCATTAAAAAGAGTCCTACCTTTCTTTAAATATATACTAGTAAGCATATTCCCTTGACAGTTACTGTAGGCAAAAGTTGCCACCAAGAGCTCCATAGACACGAGGTACAAATTATGATCGTCAAAAAAACAATGTCCTCACCTTAAACGAAGTTCATGATACACTAGTAGGCTACTGAAGTAACTTGTTGGGAGTTGGCGTAGGCCTAGGCCCTGGTAGTACACCAGGCCCTAGGACGGATTAGGCATTTAGTGACAGTCGGTGCTTCTTTAAACTTCGTAGAACTGGTTACTAGTTGAACCTATGTTACACAGTTCTGAGTTAGATACGAGCTCAAACTTTGGATATTATTACGCTGAAAGAAGCATAGGCTTGGCAGTACACTGGTGTGTTAGGCCTAGGCCGTAGTATTAGCCATGTCATTGTCTGGACAAACAAATTGCCTGTTTTTTGGCCAGTTGGTACTAGGACAACGCCATGATTCAGATGATTAGAAGCATAGGTCAGTCCGTCACGCCGTCGCTGTCCTGCCCACATTACGTAATTCACAAGCGAGCTCGTATGGCAATTGCGGTAATTTGTGTGTTATACACAATTTTATGCACATTGTACATTGTGTGTTATACACAAAATAACAGAGAGACTGGGTTGTCCGAACCTACCAACTACGTAATGCCCCAAAATAGGCAAGATATGACGCTCCCAAAAACGCGCCTGCGTACTATAGTCTTATGCAACCTTTTCATAAAACGGTAATTGCGTGTAGTACTACCATAGAATTTAGTTTAACTATTATCAATACTAGGCCTATCTTCCTTCTGCATTTCTGCCATATCTGGTTTCTGCGGATGATAACCTTCATAAGCGAAGAAATATCACGCTACCATGACGGCTTCTGGCAAAGTTGCTAGACTTTTGAGAGGAGCATCAGGTGAGACTAGTTATGTATTTTGGATAGCATAACTTAAAAGCATTTAGATTTGTTGTCCCGTGAACGTTTCACGTATACTATAGGGCCTTCTCCAGTGTGTTACTTTTATAGTGCGTATTACGCGAACTATTTTATTTTAACCTTAACGGAGCAGTGAAATTATTCATGCCATTCGCCATCTGCGAATTGTTTCCACAAACCGAATTTTTCCACAAACCTAGATGTTTGCAAACGGTAACGCAATGTTATAGTCTGCGCAGCTGCAAACCGTCCAAATCAGTGGTTTTTAGCTGCACAGTATGGAAAATTGTACCAATTTTCTACACAACTAGGCTACTCCCTTAGTACCGTCGGACTGATGCCAGCCGTGTTAGTATGGCTGCCGTTGGTGATGGCTGGCCGTCTGAGGGTACTACAAAATCCTATACCCTCATGTACTGTTTTAAACTAGGTGTTAAAAGTATAGGAAAATCTCAGTTAACGAAACCATTTTAGTATTACCTTTTTTTTCCACCCCAGTGATTAGAATCGATGTCTGAAGCACTTGATCTGCGTTTTCAAAAACTGTTTTTAAGGTGATTTTAGTAATTGGTTCGCATGTGTAGCATTATGCGAACCTATGTAATGGCGATTACGTCAGTCCAGCCGTCCGGCCGTCCACAGATTTGTCCTGAGATTTCCTTAAAAATGTTAAAGTTTTTTGAGAATTCCTCAGAATATGTTGAAGTTTCTTGCATTAAACACGAAAGAAAACCGACCAAAAAATAACACATAAAATTCCGGGGAGAATTTTTTTGCTTCGTGTTTTGAAAATACACGTGACTACCATTGTTAAAAAGTATGCATAAAATCAGAATATTCATCAAATTCTATTTCCAGAACTAACAAAACGACGCAGATGCAACTGAGTAAAGCGAATGTGTATCTTAAATTTGTTTTAATTCTTATATGATCGTGTGAAGTATCCTTTACAAGGTTCCTTAAAAGGTGCCGAATCAAATCACTACAAAAATGTTCCACACACATACTGCAAAAACAATAGAGCAAACTTTTTTAAGTGATCATAAAAGTCCTACGCCTCTTCACCTCTTCGTCATTTATACATTTTACGAAATGTATAGCTAGGGGTCTCCGTCCCCCTTTTTAATTGGAATATGTCTTTTGTTTTGATCTTCCGTAATTGAATCTTTACATAATCTTTCAACAAACCGCGCGCCCTTGAAAATAAGTAGGCCACCACCTGGGCAAGATCATAAATCACCCAGTCAGAATTGGGTTTTGGAAATGTTTGAAGCGTCAGAGAAGTATAATATCTTTGAACAAGCGCCATTAAACAATAAATATGTGGGGTACTGGGGCAGTTCCCACGGAAACTGGGTTTTATTAAAAAAAAATCATTTTGTGTTCGGAGATAACAGAAAGCTGTGGGTGCAAAGTCTGCAGGAATGCTAGTGATTGAGAAAGTTGCCGATCTAAGTTTATTTTCATTCAACCATTCTATGGTGCATACCAGTTTGCCGTATTCATAATTTTTATTTTTTTATCAACAATTTTTGTCACCAAATGAAACAAAGACTTGGAGCGAGCTTTTTTTCACAAGGATCTACTTTTTTAATAGTGTAGGGGTATTTTATTTACATGCCGGAACAGTAGGAATTTTGTTAAGTCTAAAAGGGATCTACCTTTTTAATAGTGTAGGGGTATTTCATTTACATGCCGGGACAGTAGGAATTTTGTTAAGTTTGGACCATTGTCTGTGAGCAATTTCGCGAACGATGTTACTAATATTTATTATTATTTTTATTGGATTAGGTTCGGAATAAAGTCGCCAAAATTGAGTAAGTTGATTATTTCTTTTTCAGTCACTGCTTTATTCTGTGGAGTAAAATTTCAGTGCACAAATAAATATAGGCTTAGAATAAACCAAAGTTTAAAATTCCAGTTTTTGATTAAAACATCGAAGTCATCAATCCATGAAAAATTGAACACGGTAGGTCTAACAAAAAAAACTTACACAAAAATGAAAATGTAAAACATTATTTGGTCATGATTTCTTGATTCTTAAGGTGTTGTGAAAGATAAGAAAGAAAAAAACCTAAAATTTTAGGTTGCTAAAAGATATTTTGAAATTGTTCTTCTTTTCTTCTTTTTTTGATGAAAGATCAATATCATTATCACTGCAAAATTAAAGCTGAGAGACATATTTAAGGACTCATTAATTTTCAGTTTTATCCTAGTTTAGGACTGTTACATTTTGGCTCGACGCAACTATTTTTACTGATACGGTACTGTTAACAGGAGTTTGTCAATTGAATCACGATATTATTTGTAACTTGTTTTGAACATATTGTTTTTTGCGGAACACCATTACGAGCAATAAGAGGTTCTTTTTTTTCTTCTTTTTTAATCTGAGTACTTGACCTTCACAATCCCATTACGTTTTCGAAATAAGATTAATGTAACGGTATATCATTCTTTGCTCAGTTGAAGCATGGAGCCATTACTAGCTTCATGGTCGGAGAAACTTTCTAACAACATTACCAGCGATATCCTGCACAATATCACGAGGTATTGTTCCTATTGTTATGCAGGAAAGTGTGTTGGTACAATGGCTTCACTGAACCATGTGTTACGGTGCGTTTTATTCGTCATGAATAGAAAAAAATCCCGCAGTTTTGCGAGATTCGGCGGCATGCCGCATATCGCAAGTTGGCTCGCCTTCCTTAAAGCTCTGATTGAACCACTTTGTTAGGATTTACCCATAAGTTCACGGATAAAGCACCTTTAAGCTCTGATTGAACCACCTTGTTAGGATTTACCCATAAGTTCACGGATAAAGCACCTTTAAGCTCTGATTGAACCACTTTGTTAGGATTTACCCACAAGTTCACGGATAAAGCACCTTTAAGCTCTGATTGAACCACTTTGTTAGGATTTACCCATAAGTTCACGGATAAAGCACCTTTAAGCTCTGATTGAACCACTTTGTTAGGATTTACCCATAAGTTCACGGATAAAGCACCTTTAAGCTCTGATTGAACCACTTTGTTAGGATTTACCCATAAGTTCACGGATAAAGCACCTTTAAGCTCTGATTGAACCACTTTGTTAGGATTTACCCATAAGTTCACGGATAAAGCACCTTTAAGCTCTGATTGAACCACTTTGTTAGGATTTACCCATAAGTTCACGGATAAAGCACCTTTAAGCTCTGATTGAACCACTTTGTTAGGATTTACCCATAAGTTCACGGATAAAGCACCTTTAAGCTCTGATTGAACCACTTTGTTAGGATTTTACCACGGATAAAGCACCTTTAAGCTCTGATTGAACCACCTTGTTAGGATTTACCCATAAGTTCACGGATAAAGCACCTTTAAGCTCTGATTGAACCACTTTGTTAGGATTTACCCATAAGTTCACGGATAAAGCACCTTTAAGCTCTGATTGAACCACTTTGTTAGTATTTACTCATAAGTTCACGGATAAAGCACCTTTAAGCTCTGATTGAACCACTTTGTTAGGATTTACCCATAAGTTCACGGATAAAGCACCTTAAAGCTCTGATTGAACCACTTTGTTAGGATTTACCCACAAGTTCACGGATAAAGCACCTTTAAGCTCTGATTGAGCCACTTTGTTAGGATTTACTCAACCAAGTTCACGGATAAAGCACCTTTAAGCTCTGATTGAACCACTTTGTTAGGATTTACTCATAAGTTCACGGATAAAGCACCTTTAAGCTCTGATTGAACCACTTTGTTAGGATTTACTCATAAGTTCACGGATAAAGCACCTTTAAGCTCTGATTGAACCACTTTGTTAGGATTTACTCATAAGTTCACGGATAAAGCACCTTTAAGCTCTGATTGAACCACTTTGTTAGGATTTACCCATAAGTTCACGGATAAAGCACCTTAAAGCTCTGATTGAACCACTTTGTTAGGATTTACCCATAAGTTCACGGATAAAGCACCTTTAAGCTCTGATTGAACCACTTTGTTAGGATTTACCCATAAGTTCACCGATAAAGCACCTTTAAGCTCTGATTGAACCACTTTGTTAGGAGATACCCATAAGTTCACGGATAAAGCACCTTTAAGCTCTGATTGAACCACTTTGTTAGGATTTACCCATAAGTTCACGGATAAAGCACCTTTAAGCTCTGATTGAACCACTTAGGATTTACTCGTAAGTTCACGGACAAAGCACCTTTAAGCTCTGATTGAACCACTTTGTTAGGATTTACCCATAAGTTCACGGATAAAGCACCTTTAAGCTCTGATTGAACCACTTTGTTAGGATTTACCCATAAGTTCACGGATAAAGCACCTCTAAGCTCTGATTGAACCACTTTGTTAGGATTTACCCACAAGTTCAGGGATAAAGCACCTTTAAGCTCTGATTGAACCACTTTGTTAGGATTTACTCTTAAGTTCACGGATAAAGCACCTTTAAGCTCTGATTGAACCACTTTGTTAGTATTTACCCGTAAGTTCACGGATAAAGCACCTCTAAGCTCTGATTGAACCACTTTGTTAGGATTTACTCATAAGTTCAGGGATAAAGCACCTTTAAGCTCTGATTGAACCACTTTGTTAGGATTTACTCACAAGTTCACGGATAAAGCACCTTTAAGCTCTGATTGAACCACTTTGTTAGGATTTACCCATAAGTTCACGGATAAAGCACCTTTAAGCTCTGATTGAACCACTTTGTTAGGATTTACCTGTAAGTTCACGGATAAAGCACCTTTAAGCTCTGATTGAACCACTTTGTTAGTATTTACCCGTAAGTTCACGGATAAAGCACCTCTAAGCTCTGATTGAACCACTTTGTTAGGATTTACCCGTAAGTTCACGGATAAAGCACCTCTAAGCTCTGATTGAACCACTTTGTTAGGATTTACTCATAAGTTCAGGGATAAAGCACCTCTAAGCTCTGATAGAACCACTTTGTTAGGATTTACTCATAAGTTCAGGGATAAAGCACCTTTAAGCTCTGATTGAACCACTTTGTTAGGATTTACCCATAAGTTCACGGATAAAGCACCTCTAAGCTCTGATTGAACCACTTTGTTAGGATTTACCCATAAGTTCACGGATAAAGCACCTCTAAGCTCTGATTGAACCACTTTGTTAGGATTTACCTGTAAGTTCACGGATAAAGCACCTCTAAGCTCTGATTGAACCACTTTGTTAGGATTTACCCATAAGTTCAGGGATAAAGCACCTTTAAGCTCTGATTGAACCACTTTGTTAGGATTTACCCATAAGTTCAGGGATAAAGCACCTTTAAGCTCTGATTGAACCACTTTGTTAGTATTTACTCATAAGTTCACGGATAAAGCACCTTTAAGCTCTGATTGAACCACTTTGTTAGGATTTACTCACAAGTTCACGGATAAAGCACCTTTAAGCTCTGATTGAACCACTTTGTTAGGATTTACTCGTAAGTTCACGGATAAAGCACCTTTAAGCTCTGATTGAACCACTTTGTTAGGATTTACCCATAAGTTCAGGGATAAAGCACCTTTAAGCTCTGATTGAACCACTTTGTTAGGATTTACCCATAAGTTCACGGATAAAGCACCTTTAAGCTCTGATTGAACCACTTTGTTAGGATTTACCCATAAGTTCACGGATAAAGCACCTTTAAGCTCTGATTGAACCACTTTGTTAGGATTTACCCATAAGTTCACGTATAAAGCACCTTTAAGCTCTGATTGAACCACTTTGTTAGTATTTACTCATAAGTTCACGGATAAAGCACCTCTAAGCTCTGATTGAACCACTTAGGATTTACTCGTAAGTTCACGGATAAAGCACCTTAAAGCTCTGATTGAACCACTTTGTTAGGATTTACCCACAAGTTCACGGATAAAGCACCTTTAAGCTCTGATTGAACCACTTTGTTAGGATTTACTCGTAAGTTCACGGATAAAGCACCTTTAGGCTCTGATTGAACCACTTTGTTAGAATTTACCCATAAGTTCACGGATAAAGCACCTTTAAGCTCTGATTGAACCACTTTGTTAGGATTTACCTGTAAGTTCACGGATAAAGCACCTTTAAGCTCTGATTGAACCACTTTGTTAGGATTTACCTGTAAGTTCACGGATAAAGCACCTTTAAGCTCTGATTGAACCACTTTGTTAGGATTTACCTGTAAGTTCACGGATAAAGCACCTTTAAGCTCTGATTGAACCACTTTGTTAGGATTTACCCATAAGTTCACGGATAAAGCACCTTTAAGCTCTGATTGAACCACTTTGTTAGTATTTACCCATAAGTTCAGGGATAAAGCACCTTTGAGCTCTGATTGAACCACTTTGTTAGGATTTACCCATAATTTCACGGATAAAGCAACTTTAAGCTCTGATTGAACCACTTTGTTAGGATTTACCCATAAGTTCAGGGATAAAGCACCTTTGAGCTCTGATTGAACCACTTAGGATTTACTCTTAAGTTCACGGATAAAGCACCTCTAAGCTCTGATTGAACCACTTTGTTAGGATTTACTCATAAGTTCACGGATAAAGCACCTTTAAGCTCTGATTGAACCACTTTGTTAGGATTTACCCATAAGTTCACGGATAAAGCACCTTTAAGCTCTGATTGAACCACTTTGTTAGGATTTACCCATAAGTTCACGGATAAAGCACCTTTAAGCTCTGATTGAACCACTTTGTTAGGATTTACCCATAAGTTCACGGATAAAGCACCTTTAAGCTCTGATTGAACCACTTTGTTAGGATTTACCCATAAGTTCACGGATAAAGCACCTTTAAGCTCTGATTGAACCACTTTGTTAGGATTTACTCTTAAGTTCACGGATAAAGCACCTTTAAGCTCTGATTGAACCACTTTGTTAGGATTTACCCATAAGTTCAGGGATAAAGCACCTCTAAGCTCTGATTGAACCACTTTGTTAGGATTTACCCATAAGTTCACGGATAAAGCACCTTTAAGCTCTGATTGAACCACTTCGTTAGGATTTACCTGTAAGTTCACGGATAAAGCACCTTTAAGCTCTGATTGAACCACTTTGTTAGGATTTACCCATAAGTTCACGGATAAAGCACCTTTAAGCTCTGATTGAACCACTTTGTTCAGGATTTACTCTGATTGAACCACTTTGTTAGTTTAAGTTCACGGATAAAGCACCTTTAAGCTCTGATTGAACCACTTTGTTAGGATTTACTCATAAGTTCACGGAAAAAGCACCTCTAAGCTCTGATTGAACCACTTTGTTAGTATTTACCCATAAGTTCAGGGATAAAGCACCTTTAAGCTCTGATTGAACCACTTTGTTAGGATTTACCCATAATTTCAGGGATAAAGCAACTTTAAGCTCTGATTGAACCACTTTGTTAAGATTTACCCATAAGTTTACGGATAAAGCACCTTTAAGCTCTGATTGAACCACTTTGTTAGGATTTACCCATAAGTTCACGGATAAAGCACCTTTAAGCTCTGATTGAACCACTTTGTTAGGATTTACCCATAAGTTCACGGATAAAGCACCTTTAAGCTCTGATTGAACCACTTTGTTAGGATTTACTCTTAAGTTCAGGGATAAAGCACCTTTAAGCTCTGATTGAACCACTTTGTTAGGATTTACCCATAAGTTCAGGGATAAAGCACCTCTAAGCTCTGATTGAACCACTTTGTTAGGATTTACCCATAAGTTCACGGATAAAGCACCTTTAAGCTCTGATTGAACCACTTCGTTAGGATTTACCTGTAAGTTCACGGATAAAGCACCTTTAAGCTCTGATTGAACCACTTCGTTAGGATTTACCCACAAGTTCACGGATAAAGCACCTTTAAGCTCTGATTGAACCACTTTGGTAGGATTTACCCATAAGTTCATTTACCCATAAGTTCACGGATAAAGCACCTTTAAGCTCTGATTGAACCACTTTGTTAGGATTTACCTGTAAGTTCACGGATAAAGCACCTTTAAGCTCTGATTGAACCACTTTGTTAGGATTTACCCATAAGTTCACGGATAAAGCACCTTTAAGCTCTGATTGAACCACTTTGTTAGGATTTACTAAAGCACCTTTAAAGTTCACGGATAAAGCACCTTTAAGCTCTGATTGAACCACTTTGTTAGGATTTACCCATAAGTTCACGGATAAAGCACCTTTAAGCTCTGATTGAACCACTTTGTTAGGATTTACTCATAAGTTCACGGATAAAGCACCTTTAAGCTCTGATTGAACCACTTTGTTAGGATTTTACTCATAAGTTCACGGATAAAGCAGGATAAATAAAGCACCTAAGCTCTGATTGAACCACTTTGTTAGGATTTACTCATAAGTTCACGGATAAAGCACCTTTAAGCTCTGATTGAACCACTTTGTTAGGATTTACCCATAAGTTCACGGATAAAGCACCTTTAAGCTCTGATTGAACCACTTTGTTAGGATTTACCCATAAGTTCACGGATAAAGCACCTTTAAGCTCTGATTGAACCACTTTGTTAGTATTTACTCATAAGTTCACGGATAAAGCACCTTAAAGCTCTGATTGAACCACTTTGTTAGGATTTACTCACAAGTTCACGGATAAAGCACCTTTAAGCTCTGATTGAACCACTTTGTTAGGATTTACCCATAAGTTCAGGGATAAAGCACCTTTGAGCTCTGATTGAACCACTTTGTTAGGATTTACTCATAAGTTCACGGATAAAGCACCTTTAAGCTCTGATTGAACCACTTTGTTAGGATTTACCCACAAGTTCACGGATAAAGCACCTTTAAGCTCTGATTGAACCACTTTGTTAGGATTTACCCATAAGTTCACGGATAAAGCACCTTTAAGCTCTGATTGAACCACTTTGTTAGTATTTACTCATAAGTTCACGGATAAAGCACCTTTAAGCTCTGATTGAACCACTTTGTTAGGATTTACTCACAAGTTCACGGATAAAGCACCTTTAAGCTCTGATTGAACCACTTTGTTAGGATTTACCCATAAGTTCACGGATAAAGCACCTTAAAGCTCTGATTGAACCACTTTGTTAGGATTTACCCACAAGTTCACGGATAAAGCACCTTTAAGCTCTGATTGAACCACTTTGTTAGGATTTACTCATAAGTTCACGGATAAAGCACCTTTAAGCTCTGATTGAACCACTTTGTTAGGATTTACCCATAAGTTCACGGATAAAGCACCTTTAAGCTCTGATTGAACCACTTTGTTAGGATTTACCCATAAGTTCACGGATAAAGCACCTTTAAGCTCTGATTGAACCACTTAGGATTTACTCACAAGTTCACGGATAAAGCACCTTTAAGCTCTGATTGAACCACTTTGTTAGGATTTACCCACAAGTTCACGGATAAAGCACCTTTAAGCTCTGATTGAACCACTTTGTTAGGATTTACCCATAAGTTCACGGATAAAGCACCTTTAAGCTCTGATTGAACCACTTTGTTAGGATTTACCCATAAGTTCAGGATAAAGCACCTTTAAGCTCTGATTGAACCACTTTGTTAGGATTTACCCATAAGTTCACGGATAAAGCACCTTTAAGCTTGAACTGATTGAACCACTTTGTTAGATTTACCCACTTTGTTAGGATTTACCCAGTTCACGGATAAAGCACCTTTAAGCTCTGATTGAACCACTTTGTTAGGATTTACCCACAAGTTCACGGATAAAGCACCTTTAAGCTCTGATTGAACCACTTTGTTAGGATTTACCCATAAGTTCACGGATAAAGCACCTTTAAGCTCTGATTGAACCACTTAGGATTTACTCGTAAGTTCACGGATAAAGCACCTTTAAGCTCTGATTGAACCACTTTGTTAGGATTTACCCACAAGTTCACGGATAAAGCACCTTTAAGCTCTGATTGAACCACTTTGTTAGGATTTACCCACAAGTTCACGGATAAAGCACCTTTAAGCTCTGATTGAACCACTTTGTTAGGATTTACTCATAAGTTCACGGATAAAGCACCTTTAAGCTCTGATTGAACCACTTTGTTAGGATTTACCCATAAGTTCACGGATAAAGCACCTTTAAGCTCTGTTGAACCACGGATTTAAGTTCACGCTTTAAGCTGATTGAACCACTTTGTTAGGATTTACCCATAAGTTCACGGATAAAGCACCTTTAAGCTCTGATTGAACCACTTAGGATTTACTCTTAAGTTCACGGATAAAGCACCTTAAAGCTCTGATTGAACCACTTTGTTAGGATTTACCCATAAGTTCACGGATAAAGCACCTTTAAGCTCTGATTGAACCACTTTGTTAGGATTTACCCATAAGTTCAGGGATAAAGCACCTTTAAGCTCTGAAGCTCTGATTGAACCACTTTGTTAGGATTTACCCATAAGTTCACGGATAAAGCACCTTTAAGCTCTGATTGAACCACTTTGTTAGGATTTACCCATAAGTTCAGGGATAAAGCACCTTTAAGCTCTGATTGAACCACTTTGTTAGGATTTACCCATAAGTTCACGGATAAAGCACCTTTAAGCTCTGATTGAACCACTTTGTTAGGATTTACCCATTTAAGTCTGATTGAACCACTTTGTTAGGATACCTGATTGAACCACTTTGTTAGGATTTACCCATAAGTTCACGATAAAGCACCTTTAAGCTCTGATTGAACCACTTTGTTAGGATTTACCCATAAGTTCACGGATAAAGCACCTTTAAGCTCTGATTGAACCACTTTGTTAGGATTTACCCATAAGTTCACGGATAAAGCACCTTTAAGCTCTGATTGAACCACTTTGTTAGGATTTACCCATAAGTTCACGGATAAAGCACCTTTAAGCTCTGATTGAACCACTTTGTTAGGATTTACCCATAAGTTCACGGATAAAGCACCTTTAAGCTCTGATTGAACCACTTTGTTAGGATTTACCCATAAGTTCACGGATAAAGCACCTTTAAGCTCTGATTGAACCACTTTGTTAGGATTTACCCATAAGTTCACGGATAAAGCACCTTTAAGCTCTGATTGAACCACTTTGTTAGGATTTACCCATAAGTTCACGGATAAAGCACCTTTAAGCTCTGATTGAACCACTTTGTTAGGATTTACCCACAAGTTCACGGATAAAGCACCTTTAAGCTCTGATTGAACCACTTTGTTAGGATTTACCCACAAGTTCACGGATAAAGCACCTTTAAGCTCTGATTGAACCACTTTGTTAGGATTTACCCATAAGTTCACGGATAAAGCACCTTTAAGCTCTGATTGAACCACTTTGTTAGGATTTACTCATAAGTTCACGGATAAAGCACCTTTAAGCTCTGATCGAACCACTTTGTTAGGATTTACTCATAAGTTCATGGATGTTAACAGCTGCTCTTTTTCTTGTAGTGTGTATGCAGAACAACCCTACTGTCATCACACCGTGTCAGTCAAGACTCGCAAGCTCTGCTGCCAAGGTATGTAATAACTTATTGTATACTTTTTTTATGCCTGACAAGGGCATTAGGCCCATAGCATTAGGGGGGTTTGTTGTTTGTATAAAAGGGAAAAAAAACAGGTGCTTAACATTTTTTTAGATATCAAAAGCAACTTTCCCAACAAAAGGGGTTTTAGAAATTATAAAGAGTGACAAACCTTGAAATTCCGGGTGCTTATTATATTTGTAGATTTCAAAAGGGCACTTTCTCAACGAAAGGGGATTTCCTGGCTACGGGCCCGGACATAATTGTTTCATTTTTCGTCTTGATTAATTTTCTTGATTTTTTTCCTCAAAAAAGGCAATAACATTTTTCGCTCAACGCTGTTTTCTATGATACTAAGGACTGTCAAAGGCAAGATGGGATCTGGACGAAAATAGAGTTGCTCTGTGTTCAGTATATGATTCATATATTTTCAGTTACAAAATAGGTTGTCCACAATGCAGAGCTTGCAAAAATGATGGCTTTTCTGAGAAAGATAATGGTCATCCTGATGGGCAGCCGGACAAGTTATTTGTCACCTTTTACAGTAACGCTTCTTTAGTACTAGTACTTATATTTGAGTCACAAGAACAATTTGTTTTCATTGAAAATAGACATTTGTATAAGTTAAGTATGGCAAAGATCTTTCTTCTAAACCTATGGTTTTGTCATTTATATCTTCTTCTTTTTTAGATCGAGCCATTGAAAGATGAGGACAGAATCTTTAACAACCTTTATGGTAGACATGACTGGAAGCTGAAGGGCGCCATGGCCAGGGTGAGCCTCTTATACTTCACATTAATGCCAGGCTCTATCCTCTTGATACTTAGTGCCAGGCAAGGAAGCAACAAGTACCATTTTTACAGTCTCTGAACTGACTCTATTAGTATCAACAAGTTGAGCCAGGGGCAGTATGTTGCTCATATTTAGTGGTGGTGGGTGCAGTAGGGATGTGTGGGGGAATGTGATCAATGTTGCTCATATTTAGTGGTGGTTGGAGCAGTAGGGATGTGTGGGGGAATGTGATCAAAGTTAACCATTTCTTTACAGAAATTAGGTAATTAAACATTTTTGCTATAATTATTGAAAATGATATGCAAATTTGTAGGCAACATAATATGCAAATTTGTGATTAAGAATAGGTAGACCTTTAGTGTACAGTATGTTAATTATTTTCCATAGTCTTTTGAAAGGGAGTAGCTGATTCTTACAAAAATACTCAAGATCTTAGTTTCACCACGATCAATATATCAATGACTGCAGTTGAAATTAATTATACAATTTCCCACGGTTTTGAATAAAAGTGGCAAAAATCTTCCTGGGAAATTGGACAGAAATAATATTAATGTACAGTAGTGAATACCTCTTTATATACAGTACAGTCGGGAATAAGCGTACCGATATCGCAGTTAGCGCGGATTATTTACCGCGATTAATGCCCTTACCCCCGCCATTGTATTCGTGTCTTTCATGCACCGACGGCACTTGCCCCAACTCTGCGCTAAGCGCGTCCGATAATCCCATTTTAATCTGCTCCTCCCTCAAAGAGGTTAGCGCGGTAATAGTATTACAGGAGTAAACGTCTCATTGCGCTAAGCTTGTTAGCGCGTACGTAACGTAACTGCACTGAGTGTGATCCCAATCTGTGTACATGCATCACTGCACTTAGCACGAGTGTTTTATAAATTTATTTAAGCGAAACTTTTTGTCTTCTTTTGCGAGATAAACAAAAAAAAATTCTGCCGTAAAACCTGTGTGTAGCGTAGATTTCTCACATACTTTGAGACTGTAATTTATTAGACAAGAGTATAACGTTAATACGATTTCGCCAGACTTTTCTTTATTCCTTCAAGTTTGAACGCATACAGTATGTTAGGCTAGTTGCCATCTTATAGTAAAACTAGGTGAAAGGCCTAATGTTAGGCCTAACCGTGATAATTCATAGAGAGACAGCCCAGAGGTTAAATTTGATCGAAAATAGTTTTAAAAACGTTAATTGCTGTCATTGAGATGTATCAATAAGATGAATCATTCATTTTAAGTAAATTTCAGCCCCTTTTGGAAATGCAAATGCAAGAATTTACTGGAAATTTTTGAGAGAAGTGAAGACTTAACTCACAATCAGAATAAAAAGTTAAGATAATTGTTAAAAAGCATTTAACTTGTCACTGCCATTTTCCGACTGTTGGCTTCGCCCGACTATGTACTTGTGAAAATGGAATATTGGTACATGGATGTCAGTTAATGGTTCCTTAAACCCTTATTGGCAACATTTATGGAGTGGCCCGCCATTATGTCACCCCGGACTTGGCCCAACCTATGTCCACTGTGGTGCTATGGTAGAAGGGAATAGAGAACCAACTCTACCCTTAAGGGTGCCATAATATTGCTAATGGGGTTTGTGGCAATTGTGATGCAGTTATTTTCATTTTCCACTGATTTATAAACATCAAAACATGACGTCAGATCACGCCATTAATGACTTTTTTTCAATGCTGCTGACATGCCTGAACTATATTCTGCTCTGAATGAAAAGTTGATAGAAATTCCTTCTTTTTTTTTTGAAGGGGGTGTGATTTATTAAGAAAATCAGCTTCTTTAAAATAAAAAAATTCTTTCAGGAGACCTTTTTCCTAGTCATAGAAAATCAAATTTTCTGTTTCCTTGGACCCCACCAGGGGCCCTTAAGTGGGCCCCGCCCCACGCTAAAAGTGTTTCACATTGCGCTCTACTCGCGCCAGCAATAAACTGCTTTCAATTTTTTTCAACATTTATTTTTAATAAGCTACTTTCAGCTTTTTTTATCAAGTGTCTCTCACATGCCTGAGTACTGCTTGGGCCTTCATTTACAATTCCTTACTTCATCATTAAAGTACTGCAGGAAGGATCCCCCTTCCTTGAGGGAATTTTATGGAAATAATGATTGTATTTCGTGGTGAGTCCCATTTGTTCTTAACGACTATTAGTTTATTTGTTCTTAACAACTTGCTTCCACAATCCCAATGTCAACCATACTGAGGGATGTGTATCATAACCACAGCTGTTAAAAATGGTCGTTTCTTTGAACTATACTCAATATGAGTTTCACCATCGATTGCATTTAAAAGCAGAGGTATTTATAAGCTGGAATATATAGTTTACTGATTAAAACATTACATAATGTTAAATGTTAGTCAATCTAAAGCAATAATCATTCATATATAACCTCTTTTGGCACAAATGACTTCACTGTTAAAGGGGGCACAGTCTGACATAATTCTCTATTTCATATAATAGAATTGAAAATAACTAATTTTCTGACCAAGTTCCATAACTTCCGAAGCAATCTAACATATTTTTTGTTTAATTGTTAAAAACTTTAATGCTACTACTTTATAGTACCATGGTAGCTGCCATTTTGATTGCAAAACATGCAGATTATGTCATCGGCCCAGCAGGATCTTGGAATGCTTTGTATTTCTTTAAAATGTACCTCAAGTTTTCTAGCTTATGAACAAGTGTTTTTATTTTGTAAGGGTGAAGAAAATTTTTGTGTATTCATGAAATTGAAAAATCAAAACATGCTGATATAACTTTGTGTCACATCATTTTGAAATAAAAGACTTTAATCACATATGTAAAGAATTACATTATAATCTTTATGTCCCTATTGGGGAATCTATGTCATCATGCACAATATTTCAATACAGAATTGAACAAAATGGCAGCCCCCCTGTGTCGATTTCAAACATGAATAACTTGAGATAGGAATTTGACTCTGATGTTTTTGGCAGTTGGTTAAGATCTTGTATTCTCTATCATATGAAATAATGATTGTATCAGACTTTATGCCTCCTTTTATGTGTCGTTATGCCGAACAAGCATGCTAGTTAATAATGATAGAATATATCTGCCAAATTTTTAAGAAAATGTTAAGATGCTCAATTAGGCATGATGGAAATCTTCTGTTTTTGATTCCTGGAAATGTGAAGTCTTATGCGGCAGCAACACTTGTACCTGCTGAGGTAAACTCTGTTATAACCAGGTCTGTGACGGGATGTTGTACTGTATATTACCCGATGGCAGGGAAAATATTCGTTTAAATTTTCTCGTACCACTTCACAAAGAAGCATCGATCGAAACATTTGAAATGAAGTGAAGTAAAACCAAGTCAGTTAGTCAAGAGTGGAGGTAAGTTCCGACAGAAAATAACTTTGCGGAATATAATTATTTTAAAAACAAGACATTGGGTAAAAAAAAAAAAAAAAAAAAGTAAGCAGGTAAAATGATAATTATGAATTGGACCAGGCTTCACCTTTTACCACCATCGGTCATCTGTGGAGAAAATCCTATCAAAAACCTAAGTCCTGTATCATATTTTAAAAATAGGATCTACATAAATATGATCAAACCAATATTCAGGGCCCCTGACACAGGTTTCATATGGCAGGTGAGAGGAGGAGGGGGTGGGGGGGGAGATTAAAGTTGTCAATTAATTTTGTTGTGGATAAATAACACAAGACCAATTTGAAAACCATTGCTTTTATAATTAACACAAGACCAATTTGAAAACCATTGCTTTGAACATTATTCGGGAAGGGGGAAACATTCGGGAAGGAGAAACATTCGGGAAGGGGGAACATTCGGGAAGGGGGGAACATTATTCGGGAAGGGGGGAACATTATTCGGGAAGAAGGGGGCTATGCCCTTCCCCACGTCGGAGGCCCTGATATTCAATGCCTTCTACCACCCTGATATTGCAATTTTCATGGAATGAAGCAATGCAGGCTTACCTATTTTATGTGCAGTTTTGACAGCACTAAATTTCACTTCTTTTTTTTTTACCCAATTGAGCTTAGTTAATTTAGGCCTACACTTTTTTCTAATATCACTCACTCTGTTTTGTACATAAACTGGAATATAAAAAAAAGTACTCTACACAAGTGGAAGAAAAAAGCAGTAACAGCATTTCATTACGCCCAACATTACTTGACACATGCACAGGAATTTTTTTATTTACTGTATCAAGTAGGCCTAATAGTAAGAAAGAAAGGTTCAACGCGACACGAGTTTATAGACCCTCTTGACTTCTGCCTCTTTTTTCACGGCCAAATGCTGTAGCTGTTTTTCTTCATACTGGCTGAAGCCGGATGTCCTTGATATTGGATTGCTGACAGAATGGCGTAGAAACGCTACTATAAAAATAATTATTCATGCAAAAGGAAAAAAAAAAAAAGCTTTTTAAAGTTTTTTGTAAATTCTTGTTGACTTAGACTGACAAAGCAATTAATAAGCATCCATACTGGCCCAGGGATTTTTCAATGTATCTTGTCTAATCTGCAAAACTGACAAAGGCTCAGAAGTTCGGAAGCTGTGGAAAAAATATAAGACAAACATGTCAACATCAGTTTAAAATTATTCATTTCCCATCCTCAACATTTGGCCTAACAGTAGATCTATAATCGTGAAAAATATCAAACGAAATATTTAGTCATTGATATTTAACAGAACCCTCCTACCAATATCAGCAAAGCTTAGAAATATTAGCTCTTATGTCCTAATTCTAATTGTATAACAAAAGCAGAACACCATTACACATCGATTAAACCATGTAGCCTAACGCTAGGCTTTTTAATGTGACTGTGTGATAGGATAGCTAAATTCAATCAAAAAACATCGCCAGAATCAGTTTTTGTTTGCCCGAAATTCATTTTGTTCGTCCAAAAACTGTAATAAAATTAAATTTAATCAAAGGATTGATTCAATTTTCACATCAATTTTTTTTCCCTAATGGATTTAATAAGTATTTTTATTGAAAATTCCGTCCAAAAAAATGCAAAGCAAATGAAGACATTGTCTCATTTCGTAAGCGAATATTGCAAGTAGGGCCTATGTACTGTGTACTGTGATTCTGAACGTTGCGATGCTGACTGAATTAAAAAAATATTTATATCCCAGAGTTCAACGTGAAACTGAATGAAAACAAAATAATATTTTACGAAAGTTTTTAATTCCTCTAGGCCTCGCGTTAAAACATTTTGCTAAAGAAAAAGTCTGCCAGGCCTAATCCGATAAGCAGATTATTATAACTGTGCAACGTTAGGAGTCCCTTTACAAAGCACAGGCACTTCGATCTTGATTGACATAATGCATACAGTGTGTATCGATTTTTAGCGCGTTAAGTAACAGGTGAATAGAAGCTGCAGGGCTGCAAGCTCGGTGATGTTAGCGCGGTAACCCACGTTTAGCGCGATTTTGTGCTTGGGCAGCTCCATTCATCATGGTGGTAAGTGCACTAACGCCCCGCACTTAGCGTGTACGGTTATTCCCGACTGTACTGTACTTCCCTCTTTTCTCAATTAATGTACTTTTCATTGCACAATTACATGGGGGAAGTGTTCAGAGCACATATTAATACATAAACTGTTGTTTACTCAAGAAACCCAACAAAATATCTTCCCGCAAATTCTCGATATTTCTGTGGTTATAACCGCCGGAACCACAGATTTCGTTTCATTTGAATAATTTAGACTAGTACTGTTCGGAAAGACTGATGTGTTAGTCCTTTTGATAGGAAATGAAGCAAGATTGTTTTGTAACTGTCCAGAGAACTGTTTAGTCACCCTGGAAAATGTTACTTTCCTTTGTTTCATGCAGAGAATGCAGCATCCGAGACATGGTGATATTTGGGACAAAATTTCATCATCCAAAAGTCTGTGACATTTTGAAAATTTTGTGACAAAATGTGACAAAGTGAACATAAACAGATGTATTAAAATTTGTCTGACATTTTGTGACATGTTTTACCCCTTCACTTACTTACACTCATTGGTAATTTGATTTTGCATTTTAGTGGTGGATTCCATTTTCCATGAAACAGACAGGACCAAATGATCCTTGCTATGAGTATTACTGGTAAATTGGTCATGATGTGTGAATCTAGGCTAGTCAAATTTTACAAAGGCAAAACTGATGTGACATTCTGTGCAAAAGGTGCCAAAAATAATGTGACATTTGAGACATGTGACAAATTTGAAATTTTGTGATGTGACATTTTGTGACAAGCCATTAATCATCACTCCATTCTCTGAAAATGTTACTTTCCTTTGTCTCATGTTTGATTGCTTATTACCTAGGGTGACTGGTACAAGACGAAAGAAATTTTATTGAAAGGACATGAATGGATCTTGAAAGAAATCAAAGATTCTGGACTGCGTGGTCGTGGTGGAGCAGGGTTCCCTACTGGCATGAAGTGGGGGTTCATGAACAAACCTTCAGATGGGAGGTAAGTCTGATTACCTCCGCCAATAGTTGGATGGAGGTTACATGTATGTTTTTAGCCTCTATTTGTTTGTCTGTGAGTTTGTTTGTCTGTGTGTTTGTTTGCCATTAACATATCTTAAGAACTGAGGAATATAGTTGGATTAAATTTGGTGTGTGGTTTGTTACTGCTTAAGGAAGATGGGATGTAAATTTGAGACATATTGGAACAAGGAAAGGGTGAAAGTGCAGGAGGGACACTTTAGGGTAGTTTGGCTGTCATTAGAATATCTTGATAACTGATGGTTGGATTTGGATTAAATTTGATGTGTGGTTTTATTATTGCTTAATGAACAAGTGTTTTAAATGTGGGACGTATTGATACAGGGGATGGGCAGAAATCAAGGGATGTGTAAGGGAAGGGCAGCAATCAGGGTGTGGGGAAGTATAGGGTAGAGTCTGTCAAGACATACATGTAGTTAAAACTTTTCAATGGAATGTGGTGAACAATGAATACATGCCATGAAAAGTGATCCAACAATCAATTTTCTGGACTCTGAAAATGAAATTAAGTGGTCTCTACTCTCAAAGTTGAAAACAATTGGTTTCTGCCATGAATGGAAATGATGGAATGTGAATCCTAACTGAAAGAAACTCAAACAATGCATGCTTAGTCTGAATGTGAATAAAACCGAAAACAACGAATGAAATCAGTCAGAAGATAAATTTTAATATTCAGAATAAAAATGTTCATTACAGATCAAAACTTGGGGATGAATCTTGGTGGGCCTAGGATTTCTGCGGTAGATTATATTTGGTATGAGGATAAACTCTAAAATTATTCTAGGCATGTTGGAATTGCAGCGGGGCAGAGGTATACACTCTACAGAGTGCCAATTTTGTAGATTGTAAGTGTTTTATTGGCATTACTAATTAGGCATGTTGGAAATGCAGGCAGGTGGAGGTATACACTTTAGAGAGTGCTAATTTTGTAGATTGTAAGTGTTTTATTGGCATCACTAATTAGGCATGTTGGAATTGCAGGTAGGCAAAGGTATGCACTCTATACAGAGTGCTGATATTGTAGATTGTAAGTGTTTTGTTGGAATCACTAATTAGGCATGTTGGAAATGCAGGCAGGTGGAGGTATACACTTTACAGAGTGCTAATTTTGTAGATTGTAAGTGTTTTATTGGCATTACTAATTAGGCATGTTGGATTTGCAGGTAGGCAAAGGTATGCACTCTATACAGAGTGCTGATATTGTAGATTGTAAGTGTTTTATTGGCACCACTAATTAGGCATGTTGGAATTGCAGGTAGGCAAGGCAACTCTATACAGAGTGCTGAATTGTAGGTATGCACTCTATACAGAGTGCTGATATTGTAGATTGTAAGTGTTTTATTGGCATCACTAATTAGGCATGTTGGAATTGCAGGTAGGCAAAGGTATGCACTCTATACAGAGTGCTGATATTGTAGATTGTAAGTGTTTTATTGGCATCACCAATTAGGCATGTTGGAATTGCAGGTAGGCAGGTTTAAACTACAGAGTGCTATTTTTCTAGTTTGTAAGTGTTTTATTGGCATCACTATGCACTCACTCTATACAGAGTGCTGATATTGTAGATTGTAAGTGTTTTATTGGCATCACCAATTAGGCATGTTGGAATTGCAGGTAGGCAAAGGTATGCACTCTATACAGAGTGCTGATATTGTAGATTGTAAGTGTTTTATTGGCATCACTAATTAGGCATGTTGGAATTGCAGGTAGGCTGAGGTTTAAACTACAGAGTGCTAATTTTGTAGATTGTAAGTGTTTTATTGGCATCACTAATTAGGCATGTTGGAATTGCAGGTAGGCTGAGGTTTAAACTACAGAGTGCTAATTTTGTAGATTGTAAGTGTTTTATTGGAATCACTAATTAGGCATGTTGGAAATGCAGGCAGGTGGAGGTATACACTTTACAGAGTGCTAATTTTGTAGATTGTAAGTGTTTTATTGGCATCACTAATGAGGCATGTTGGAATTGCAGGTAGGCAAAGGTATGCACTGTATACAGAGTGCTGATATTGTAGATTGTAAGTGTTTTATTGGCATCACTAATTAGGCATGTTGGAATTGCAGGTAGGCTGAGGTTTAAACTACAGAGTGCTAATTTTGTAGATTGTAAGTGTTTTATTGGCATCACTAATTAGGCATGTTGGAATTGCAGGTAGGCAAAGGTATGCACTCTATACAGAGTGCTGATATTGTAGATTGTAAGTGTTTTATTGGCATCACTAATTAGGCATGTTGGAATTGCAGGCAGGCAAAGGTATGCACTCTATACAGAGTGCTGATATTGTAAATTGTAAGTGTTTTATTGGCATCACTAATTAGGCATGTTGGATTTGCAGGTAGGCAAAGGTATGCACTCTATACAGAGTGCTGATATTGTAGATTGTAAGTGTTTTATTGGCATCACTAATTAGGCATGTTGGAATTGCAGGTAGGCTGAGGTTTAAACTACAGAGTGTTAATTTTGTAGATTGTAAGTGTTTTATTGGCATCACTAATTAGGCATGTTGGAATTGCAGGTAGGCAAAGGTATGCACTCTATACAGAGTGCTGATATTGTAGATTGTAAGTGTTTTATTGGCATCACTAATTAGGCATGTTGGAATTGCAGGTAGGCAATGCACACTCTATACAGAGTATGCAGGTAGGCAAAGGTATGCACTCTATACAGAGTGCTGATATTGTAGATTGTAAGTGTTTTATTGGCATCACCAATTAGGCATGTTGGAATTGCAGGTAGGCAAAGGTATGCACTCTATACAGAGTGCTGATATTGTAGATTGTAAGTGTTTTATTGGCATCACTAATTAGGCATGTTGGAATTGCAGGTAGGCGGAGGTTTAAACTACAGAGTGCTATTTTTGTAGTTTGTAAGTGTTTTATTGGCATCACTAATTAGGCATGTTGGAATTGCAGGTAGGCAGAGGTATGCACTCTATACAGAGTGCTGATATTGTAGATTGTAAGTGTTTTATTGGCATCACCAATTAGGCATGTTGGAATTGCAGGTAGGCAAAGGTATGCACTCTATACAGAGTGCTGATATTGTAGATTGTAAGTGTTTTATTGGCATCACCAATTAGGCATGTTGGAATTGCAGGTAGGCAAAGGTATGCACTCTTTACAGAGTGCTGATATTGTAGATTGTAAGTGTTTTATTGGTATCACTAAGTAGGCATGTTGGAATTGCAGGTAGGCGGAGGTTTAAACTACAGAGTGCTATTTTTGTAGTTTGTAAGTGTTTTATTGGCATCACTAATTAGGCATGTTGGAATTGCAGGTAGGCTGAGGTTTAAACTACAGAGTGCTAATTTTGTAGTTTGTAAGTGTTTTATTGGCATCACTAATTAGGCATGTTGGAATTGCAGGTAGGCAGAGGTATGCACTCTATACAGAGTGCTGATATTGTAGATTGTAAGTGTTTTATTGGCATCACTAATTAGGCATGTTGGAATTGAAGCGCCATTAGTTAACAGATTGATTTAGTTCTCAGTTGTTCATCTCATATGAAAGAGCACAATACACCTTATCAAACTTAAATTTAGCTAAATGTGATTTCTTCAGTACTTCAACCAATCAAATGTTTGGGGGTATTTTCTCCTTATAACACCAACCAATCAAATGTATGGGGGAATTTTCTCCTTATTACACCAAGCAATCAAATGTATACGGGTATTTCCTCCTTATTACACCAACCAATCAAACGTATGGGGATATTTTCTCCTTATAACACAACCAATCAAATGTATGGGGCTTTTTCCTCCTTATTACACAACCAATCAAATGTTTGGGGGTATTTCCTCCTTATAACACAACCAATCAAATGTATGGGGCTTTTTCCTCCTTATTACACCAACCAATCAAATGTTTGAGGGTATTTCCTCCTTATAACACAACCAATCAAATGTATGGGGCTTTTTCCTCCTTATTACACAACCAATCAAATGTATGGGGGCATTTCCTCCTTATTACACCAACCAATCAAATGTTTGGGGGTATTTTCTCCTTATAACACAACCAATCAAATGTATGGGGGAATTTCCTCCTTATTACACCAACCAATCAAATGTATGGGGCTTTTTCCTCCTTATTACACAACCAATCAAATGTATGGGGGCATTTCCTCCTTATAACACAACCAATCAAATGTATGGGGCTTTTTCCTCCTTATTACACAACCAATCAAATGTATGGGGGCATTTCCTCCTTATTACACCAACCAATCAAATGTATGGGGCTTTTTCCTCCTTATTACACCAACCAATCAAACGTATGGGGGTATTTCCTCCTTATAACACAACCAATCAAATGTATTTTTTCCTTTATTACACAACCAATCAAATGTATGGGGGCATTTCCTCCTTATTACACTCAAATGTATGGGGCTTTTTCCTCCTTATTACACCAACCAATCAAACGTGATTTCCTCCTTATAACACAACCAATCAAATGTATGGGGCTTTTTCCTCCTTATTACACAACCAATCAAATGTATAGGGGTATTTCCTTCTTATTACACCAAGCAATCAAAT
This sequence comes from Chiridota heheva, assembly GCA_020152595.1. Lineage (NCBI taxonomy): Eukaryota > Metazoa > Echinodermata > Holothuroidea > Apodida > Chiridotidae > Chiridota > Chiridota heheva. The sequence goes on along the minus strand of JAIGNY010003948.1, from coordinate 336,423 downwards.
GTATACGGGTATTTCCTCCTTATTACACTAACCAATCAAATGTATGGGGGTATTTCCTCCTTATTACACAACCGATCAAATGTATTCAAAACATTAGTGCATGAATAATGAGTGGAGGCATATGTATATTACCTTGATGCTTTTACCCTAAGCATGTGAATAAGTGGAGGCATGTGTGTATTACCTTGATGCTTTTACCCTAAGCAAGTGAATAATGAGTGGGGGCATATGTCTATTACCTTGATGCTTTTACCCTTAGCATGTGAATAAGTGGAGGCATGTGTGTATCACCTTGATGCTTTTGCCCCTAGTGTATGAATAACGAGTGGGGAATGTGTGTATTACCTTGATGCTTTTACCCTTAGCATGTGAATAAGTGGAGGTATGTGTGTATTACCTTGATGCTTTTACCCTTAGTGTGTGAATAACGAGTGGGGGCATGTGTGTATTACCTTGATGCTTTTACCCTTAGCATGTGAATAAGTGGAGGCATGCGTGTATCACCTTGATGCTTTTGCCCCTAGTGTATGAATAACGAGTGGGGAATGTGTGTATTACCTTGATGCTTTTACCTTAAGCATGTGAATAAGTGGAGGCATGTGTGTATTACCTTGATGCTTTTACCCTTAGTGTGTGAATAACGAGTGTCGGCATGTGTGTATAACCTTAATGCTTTTACCTTTTATAGCCTGTGAATAACGAGTGGGGGCATGTGTGTATCACCTTGATGCTTTTGCCCCATGTGTATGAATAACGAGTGGGGAATGTGTGTATTACCTTGATGCTTTTACCTTAAGCATGTGAATAAGTGGAGGCATGTGTGTATTACCTTGATGAATTTACCCTTTATAGCGTGTGAATTACGATTGGGGGCATGTGTGTATTACCTTGATGCTTTTACCTTTTATAGCGTGTGAATAACAAGTAGAGGCATGTGGGTATCACCTTGATGCTTTATATCCTTTCCGTAAAAGCATGACAATAAGTAATGTTATTGAGCGCCCTTTAGTTTATCGTGACTATAATCTTGGACAAATATTGTCGTCGCACTTTTCCCCTTGTACCCCATTTTATTGTTGCTTCAAACGAAAGTGTGCTGGGATGATACTCTTTAACTCCAAGATTGAAGCAGGCGGGTAGAAGGAGCTTAAAACTGTGATAACTAATTTTGTCTAAGATTGCAATGTCTTTCGCAAAATTGTTGTTGCACTTTTCCCTTTGTACCCCATTTTAATGTTGCACTTTTCCCCTTGTACCCCATACAATGTTGCATTTTACCCCTTGTACCCATTTCACTGTTGTACTTTCCCCCTTGAACTCCATTTCAATGTTTTACTTTTCCCATTGTACCCCATTTTAATGTTGCACTTTTCCCCCTGTACCCCAATTCAATGTTGCACTTTTCCCCCTTGTACCCCATTGTAATATTGCTCTTTTCCCCTTGTACCCCATTTTAATGTTGCACTTTTCCCTCTGTACCCCAATTCAATGTTGCATTTTTCCCCTTGTACCCCATTGTAATATTGCTCTTTTCCCCTTGTACCCCATTTCAATGTTGCACTTTTCCCTCTGTACCCCAATTCAATGTTGCATTTTCCCCCTTGTACCCCATTTTAATATTGCACTTTTTCCCTTTTACCCCATTTGAATTTTGCACTTTTCCCCTTGTACCCCATTTCAATGTTGCACTTTTCCCCTTGTACCCCATTTCAGTGTGTCACGTTTCCCCTCGTACCCTATCAGTGTATCACTTTTCCCCTTGTACCCCATTTCAATTTTGCTTCAAATGAAAGTGTCCTGGTATGATGTTCTTCAACGCCATTATTTAGGTGGGGTAAAAGGGGCTTAAAAACGCCTCGACTAATTTTGTCCAAGAATGTAGATTCTTACTTAATATAGTAAAAATACATAAATCTACAGTGTGATTACCTCTGCCAACAAAGTTGTGTTTTGCCCGCATTTTTTTTGTCTGCTTTGTCATCAACAACTCATAATGACAATATCTGTATTGATAAAAAGCCAATATCTGTATTTAGAAAGCCAATATCTGTATTTATAGAAAGCCAATATTTGTAATAAAATGGTATAAATCTGGGTTAAAATTTGTGAATGACCTGCTTGAATCAGATGGGAATTTTGCATCTGTAAATGTCTTGGAGCGTAATTGTGGAATTGATATTAACTGTCTTAATTATTATTTAATTATTGGGACTGTCGATGATTTTGGGGAAATGTCTTAAAAGCTATTTGTAAAAATCTTATTTTACTCCTTTTTTTTTTTGATGCTCTCTGAAATAGCCCAATTGGTTGCAATGGTTTTTACAAAGTTTTCACAAACTTTAGGCTTTATACAATGGTTTTGGCAATACCGGTAATTCAGATAAAGATTATTTGGAGAACTTGAATACCTTTTATTTCAACTGATGATAAAGCTGAGGTTGTTTCACTTTAGATTAACAAACAGAATTCTTGGATGTAACTCTTTTCTATTTGAAATAAAGAAGCATGACAATGACCTTTGTTCCTTTTGTAAGACCTGGAGCGAGGACACTATTCATTTCTTCTGTGATTGCATAATTGTAAGAAATATTTGGGCGCGACTTCAAGACTGGTGCAAAGTTAAGGATGATTTGAACTTGACACTGTCAAGAATAAATATTTTATCTGGTGCTGGCTTTGATTAAACTCTTTAATTGTTATTGTTGCTTACCAAATGAATTTCTACTATGATTGGAGTTAAAAATGTGCCTAATCAATATTTTGAACTCTAAAGTTCTCTGCATCCATGCAGAATAACCTTTATTATTTTAATGATAAGTGGTATTTCTGGAAAAGAATTTACTCTTAATTTTTAACATGTTTGCTTGTTGTGAATTATCTGTTGCACAAAAGTGTTGTGCCTCTGTATTATCTATTGTTATATGAGCTAAGCAAATAAAAGTAAAGAAAGAAAAAAAAAAAAAAAAACAATAATATGATGTTGGAAGATATGAGTCAGTGGTATGTTGGAAGATATGAGTCAGTAGAATGTTGGAAGATATGTGTCAGTGGTATGTTGGAAGATATGAGTCAGTGGTATGTTGGAAGATATGAGTCAGTGGTATGTTGGAAGATATGAGTCAGTGGTATGTTGGAAGATATGAGTCAGTGGTATGTTGGAAGATATGAGTCAGTGGTATGTTGGAAGATAGGAGTCAGTGGTATGTTGGAAGATATGAGTCAGTGGTATGTTGGAAGATATGAGTCAGTGGTATGTTGGAAGATATGAGTCAGTGGTATGTTGGAAGATATGAGTCAGTGGTTTGTTGGAAGATATGAGTCAGTGGTATGTTGGAAGATATGAGTCAGTGGTATGTTGGAAGATATGAGTCAGTGGTATGTTGGAAGATAGGAGTCAGTGGTATGTTGGAAGATATGAGTCAGTGGTATGTTGGAAGATATGAGTCAGTGGTATGTTGGAAGATATGAGTCAGTGGTATGTTGGAAGATATGAGTCAGTGGTATGTTGGAAGATATGAGTCAGTGGTATGTTGGAAGATATGAGTCAGTGGTATGTTGGAAGATATGAGTCAGTGGTATGTTGGAAGATATGAGTCAGTGGTATGTTGGAAGATAGGAGTCAGTGGTATGTTGGAAGATATGAGTCAGTGGTATGTTGGAAGATATGAGTCAGTGGTATGTTGGAAGATAGGAGTCAGTGGTATGTTGGAAGATATGAGTCAGTGGTAGATTATCCTGAATTGTTTTCAATGCAACTGGGCAAAGCAGATCAAAAATGAAAAAAAAAAAAAAAAATGGGGATTAAAACTTGGTGGGTCTGGCATTTCTGAGGTAGATTGTATTGGGGATGGGGAATGAGTACAAAGCCAGACATCATGTTGGAATTTCCATTAGCAGATGTATGGGCTCTACAAAATGCAAAACTTATACTTTACGCTTTTTATCTATCCTTTTCTTCGTTTGTCTTGAAGACCAAAGTATCTTGTGGTAAACGCGGATGAGGGAGAACCTGGAACCTGCAAAGATCGTGAAATCATGAGGCACGACCCGCATAAACTGGTGGAGGGATGTCTCGTAGCTGGACGTGCCATGGGTGCCAGAGCCGGTAAGTTATCTTCTGCAGTGGATAAACCAAACCCCTAGTTTGATCCAGAAAGGGGTGGGTGTGAATGGCACTACCACGGTACAAGGGGCATGCAACAAATATAAATAAGAGAGAAATCAATACAAATGTACCTGCTCCCTTTTGTAGATAAAAAATATGTTATAATTATTTATCATATCTCACTTTCCATAAATTGTATGAATTAGTTTGCAGTTGTGGTTGTTTGTTATTAATTGGGATGTGACTGTTCAGCGATTATCGTGTACAAGATCAAAAACATTGTTTACCGTTTACAAATTAATGCATCATTTACACGGAAATCTTTCAGAAAGTGCCCTTATCAGTATCCCAACAATACTTTGCATTCAAAATCAATAGCATTTAAACCACACACACAATTTTCAATCAATGATTTTTTAAACTTGAGAAACGATCAACAAAGGATTCAGGCTTAGCAAGCGATCAACAATCTTTTTGCAGTTAAATTCACACAAATCTTTGACTTTGATTCGCGGAAGCTGTAAACAGACCCAGAAATACACGGATATAAAACATTGATTGTTATTTTCACCACAAATAAATGCAAAAATTACCTGATGAGTCAAATCAATTGCACAAAAAAGAACGAAAAAAGATTGCAAACAAAACGATAAAAAAGTTTTGAAGTTTCTAAGATTTCAGTGTGGTTCGCAAACATCAGCGCTATTTTACCTAGAGGATTGCATCAAATGCAGTACAGTTGGTAATCACTCTGGGTTGGAATACATGTATCTTTGCCAACAGTAGTGGTGCACCTTTGATACATGTATGGCACGGCAAAACGTACCAACATGCTTGCAATTAAGGCACAGCAATTTACTTGTTGATATTTTATTTCTGCATCTGTTAAACCCTTACTCTACCTGGGCTTTTATGCATTTTTGACAACTTTCCTTTTATTTTCTTTGGTTACAAGTTTGGTTGAAATAGATGCTAAGGTATTTATCTTTTGAGTAATTAAAACCAATTTAGGAAATATTGGACAAAATTATGCAAATTAAGCAATTTTTGGCTAAATTTGGTCAACAAATGGTCAATCTTTGCAAAAGTATAACTTCTTGTCAGTATTGAAAACAGAGATTTGTGTTACATATTTAGATTCTTTTTGAAATTTCCTCTCCAATGATACTAAACTATAATTTTTAGAAAGAAAGGAAAGATGAAAACACATCAACAATTATAAAAGTCAAACGACCTCTGAAAGCTGTAGCAGTAAAATAATTACGCAGTGGTCACGGTGAGACTCGAACCTGGAGCACTCGCATGCTAGCCGCGTACATTCCCTCTGCGCCAAGTAGTTGTTCAAATTGGAGAGGTGTAATATATTTCTTATAGGACAGGTTCTAAATAGAGGGGGGTATGCTTTATATATCAAATGAAAGGAAATTTCAAGCGCTTTCGAACTGCAGTTCAACGAAGCATATGTGATGTACGGTTTGGGTACACAATTTTTGGAGAAAAAAAAAAACGGGTCAAAAATGGCAGAAATTCATGAAATTTTAAAGAAATTTGTCCAGAACAAAAGATTGCATGTATGGATTATAACAATTATACCAGAAACCAATACTATCATGTCTTAGGACTTACGTGTTTAATTTTGAAGCAAAAATGTGATCTGGAAGTTATTGTAAGATTTGAAAAGAAAAAACAAATGTAAAATGTTTAGCAAATTTTGAGTTTTACCCTTTTTCGTTGTACTTTTTTTTTTAATTATGTAATAGGACCCCTATGAAAAAGTTTTATTTAAGTCCCATTTTATTTTTAGAAAATGGTGGTTTGAAACTGGTGATAGTATCGCCGCGTGGTAGAGTAAGGGTTAAAGCAGGTTCAAACCATGGATCATTAATTTTGACAACATTTTTAGCCTTACAGGTAATTTGAAGACTTGATATAGCCCCCTACTCAAGTTTTGTGGCATTCCTTACTCATATTGGGGCTGGCGATTGCGATGGGTTACATTGTGGTTATCGAAGGGATAGAACCAGTTCCGCGAACATTTCTGGAATTACTGTAAATGCGTGTGATTGTGTACACGATAAACGAATAAAGAAATGGATTGCTTGTATTGTTTACTGAATAAAACGTAAATGCAAATCCCTAGTTATTATTGTTTTGTTTGTTTAATGTTCCACCCCATCACCCCATCAGCTATTTACATGTTCCACCCCATCACCCCGTCAGCTATTTACAATTGGCTTTATTGGCACTCCTTCTTTCTTTTCTTCCACTTACAGTGTAAGGTACGGGTCAAATTACCCACAATTCTGCTGTTCCAAGAACAGTGCTTTTTATGCAGGAACAGTGAATTTTCAAACATCACTGCTCCTGTGGAACAGTGTTCGTTTCACAAGAATGTGGCATCATTGATCAATAAGTTGATTTATGCTCAAAAACAAATGCTTGTTCTCAAACAAGATTAACTTGAAAATAATGTTTTTTACAAAGTTCCAGTCCGAAAGAGCTTTTCCCCATCTTGCAAGCAATTGTCAGCACAAGTAATGAATACATAATAATAATACATAAATTTATATAGTGCTAATTTTGTAAAAACATTCAAAAGTGCCTTAGCTTACAAGATAATTAGATACAAAAACAAAAATAAGAAAACAGAAATGACAACATAAATAGAAATAGAATGGATCAAGCTGCACATCAGATGAGTGTCTTTTTAAACAGAAAAAAGTTTTAAGTTTAGTTTTAAAGGAGGTCAGGGACACATTATCAATACATTTGAGTTCAGTTGTGAGGGAATTCCACAACCAAGGACCTTTATATGCAAGGCTGAGTGCATGTGTACGACCACGCAACTGAATGCTACATCATGTAGACACTAATAACTGACATAACGTTACCTATTTTCAAATGCCAAATATTAGTAACTAATAAAGTTACTTTAATCAAAGTAGTTGCAAATTAAGCCCTTTTTGAAGAAAGGAATTTGTCCCAATATTAACAAAAAGTTTGAAAAGTGAAATCTGATCTAGGGCAGTATTATTTGCGAAAGAACTTTTCTGTGGAACAGTAGCAACAAATTTAAATTTTGAGCCTGTAAGGTACATGAGCAAATAAGAAAAGCATGTTCTTGTAAAGTGCTTGTTATACTTCCATCTCAATTATTAAACAAAAAAAGAGAAAATTGATATTCAAAGAAAAACATAAACATGTTCTTGGATTTCATGAATGAAATCAAGCTGTGCACTGCTACAGTAGGTGACCTTTTAACACACGGGGAATTCTTTGAAATGCAGTAACTCCTAAGCGGAATAAGATGTCAACATGACCTTTGCACCAATATGTTTCTTTAATAGTCCTTATCATACTGTACATGTATAAAAATGTTCCGTTCTGTTCCGAAAGACTGTTCTGTTACTTTTCTCTACAGCCTACATTTACATTAGAGGAGAGTTCTACAATGAAGCGTCCAACATGCAGGTAGCCATAAACGAAGCCTATAAAGCAGGGCTTCTGGGTAGAAATGCCTGTGGCTCTGGCTATGACTTTGATGTGTACATGCATAGAGGAGCTGGGGCATATATATGTGGTGAAGAAACTGTAAGTTTATGAAACTCCTGAGTCATTTTAGTAACTTTAGGGTGCATTTTGGAAGTGGAGATGTGGTGTGAGTCCCATGCCAGTTATATTGGTATTAAATAGCTTTCATTGTGTTTATCTTTAAACAATTCCAACGTTGGATGGGTTATGTGAGAGGACAATTTATTTAGAAAATAATGATGAATGAGCAAAATCCTTCTCATTTCACTATCACTTCAAACTATTAAACCCTTGAGAGTCCCAGGTGGTCCAAAACCTAAATTTTTTAGATTTGTTTTCTTTGAAATTGGTTTTCATAACTTCCTTTTCATTTTGTATTACCACAAGTTTGGTTTATAAATTGTTTAAAGACAATAAATTTTTCAATAAAAAGTCCAACTAAAGAAAATATCGACCTAAATATGAAAATTTGCAAAATTTAGGTACAAATTGCTCCTTTTTTTTTTAGCTTTTTTTTCTTCTTGTGAATAATAAAAATGGAGGATATTTAGATTGTTTGTGTAATTTTCTTTCTAATGATACCAGTCTGAATTTTTTTCTTAAAGCAAAATCTGCAAAAACATTAAAAATAAACAAAGAAATAATCACCACTGTAATTACTTGCGAAAAACAAAAGCTGTGCATCTGTTGCGGTATTTAACTCCACACAGTAATCCCACATGTTACCCCCAGACTACATTGTGTATGACACTGTATAATTGTGTTGTGACTGTATACAGAAGTGCTTCAATCCTTGTCTCAATTTGTGGATATTTTTATCTGAATTTTGGATTTATTTCAGGCTGAGTTTAACCATATTGTTGTTTCTTACATTTTTTCTGCATATTTTTGATTTTCTTGATTTCATTAGTTTCCTCAATTGTTAAATTTGTGTTTTTTTGTTGTTGTTGCTGGTTTGTGTGGTATACTAGCTGTATCCTATTACACATTTTGTTGCTGTTGTTGTAAGCTAGGCTAGGCCTTACAGTTGTTGTAAGCTGGGGCTTTGGTACTGTTGTGTTAGGCTTTGTTATTTTTTTAATTTAGGTGTATATGCTTATGTGTTTATTGTAGGCTAGTAAATTGTGTGTTGAAGCTAAGGTATTTCTTTTAGGTTGTTGCTTTTGGTTTTCTGCTTCTGTTAATTATGTTGTATGATCATGGAGCGTTCCATTTGCTGTGATAGCTGTAATATGTGGATTGATTTCTAGGAGTCCGGTGTGACATGTAGTTTTGAGGATTGATAGTTTTGTATTTGTCTGTTCAAAGTGTACGAGGTTGAAGGCTTTGGAGTTGAGACTTTCTGGTAGTAGTTGTATTGTTGAAAAGGCTGGTGTATAGACTGAGTTTTGTGGCATAGATGTGGGCAGTCAGACATGTGATGTTGATAGTTCTTTGGGTGAGGAATTTGATTGAACTTCTGTTCAGGTAGATAGTCTTGGATCAAATTCTATTGACAGGCCTGATGTAGGGTTGTCTGTAGTTGATGATTGTACTGGTACCATTGACCGTAATGTTGTTGATTAGTCTGGTACTTTGCCTGCAGATTATGTTAGGGATAAGGTGTTGTGGATAGGGGATTCACTTGTTAGGTATGTTGACACAAGAGTCTTGTGGAGTAGATCGTAGTAGAAGGATTAGGGTGTGTCTTCTAGGGGCTAAGGTTGATGTAAGGGTGAAGATACTGTGGTAGTTTCAATTGGTGCAAATGATATTTTACAGAGAAATGTTGATTCTGTTAGGCGTAGTTTCTTGGATTTGTTATTCAAGTTGAAGGACACATGTTTCAGGGTTCTAGTTGTTGGTCTGTTGCCACGTAGAGGCAGTTTCTTTATGATAGATAAGATAATGTTGATCAATAGTTGGCTACAGAGTATTTGTCATCTGTTTGAGTTCGGTTTTGTAAATTTCTGGCATCAGTTTGAATCTCGGGTTGATTGGTTCATGAGAGGTGGTTAGCATTTAACTAGGAAAGGTGCTCGTGTTCTTGCTAGGGGTGTCAAAGGGCAATTAAGGATCTGAGTCCTAACTTGTCACGGGGGGTGAGAGTTTAAACCCACCGGTCAGGCATGTGTTTTGGGATAGAGATTGTTCTAGTGGTACATTAGATTTAAGCTTATGTTTTCAAAGGTTCGTAGCATTTTAAATAAGAGTGATGAGCTTCTGGCTGAAGATTCAATTAGTAGACCTGATATAATTGGTATTACTGAGAGTTGGATTTATAGTGAAATTAGTGATTCAGAGGTTTATATTCCAGGTCACTCAGTTTTCAGGCAAGACAGATTAGATACTCTCAATGGTAGAGGAGGTGGTGTTTTATTGTATGTGAAAGATAGTTTTAATTAAATAGATAGGACTGTTCAGTTTTCTTTTGGTTTTTCAAATTGCCTGTGGTGTGAGCGCATTGCTGATGGTGATGTTTGCAGTTCAGTGTTGCTGGTGTTGTGTATAGATCACCAAATTCTAGTCCTGAGAACAATCAGAACATCTGCTAATGATGTTGTGGATTATCTTCGTGTGCACTCTCCAGTATCCATTAGGATGTTGATTTTTCAGTTGATGTTGTGTCTAAGAAATTGAAGGGATTGAACTCAAGTAGAGCACCCGGTCGAGATGGTACACATCCTGCTGTCTTACGTGAGTGTTCTGGTGTTCTTTCTGTTCCCCTGAGTATTATCTTTTCAAAGTGCTTTGATGTTGGTGTTGTTCCTAGTGATTGGAGAATTGCTGATGTCACTCCTACCTTAAAAAGGGTGACCACAGTTTGCCTTGTAACTATTGGCCAGTGAGTCTTACTAGTGTTGTGTGCAAGGTCATGCATGGAGTTTATTGTTAAGCATGTTGTACTAGATCATTTACTGGGTAATGATTTGTTGAATTTGTCCCAGCATGGGTTTTTACCTAAAAGGTCTTGTGTTTCTAATTTATTGGAGTTTCTTGATGATGATTACTAAACTACTTGATTCTGGTCATAATGTGGATGTTATCTATTTAGATTTCCAAAAAGCATTTAATAAGGTTCCATTGGGCAGGCTTATGATGAAAACAAGGGTGCTTGGTGTGGAGGGAAAGTCTAACAGTTGGATATATTCTTGGTTGATTGACAGGTAACAAAGAGTTGTTGTTAAATGGTGAAGTATATCCATTGAAGAAGGTTACAAGTGGTGTTCCTCAGGGTTCTGTATCGGGTCCGCTTCTTTTCTTAATCTTTATTAATGATGTTGATGTTTCCCTTGGCTCCAGGATTTGTTAATTTGCTGATGACACTACGCTGTAAAGGATTGTTGATGATGCTAGGGATTCTTCACTTTTGCAAACTGATCTGGATAAGTTAGTTTCATGGTCCTAAGCATGGCAGATATCATTCAATGTTGATAAATGCAAAGTTATTTATTTTGGTCAGAGCAATTTGGCTTTTGATTACTGCATGAATGGTTCAAATCTTGGTTTTTTTAATCAAGAAAGGGATCTAAGTGTTGTCATTACTAGCAATCTGAAGCATTCTAAACAGTGTGCTTTAGCAGCTGCAAGGGCAAATAGGATGCTTGGTTTGATTAGAAGTAATGTTTTTCTTGGTAGAGAGGTTGTTCTTATTTTGTATAAGCATTTGCATTAGTCAGGTCTCACCTTGAGTATGCTATTCAGGCTTGGAGTTTCTTTTATGAGAAGAATAAGTTCATTTTGGAGCAGGTTCAGCGAAGAGCCACTACACTTATTCCCGAAGTAAAGAATCTCTCTTATGAATCTAGGTTGCGAATTCTTGGTTTGACCACGCTTCAGTTGAAAAGAGTACGTTGGGATATGATTCATGTTTTTAAGTTCCTATCTGGTAGTGATGCTTTGACTTTCTGTTATTTCTTGCATGTTTCAGCTAATCCTCATGTGACACGTAGTAACAGTTTGGAGTTGACCAAAGACTTTTCACGGATAGATATTCAGCGCTTTAGCTTTTTGCAAAGAGTTGTTAATGAGTGGGATGGTTTGCCTGAGTGGGTAGTTAGCTCCAATTCTGTTCACAGTTTTAAAGTCAACATTGATAAATTCTTTACTAACTCTGGGCATCTTTTGATTTTTTTTTAGATTTTTTTTGTGGTGGTAGTGGTGGTGGTTTTTTATGGCTTGACTAACCCTTCTTAGTCTGTAATATTGTTATCTTATGTTATGTCCTACTGTGAGGATTTGTTTTCATACCTAAATAGCAGCATGAATAAAAGAGGGATAGTGCAATGGCAATTCTTATGGTATTTTTCGCGTAGGTAAGTTGTATCGCGGTCGGAAGCTTCAATTTTCCCTAAAATTTGGTCTCGAAAGGCAAAAAATCATGATATTTTTCGCAAGATATTTTTCACAAGTTTTGCCAAAAAAGATATTGATGATAGGGGCAGTCAAAATTTGACCGGAATTGGATGCATTGATGTCTTTGTAAGCTCCTCACAGGTTTTCAGGCAATAGCTAGGTCTGGAAGCATGGCAAGTAAGTCTTAAAAAAAGAAAAAGTTTTTTTGTTTAATTTTGTGAATCTTAAAAATGTTCTTTCTTTCAACCCATCTTTTTTTTCCAAAATCTTTAACATAACTCCCATCAAAAAGTTACATTTTCTGAAAGAACTATTTAAGTTCTTTCAAATGATAGCAGAACCACTGCTGTAGGCTCATTTGACAAAGTAAAACAATTTCTTGAAAATTCCACGTCAAATTGGTTGTGTCATGAGTGATTGGCAAACAAAGGGTTAAACTACACATCAGTTATAACGGTGGGAATTCGCGGAAAGAATTTTTTTTGCATTTAAACATTTTTTAGCTCTACTATTCAAAGAATAGTAGATGGATGTGGGGATTTTGTGCTCACAAATGATCATATATGTGAAGAGCATTGTCTATGCGTAATGTTAAGATGAAAGGTGCATAGTAATTAGGTTATTTGCATAACAATAGACTTGTTCAAAATATTTAACATATATGAGTGCATAACTTAAGTTATGAATGATGTACATTCATGTAACTTGGCACAAGTGGTAGAGGACATGGGTACTGTTCCAATAAGCATGATTGGGGGTTGTGTGTGCATACTTATTAGCTTATCTGCATAACAATGAAAATATTTGTATTTATGGTATCTCTTAAATAAAAGTAGGAGTGGGGATTTTGTTTTACACGAATGATCATACATTTATATGTGATGACCATTGTCTACAATCAATGGTGAGGTGTAGTGTGCATATTAATTAGGTTTTTTGCATAACAATATACTTACATAAAAAAAAAAAGACTTGAGATAATAACTTGCTATTTGGTTCAGTGGTAGAGGGCATTGATACTGTTTAGTTGAGCATGATTGGGGGATTGTGTGAGCATTATGATTAGCCTATTTGCATAGCAATACAAATATTTGCATATGTGGTATCTCTTGAATTAAAGTGGGTATGAAGATTTTTCTTAAACAAAAGATCATACAGTATACAGTATGCGAAGAGCATTGTTTACACTTAATGGTGAGGTATAGTGTGCATTTGCTGCAATATGTTTGACCTGAGATCAATAATATATGGCTTATGACTTACTTACTTCACATGTTTGTCTTGCCTTGAATAAAGAAGCAAATAAAGTTTCCTCATTTTTAAAGAATGTTGATTTAAGGGTTTGAGAAATATAAGCAATAAACAGAATGTGCTGTAGAAGATGACATAATTATAAAGTAGCTAAAGGAATTAGGATGAGGTCATGTGGGACAGGATGGAATTGTATATAGGGCAGGGTGCGGTGGGATGTTGGTCAAGATGTGTTGGCATGTTAGACAGGGTGGATTGGCATGTAGAATAGGGTGGGTTTGCATGTGGGACAGGGCGGAATGGCATGTGGTGGGATGTCATCTGGATTCAGATGTAATGGCATGTGGGCCATGCAAGTGTGGAATGACATACAGTATTTGGTTTTCAGGTGTGATTCATGGGGCATAGACGTGGGATGACATTTGGGACAGGTTGGGATGGAATGTGGGACAGTCTGGAATATGCATCATTAGCGGTGAGGGGATTTGTCTTGTTTCCAATGTCTAGTTTGTCATACGTTAAGCAATATTGTTTTGCATAATTTTGCTTTATTCTCATTGTACATTTTTGATGTTGCTTGACTTTGCTTGACACACATATTTTCTTAAATTGGAAGTTGTGTTACAATCCAGGAATTATTTCTGGGAATATGTAGGGGCTGGGGGAGGGTACAGGTTGGAAAGGGGGTTAAATTGCATTCTTTGATTGACATTAGCAAGTCAGGGCCTCTTCTTTCCTTGTTATTCAATTGAAAGAACTAAAGAGGTCTTATACTTATAAAGACTGCTAGGTTTTACATGTTTTCTGAGTTACATGAGCATTTGTTGTCTTTAAATATCTAGGAAAGCTCAAAGATATTTTTAAACTTGTAGTGCAAATAAAAATGTAAGTACATCGTTCAAAGCTCAAGTAAATTGAAATCATCTGCCCCTGCTATCCTATTTTTGTATATACTTCCCTCTATCAGCCCATTCTCTATACTATCTTTGAATAGTCTAGCATATTGTCCTTCTGACAGTTCTAGTTTAAGCAAGCAATAGTATACATGTATGTGGTCAAAAGGTAAAATTTCGGCCACAATTTTTTTGGATTCATTGCTCTAAGAATGTCTCGTCATGTAATTGTGCGATGAATAGTACATTTATTTGCAAAAGAGAGAACTTGTGTGGTAAAATGTGAGCATATAAAGATGTATATACAGTACTACATGAATTTTTTTTTTTTTATAATTTTTTATTTGAAACATTTTTCACACCTTTGAGCACAACCATGGGAAATTTTGTAATAAATTCTAACTCTGCTATACAATACAGCTTTGCATTTCTTCTTGCACTGTACCTACCCACTGCACATGTGACTATTCATTTCTATTGAGGTGCCGTTAAATTCAAACAATTGCAGATGAAATGAGTGACTTTCCAGCTTGCTATACATAACCCTTTTGAGGATCTCCAGATGGTCGGGGAAACGCAAACTTGCTGGCCAGTGGAGCAAATCTGGAGTGGTTTTAAGGAAACCATGGTGGAGACCATGTGCAGTTGTACTAGGGAAACCCCCACAGAACAGAAGACCATGGTGAAGACCATGTGCAGTTGTACTAGGGAAACCCCTACAAAAGACCATGGTGAAGACCATGTGCAGTTGTACTAGGGAAACCCCTACAGAACAGAAAACCATGGTGGAGGCCATGTGCACTTGTACTAGGGAAACCTCCACAGAAAACCATGGTGGAGGCCATGTGCAGTTGTACTAGGGAAACCTCCACTGAACAGAAGTTCATGGTGGAGACATATGTGCAGTTGTACTGGGGAAACCCCCACAGAACAGAAGACCATGGTGAAGACCATGTGCAGTTGTACTAGGGAAACCCCTACAGAAGAGAAAACCATGGTGGAGGCCATGTGCACTTGTACTAGGGAAACCTCCACAGAACAGAAGACCATGGTAAAGACCATGTGCAGTTGCACTAGGGAAACCCCTACAAAACAGAATACCATGGTGAAGACCATGTGCAGTTGTACTAGAAAAAACCCTTCAGAACAGAAGACCATGGTGGAGGCCATGTGCAGTTGTACTAGGGAAACCTCCACAGAACAGAAGACCATGGTAAAGACCATGTGCAGTTGCAACCCCTACAAAACAAAATACCATGGTGGAGGCCATGTGCACTTGTACTAGGGAAACCCCTACAAAACAAAATACCATGGTAAAGACCATGTGCAGTTGTACTGGGGAAACCCCTTTAGAACAGAAGACCATGGTGGAGACCATGTGCAGTTGTACTGGGGAAACCCCCACAGAACAGAAGACCATGGTGGAGACCATGTGCAGTTGTACTAGGGAAACCCCCACAGAACAGAAGACCATGGTGGAGACCATGTGCAGTTGTACTAGGGAAACCTCCACAGAACAGAAGACCATGGTGAAGACCATGTGCAGTTGTATTAGGGAAACCCCCACAGAACAGAAGACCATGGTGGAGACCATGTGCAGTTGTACTGGGGAAACCCCCACAGAACAGAAAACCATGGTGGAGACCATGTGCAGTTGTACTAGGGAAACCCTCACAGAACAGAAGACCATGGTGGAGACCATGTGCAGTTGTACTAGGGAAACCCTCACAGAACAGAAAACCATGGTGGAGACCATGTGCAGTTGTACTAGGGAAACCCCCACAGAACAGAAAACCATGGTGAAGACCATGTGCAGTTGTATTAGGGAAACCCCCACAGAACAGAAGACCATGGTGGAGACCATGTGCAGTTGTACTTGGGAAACCCTCACAGAACAGAAAACCATGGTGAAGACCATGTGCAGTTGTACTAGGGAAACCTCCACAGAACAGAAGACCATGGTGGAGGCCATGTGCAGTTGTACTGGGGAAACCCCCACAGAACAGAAGACCATGGTGGAGACCATGTGCAGTTGTACTAGGGAAACCTCCACAGAACAGAAGACCATGGTGGAGGCCATGTGCAGTTGTACTGGGGAAACCCCCACAGAACAGAAGACCATGGTGGAGACCATGTGCAGTTGCACTAGGGAAACCTCCACAGAACAGAAGTTCATGGTGGAGACATATGTGCAGTTGTACTGGGGAAACCCCCACAGAACAGAAGACCATGGTGAAGACCATGTGCAGTTGTACTAGGGAAACCTCCACAGAACAGAAGTTCATGGTGGAGACATATGTGCAGTTGTACTGGGGAAACCCCCACAGAACAGAAGACCATGGTAAAGACCATGTGCAGTTGTACTAGGGAAACCCCTACAGAACAGAAGACCATGGTGGAGACCATGTGCAGTTGTACTAGGGAAACCTCCACAGAACAGAAGACCATGGTGGAGACATATGTGCAGGTGTACTAGGGAAACCCCTACAGAACAGAAAACCATGGTGGAGACCATGTGCAGTTGTACTTGGGAAACCCTCACAGAACAGAAAACCATGGTGAAGACCATGTGCAGTTGTACTGGGGAAACCCCCACAGAACAGAAGACCATGGTGGAGACCATGTGCAGTTGTAGACCATGTGCAGTTGAAACCTCCACAGAACAGAAGACCATGGTGGAGGCCATGTGCAGTTGTACTGGGGATACCCCCACAGAACAGAAGACCATGGTGGAGACCATGTGCAGTTGCACTAGGGAAACCTCCACAGAACAGAAGTTCATGGTGGAGACATATGTGCAGTTGTACTGGGGAAACCCCCACAGAACAGAAGACCATGGTGAAGACCATGTGCAGTTGTACTAGGAAACCTCCACAGAACAGAAGTTCATGGTGGAGACATATGTGCAGTTGTACTGGGAAACCCCACAGAACAGAAGACCATGGTAAAGACCATGTGCAGTTGTACTAGGGAAACCCCTACAGAACAGAAGACCATGGTGGAGACCATGTGCAGTTGTACTAGGGAAACCTCCACAGAACAGAAGACCATGGTGGAGACATATGTGCAGTTGTATTAGGGAAACCCCCACAGAACAGAAGACCATGGTGGAGACATATGTGCAGGTGTACTAGGGAAGCCCCTACAGAACAGAAAACCATGGTGGAGACCATGTGCAGTTGTACTTGGGAAACCCTCACAGAACAGAAAACCATGGTGAAGACCATGTGCAGTTGTATTAGGGAAACCCTCACAGAACAGAAAACCATGGTGAAGACCATGTGCAGTTGTATTAGGGAAACCCCCACAGAACAGAAGACCATGGTGGAGACCATGTGCAGTTGTACTGGGGAAACCCCCACAGAACAGAAGACCATGGTGGAGACCATGTGCAGTTGTACTAGGGAAACCCTCACAGAACAGAAAACCATGGTGAAGACCATGTGCAGTTGTATTAGGGAAACCCCCACAGAACAGAAGACCATGGTGGAGACCATGTGCAGTTGTACTTGGGAAATTCTCACAGAACAGAAAACCATGGTGAAGACCATGTGCAGTTGTATTAGGGAAACCCCCACAGAACAGAAGACCATGGTGGAGACCATGTGCAGTTGTACTAGGGAAACCTCCACAGAACAGAAGACCATGGTGGAGACCATGTGCAGTTGTATTAGGGAAACCCCCACAGAACAGAAGACCATGGTGGAGACCATGTGCAGTTGTACTGGGGAAACCCCCACAGAACAGAAGACCATGGTGGAGACCATGTGCAGTTGTACTGGGGAAACCCCCACAGAACAGAAAACCATGGTGAAGACCATGTGCAGTTGTATTAGGGAAACCCCCACAGAACAGAAGACCATGGTGGAGACCATGTGCAGTTGTACTGGGGAAACCCCCACAGAACAGAAGACCATGGTGGAGACCATGTGCAGTTGTACTGGGGAAACCCCCACAGAACAGAAGACCATGGTGGAGACCATGTGCAGTTGTACTGGGGAAACCCCCACAGAACAGAAGACCATGGTGGAGACCATGTGCAGTTGTACTGGGGAAATCCCCACAGAACAGAATACCATGGATTAGTAACGACACTTGGAAGAGAGTAGAGGAGAGGAAAGAACTGAAACAACTTTTAAACCAGGCCAGACCTCGTCTTCAAAAATAAGTAGCATCAGCCAGGTATAGTGAGATTGCCAAAAAGGTAAAAAATAAGCCTGCATGCAGAAAAAGAAGTCCTGCCTTAACAGTATTGCAGAACAAGTAGAAAATGGTGACCTAAAAGCATTATACACAACAACCAGACAGCTAAGTGGAAGACAGTGCAATGCAAACAGACCAATAAAGGATGAGCAGGGTCAACTACTCACCGGTGGCATAACTAAGGGTGGCAGTCGCCCCTTCTTAGTCATGCCAACCCCCTAAAAAGGGTCAGATTGGCCCTATAAGGGTATAAAGGTATCATTATACCTATATACCATGGGGGCCCACTCGCCCCCGGCCCATAGGCCCTAGCTATGCCACTGCTACTCACCTCTGTAGAGGACCAACTGACCAAATGGAAAGAACACTTATAAAGTACTGAACAGAACCCCACCTGAAAAACCACCAGACCTGAAACCAGGGAATATGCTTGACAGAAGAGAAATCACAGAGCAGGAGATCTGGAAGGCTTTTAAGAATTTAAAGAGTAACAAGGCAGCAGGTAGACAACATTTCACCAGAAGCTCTTAAGCAGGGAGGAACTGGGGTTGTAAAGCAGCTCCAGAAGCTGATTAATGCCATATGGGCCACTGCTCCAAATGACTGGAGGAATGGTTGAAGCTTCTAAGGAGTGGATATCTTTTACAGTGTGATAGGTGGGGAGGAATAACCCTGTTGTCTATTCCAAGCAAGATTCTCACCAGAGGTCTTTTAGAATGGATGAAAGAAGCCATTGATTCTAAGTTTCATGATGAATAAGCAGGTTTCAGAAAGGATTGGTCTTGTATTGACCAGATTACACTGTGAATCATTGTGGAGCAGACAATAGGATGGCAGTCACCATTTTACATCACTTTTGTTGACTTTAAGAAAGCATTCGACTGTATAGACAGACAGGCAATCTGGAACATTCTTCAGCAGTATGGAGTCCCAACCAAAGTTATCAAGACCTGTACAACGGCCTCACGTGCCAAGTTATACACAATGGAAAACTATCGGACGACTTCAAGATTAAAGCTGGTGTTAGACAGGGATGTCTGCTGTCACCACTCCTTTTCCTTGTGGGCTACACGAACAGCCTATGGCCACTCAAGGAAAGGCATTCAGTACACACTTCTGGATAGATTAAAAGATTTAGATTTTGCAGGGTGATCTGGCTCTGCTATCACATCGCCTTCAAGACATGCAACAGAAAGTGGATGTCATAAAAGACACAGCCCTCCAGATCAGGGCTAAAGATGATTCTGGAGAAACCAAGGTTATCCGCATTAACAACAGACTTGAGGAAGCCCTGGCAATTGATGGTAGAACTGTGGGGGATGTGTCCGAGTTTGTTTGCCTTGGCAGTGAAGTTGTCAAGATGGGGTGCAGATGAGGATATCCAGGCAAGGATAAGAAAGGCACAACAAGCTTTAGCATTCCTGCACCCTGTTTGGAAATCAACTGCCATCCCCAAAAGAACCAAGCTTCTGATAATCAACTCCAATTTCAAGACAGTTTTGTTATACGGTTCCAAGACTTGAAAAGTGGACATCTACAGACTAACAGCCAGTGCAGGTCCAGGACAAGAGGGGAAAATGGCGTTAGGTTGGACATACTATCAGAAAATACCTCTCCTGCATGACAATTAAGGCAAGCTCATGAATGGAGTCTTTAGGCATGGAAGAGGTGTGGAAGTCCAGGGCAGGCCTGGTGACGTGGTTTGCTCGGGGGAGTTGAAACCACTGTGAAGCTTACTTTGGAAAATGCAAAGTACATTACCAAAGACCACAGAAAGTGAAAGACAAATGTTGAAGCTCTATTTTCCACAAGAAGTAGAGAGGACTAAATAAGTAAATCCAAACAAACAACCATTAATAAATGTCTGTATTTTACATACATTTTTGTATTTTGATTTGTTTGTCATCTCAAAGCATTTGTGTAACTGTTCCGTGTAGGTTAAGTGCATTGACCTATGACACCAACATTGATTGCTAGGGGTCGGGACTTTCTGTTACAGTTTGATGGTACTTTTATTTGTTTCTTTCTTTGCATTTTAGTCATTAATTGAGAGTCTGGAAGGAAAGCAGGGAAAACCACGTCTGAAGCCACCCTTCCCAGCAGACGTTGGCGTTTTTGGATGCCCAACCACCGTTGCCAATGTAGAAACTGTTGCCGTTGCTCCAGTAAGTACTAAAGGCCAAATATTGTGTTAATGTGGAGATTGAAATATGCTACAATTAAAATATACTACAATTCAATATTTCTGAGTTGTGAAAATATTGACACAATCACCGACAAGCCAATTAACACCACGGAAGTGACTTTACTAGTATTTATCCTGAGCATGAGCGCTTATTACCAAGAAACTTTGCACCTAAAAGGTGGTACAATTTTATTTTCGTAAGCGCCATGGGCACTCATTATGTCGAATATGGTACTCTTAATAAGGAATGTGATACTTCTGCTAGAATTCTGCTAGAATCTATCTACACTGATGTCAGCGTGTTGAGAACGACATGACTTTGTTCTGTACTCCCCAACTATTCATTTCGTTTCATTTCACCTTGCACTTTACCACCTAAATTATGTTTTATATCTTCATTTTTTGGGATTCTCTCTCTGTGGATGGGCACCTGTTTTCGGTGAGATCGTTTCTTTTGTTTTTTCCCCTTTCTTTCTGACCAGACATTCGCGCCTTATCATTACCTGTACAGCAGTTGTTCTATAATAGTTCCACGATTTTTTTTACTAGTTGCCTCGGGTCCCTCGGCCCTTGTTTTTTTTTTTGCATCATGACGAAACGCTTCTGCCTTGACCTTGACCCTCCTTCCCCTCCTTGTGACCCACCTGCTACCTCTATTGACCACTATTCAACCCCAATTCCCAAAACTCTAATAATACAGGCCAACAATAAACAAAATAATCAAAAAAAGTTTCCCCTTTTCTAATTCACAAAGCGCTTCAAGCCCTTGTCGGTACCCTCTCCAAGGTCTCCATCCTCAGATCGGGCGATCTCCTGATGCACTGCAGCAGAGACACTCAAGCCACCACCCTCCTCACCACCAAAACCCTAGCCAATACTGGTAGTGACGTTACAGTTACCCTCCACCAATTCCTAAACTCCAGCAAAGGTGTGGTCAGAACCAGAGACCTAGCCTACCTGACTGATGAAGACCTCGTAGAGGAAGTAACTTATCAACACATTACTGAAGCCAGTCGTCTCGTCCTCAAATGAGA
This sequence comes from Chiridota heheva, assembly GCA_020152595.1. Classification (NCBI taxonomy): domain Eukaryota; kingdom Metazoa; phylum Echinodermata; class Holothuroidea; order Apodida; family Chiridotidae; genus Chiridota; species Chiridota heheva. Next base: position 314,886 of record JAIGNY010003948.1, on the reverse strand, counting down.
CGGTGCTGAACGAAACACCTACCAATACCATCTTCCTGACGTTTTCCACACCAACTCTCTTCTCCCACATCACTGCTGGCTACCTAAGAATCCCAGTCACTCCTTTATATTCCTAAACCCCTCCGTTGTCATAAGTGCCAGAGGTATGGCCATGGTAAAAACTCCTGCCGCAGCCAAGGGCACTGTGGCAACTGTGGAACCTTGGACCATGACAGCACCTCTTGCACCAGCACCCCATACTGCACCAATTGCGACGGTACTCATCCAGCTAACCATCCCTCCATCTCAAAAGACTACCCCACCTGGCTTCAAGAAAAACAAATAACCAAACTAAAAACCCTTAATTCCAACATCACTTACCTAGAGGCCAGGAAGCAATTTCTCACTTGTTTCCACGCTAAACCATCCTACTGCCAATATCGCCCCCTTCCCCCTCCCATTGAACAACTAAAACTGACTCACATACCCAAACAGACCTCAGCGCACTGTGGCAAATGTGGAGCCCTGGACCATGACAGCATCTCTTGCACCAGCACCCCATACTGCACCAATTGCGACGGTACTCATCCAGCTAACCATCCCTCCTTCTCAAAAAACTACCCCACCTGGCTTTAAGAAAAACAAATAACCAAACTAAAAAAACCCAATCCCAACATCACTTACCTGGAGGCCAGGAAGCAATTTCTCACTTCTCTCCACGCTAAACCATCCTACTGCCAATATCGCCCCCTCCGCTAAACCATCCTACTGCCAATATCGCCCCCCCTCCCCTAAACAACTTAAACTGACTCACATACCCAAACAGACCTCACGTGGCTCTTCTTATTTAGTCCTAAGCCCATCACCATTGCCAACGACCCAACCACACCCATAACCCAAACCACCTCCACCACCACCTCTTCTCCCCCTAACCTTCCTTCCTTCCTCTAAGACTCTCGCCATCCCCTACCCCAACACCTCTAATGCCATCAAATATCAAACTCAAGTCAACCTGGCTAACAATCATTCAATCAACAAACAACAAATCAAGAACCAACCAATCAACAAACGGACACCATCCAACCTCACACATATGACACAAGAAGACATGGGATTGTTCGATTACCAAACATACTTCTCGTCCAACTTTCAAAAACAATCGTTCCCAGAGAAACGGACAGATCCAAAGAAAAAAAATAAGCCAACTCAGACCCAACAGATTTTCCTCGAGATAACCTCCTGCCTCCTTATGGCGTGCAACATAAAGAATAATAATAACATTTACAACATTTTACAATGGAACATAAGGAGCCTTAAGGCCAATTCTGAAGAAATTGACCTTCTGGCCACCACCTTCATTCCGGTCGTCCTCTGTCTACAAGAAACCTTCTTGAAAACCACTGACCATTATTCCCTCAACAACTTCGCTTGCTATCACAAACATCAAGTGGATGCCGACAGGGCATGTGGGGGCGTCTCCATTCTCGTAAGACACGATATCCCACACAGCCCTGTTCATGTGCACACCAACCATCAGGCCATTTGTATGTCTATCTCCCTCCACAAAACCTTCACTCTTTGCAATATCTATATCCCCCCAATGCCAACATTCTGCCAACTAGCCTTAACAACCTCATCTCTCAGCTCCCCTCCCCCTTCATCCTTCTTTGTGACTTTAATGCCCACAACTTTCTGTGGGGCTCTATTACCATCACCCCCAGAGGCAAGCTTATCGAAAACACTCTTCGGCAGCACAGCCTCTCCTTGCTCAACACTAACTCCCCGACCTACCTTCACCCTGCCACAGGCTCCCTTACCTGTATTGACCTGTCTATCTATTCCCCCAACCCCCTCCTTGATTTTGGCTGGAGAGTCACTGCTGAGATCTGTGGTAGTGACCATTACCCTCTTCTTATACACTCCAACCTTCAAACCCCCACTGACCACACCCCAATTGAAACCTCGAGAAGGCTGACTGGCCCCTTTTCGAAACCCTCTGTGACTCACGCCTCTCCCTCCCCATCTCCTCGAGGGTGAGGATCCCATGTCAAACTTTAGTAATATCCTTATCAACATCGCCACCTGCTCAATTCCCAAAACCTTCAAACCCCCTAATCACCCCCCACCCTTGGTTCTCTGATGATTGCAAAACTGCATCAAGAACAGGAAAAGGGCCCTCAGGAACTTCAAAACTAAACCGACCACCCACAACATCATGCAACCTCAGGCGCACTATCAAGGATAGTAAAACCAACACTTGGAACAACTTTTCTAATCTGCACCAACACCCCCACTAAGACGTTTTGGAGAATGGTTAACAGCTTCCATGGCAGGGTGGGCAAAACTCCCATTTCCCATCTCTCCTGGAATGGTGACTTTCTCATTGCGTAAAAGGACATCGTTAATCACCTCGCCGCTTCTTTCAGCAACATTTCTTCCTCGGCCAACTACTCCAATGCTTTCAAAACCAAAAAAGCTCGCGATGAAGCCCAGAGTATCACTTTTTCCTCTGACAACTCCGAGAGCTACAACACCCCTCTCACCCTTTCTGAAATAAACTAAGCCATCCACCATGCTGGCTGCACTTCCAAGGGCCCAGATAACATCCCCTACCAGTTCCTGAAACACCTCCTCAACAAGGCCACCACTACCCTACTCACCATCCTCAACCACATTTGGTCCTCACTCTCCTTTCCCCTTATTTGGAGTACAGCTATTGTCACCCCCGTCCTTAAACCAGGGAAGGACAGTACCAACCCCTCCAGCTACCACCCCATTGCCCTCACCTGCCGTCTCTGTAGAATTATGGAGAAGATCATTAATCATAGACTAAACTGGTTCCTTGAGACCAACAGAATCCTCTCCCCTCACCAAAGCAGCTTCCCGAAACGTCGCAATTCCCTAGACCAGTTAATTCCGCTCGACATCGCTATCTGGGAATACTTTGCCAAAAAAAAAAACACCTCATTGCCATTTTTTTGGACCTCGAGAAAGCTTTCGACACTACTTGGAAATACAGCATTATCCGCAAACTTTACACAATCTGCCTCAGAGGCCATCTCCCTATCTTTATTCAAAACGTCCTCTCACCCAGGCAGTTCCAAGTTCGTATTGGCAACACCCTCTCCAACTCCTACCCCCAAGAAGAAGGCATCCCCCAAGGCAGCATCCTCTCTCCCACTCTCTTTAACTTTAGCATAAATGACATCACTTACAACCTTGGCCACAACATTAAACATACCCTCTATGTGGACAACTTCACCATCTTCTACTCCTCCCCTAGCTTTCTTCTTGTCAAAAGTAGACTCCAACTCAGCTTTAACTAGCTGCAAGTCTGGTGCAACAATAACGGTTTTAAATTCTCCAAAGACAAGACAGTCTGCATGCACTTCTGTCATTTCAACAACCTCCACCCCGACCCGAACCTCGTGCTTAATGGAAATCGCATCCCTAAAGTTAAACACACAAAGATCCTCGGTTTAACTCTAGACCCTGCAAGCTCTCCCACAAGCAACATACCATCATTCTGAAACTAAAATGCAACAGCTCCCTCAACATTCTCCACCTCCTCTCCAACACCACTTTGGGTGCGAACCGCCATGCTCTCCTCAAAATTTTCAGGCTCACCATTCGTGCCAAGCTTGACTACGGCAATATTGTCTACTGTGTCGCTCACAACTCATACCTCAACCACATCAAGACCATCTAAATTGAAGCCCTCAGACTTTGTCTAGGTGCCTACAGGACCTCCCCAATCACCAGCCTTTATGTTATAATTAATGAACCCCCCCCCCCCTCTTTCCCCTTTCAACTTAGATGTAGTAAGCTTAGCTTCCCTATGCTTTTAGAGTCCTCACCAACACCTAGAACCATGTTTACAGGTAAGCCAATTTCTCCACCCTCTTTGATAGGACTAAAATCCTGTCTCCTCCCTTTAACTCATGCATTAAATCAGACCTCCATCTCGGCATCAACCCCACCACTCTCGGCACCTTCTCCTGGCCCACTTTTCCTCCTTGGGCCACCCCCTCCCTTCTATCCACCTGGTCCTCTCCACTCATCACAAAACCCAAACCCACCCTAACCTCTTCAACAATCTCCACAACCAAATCAAAGACCAACTCTCAAACTACACCTCCTTCTATACTGATGGCTCTCCAAGGAAGGTAACAAGACAGCTGCTGCTGCTGTTATCCAAGACATCACCCTCAGTAGCAGACCTCTCCACTACTCGTCCATCTTTTCAGCTGAGGCAAAGGCCATCCTCCTCGTACTCAACTTTATTGAGTACTCTCTGCTTAGCCTCTTTGCCATTTTCTCTGACTCCAAGGCTGTTCTTACTTCTTTACTAATTTTTAGATTGGATAACTTCACATCCCACCTCCTCCTCTGGAAACTCTTTTTGCCCACCCTCTGCAGGAAAAGTATTCTTTTCTTCTGGATACCCAGCCATGTTGGCATACCTGGCAATGACAGGGCTGATAAAGCCGGTAAGCTTGCCCTCAACCTCCCCCCACTTCTTTTTCCAGAACCCTTTCTGACATCAAACCGCTTATCGCTTCCCTTGTTCGTGACCGCTGGCAAGCCTCATGGAACTCCCAAATTGATAACAAACTCCAGGTCTTCCAGCCCACCATTCCGATCAAACCCACTATCAAAAACCTCTCTTGTATTGACAATTTTCATATTAACCATCTTAGAATAGGTCACACCCACCTCACTTACTCCCACCTCCTTATTGGCTCCCCTTAACTCCTCTGCAACAATTGCCATTGCACCCCCACAGTTCATCACGTTCTCCTTGCTTGCCCCCTGTACAACCTTCCCAGAGCTTTCCTTGCTCCCCACAACACAATTGCCAAGTTGTTCCAGAAAAACCCTCCTGATAAAATTATCTCCTTCCTTCATCATGCTTACCTCTACTACCATATTTAGTTCTCCTCTTCCAACCTCTCTTTACTTTTTTTTTTTTCCCACCCATGCAATTCTCTCGATCCCAGCTTTCTGACTTTTTGTTCTTGTATTTCTCTCATTCTCTCCCTGTTTCCTTTGCTTCCTGTAGAATGATCTGACCTCTCAGGCACAATTTGACCCTCGTTGTCATGGTGCCGTTAAGCCCTCATTAAACAAACATACAAACTATCTGCAGCTTAAGCTTCTATTAGTTGTCACACTCTCACATTCCTCTGAAGTCTGTGTCCTGTTTCACTTTTCCCAAGATCAGAGAATGGAACGTCCGTGATATTTTAATAATTTTGTGACAAAATGAACATAAACAGATGTATTGAAATTTGTCTGACATTTTTTCAAGTGTTTTACCCTATCACTCACACTCATTGGTAAATTGATGTTGCATTTTAGTGGTGGATTCCATTTTTCATGAGTATCACCAGTCAACTGGTCATGAAGCATGAGTCGATGTCAGTCAAATGTGACAAAGGTAAAACTGATGTGACATTCTGTGCAAAAGGTGCCAAAAATTATGCGACATTTGAGACATTTTTGTCACAAATTTGAAATTTGGCGACGTGACATTTTGTGACAAGCCATCAATCATCACTCCATTCTCTGCAAAATTTTATGGCGTAAAAATCTTTGGCTATGTCAGAAAATTAGTAAACCAAAATCTTATCTCGTATGGTAATTATAATCAACCCATTGAAGACAGTGTGAATAAACAATTTTTTTTAGAAATACATTACCAACTGTTTAGAATGTGGGAACCTTCTGCTGTAGACTTCCCACACCAGTCATTTTAAAATAAGAAGACTTTAAAACTTTAGCATCTCCTTAACAGAATTAGACACTGAAGTAGTTTTTGCACCATTATATTACCATTAAAAGTCTCTTTTTTATACAAGGAACTTGCCTGACCATTGTAATAATTCGTTAAAATTATCGTCAACAGATTATTTGTCGGCGTGGAGCCAGTTGGTTTGCATCTTTTGGTCGAGAAAGGAACACAGGGACAAAGCTTTTCAATATCTCCGGAAACGTGAAATATCCAACGACCGTGGAAGAGACTATGTCCATACCACTGAAAGAGTTGATTGAAAAACATGCTGGGGGAGTCGAAGGGGGCTGGGACAATTTATTAGGGGTAATACCCGGAGGCTCATCTACCCCATTGATCCCAAAAGAGTGAGTTTGCTGTTGCCATTTTCTTCATGACATTTTCAATTGATGAAGTATTGGAATAACTTGTATAAAATGATTTTAAATATATATATGACGAGGTCGAGCAGGTCACAAGCTCAGAAGCAAATAAAGGGAGGTGTAGATGTGAACTAATCCTTTAAGCTCTTTGTGGTGAATAGAGAATTTCTACCTGTATATATACCTTTAAGCATCTCGGAAGCAAATAAAGGGAGGTCTAGATGTGAACTAATCTTTTAAGCTCTTTCTGGTGAATAAATAATCTCTACCTGTATATATACCTTTAAGCATCTCGGAAGCAAATAAAGGGAGGTCTAGATGTGAACTAATCTTTTAAGCTCTTTCTGGTGAATAAATAATCTCTACCTGTATATATACCTTCAAGCATTTCAGAAGCAAATAAAGGGAGGTCTAGATGTGAACTAATCCTTTAAGCTATTTTTGGTGAATAAATAATCTCTACCTGTCTATATACCTTTAAGCATCTCAGAAGCAAATAGAGGGATGTGTAGATGCGAACTAATCCTTTAAGCTATTTTTGGTGAATAAATAATCTCTACCTGTTTATATACCTTTAAGCATCTCAGAAGCAGATAAAGGGAGGTGTAGATGTGAACTAATCCTTTAAGCTATTTTTGGTGAATAAATAATCTCTACCTGTCTATATACCTTTAAGCATCTCAGAAGCAAATAAAGGAAGGTGTAGATGTGAATTAATCCTTTAAGCTCTTTCTGGTGAATAGAGAATCTCTACCTGTATATATACCTTTAAGCATCTCAGAAGCAAATAGAGGGATGTGTAGATGTGAACTAATCCTTTAGGCTCTTTTTGGTGAATAGAGAATCTCTACCTGTTTATATACCTTTAAGCATCTCAGAAGCAAATAAAGGGAGGTGTAGATGCGAACTAATCCTTTCAGCTCTTTCTGGTGAATAGAGAATCTCTACCTGTTATATACCTTTAAGCATCTCAGAAGCAAATAGAGGGGTGTGTGGATGTGAACTAATCCTTTAAGCTCTTTCTGGTGAATAGAGAATCTCTACCTGTTATATACCTTTAAGCATCTCAGAAGCAAATAACGGGAGGTGTAGATGTGAACTAATCCTTTCAGCTCTTTCTGGTGAATAAATAATCTCTACCTGTCTATATACCTTTAAGCATCTCAGAAGCAAATAGAGGGATGTGTGGATGTGAACTAATCCTTTAAGCTATTTTTGGTGAACAGAGAATCTCTACCTGTCTATATACCTTTAAGCATCTCAGAAGCAAATAACGGGAGGTGTAGATGTGAACTAATCCATTAAGCTCTTTCTGGTGAATAGAGAATCTCTACCTGTATATATACCTTTAAGCATCTCAGAAGCAAATAAAGGGGTGTGTGGATGTGAACTAATCCTTTAAGCTATTTTTGGTGAACAGAGAATCTCTACCTGTCTATATACCTTTAAGCATCTCAGAAGCAAATAAAGGGAGGTTTAGCTGCTCATTTAATCACAAATTTTACATTTATTAAAAAAAGTAATCAAACTTTAATCAGATATAACTAAAATCAAAATAATTTGTTTGTAACCTTCCAGAAATTTAGATTTAATACTCTTTTTAGCAATAGACACTTTTGTACATGTCTATAGACCTTTAATAATCCTTGCCACTGGTATCATAAACACCAGTCAAGTTACCTGTATATTCTTGCCACTGGTATTATGCACACCAGAATCAAGTTATCTGTATATCCTTGCCACTGGTATTATGCACACCAGAGTCAAGTTACCTGTATATCCTTGTCACTGGTATTATGCACACCAGAATCAAGTTACCTGTATATCCTTGCCACTGGTATTATGCACACCAGAATCAAGTTACCTGTATTTCCTTGCCACAGGTATTATGCACACCAGAATCAAGTTACCTGTATATCCTTGCCACTGGTATTATGCACACCAGAATCAAGTTACCTGTATATCCTTGCCACTGGTATTATGCACACCAGAATCAAGTTACCTGTATATCCTTGCCACTGGTATTATGCACACCAGTCAAGTAACCTGTATATCCTTGCCACTGGTATTATGCACACCAGAATCAAGTTACCTGTATATTCTTGCCACTGGTATTATGCACACCAGAGTCAAGTTACCTGTATATCCTTGTCACAGGTATTAGGCACACCAGTCATGTTACCTGTATATCCTTGCCACTGGTATTATGCACACCAGAATCAAGTTACCTGTATATTCTTGCCACTGGTATTATGCACACCAGAGTCAAGTTACCTGTATATCCTTGTCACAGGTATTATGCACACCAGAATCAAGTTACCTGTATTTCCTTGCCACAGGTATTATGCACACCAGAATCAAGTTACCTGTATATCCTTGCCACTGGTATTATGCACACCAGAATCAAGTTACCTGTATATCCTTGCCACTGGTATTATGCACACCAGAATCAAGTTACCTGTATATCCTTGCCACTGGTATTATGCACACCAGTCAAGTAACCTGTATATCCTTGCCACTGGTATTATGCACACCAGAATCAAGTTACCTGTATATTCTTGCCACTGGTATTATGCACACCAGAGTCAAGTTACCTGTATATCCTTGTCACAGGTATTAGGCACACCAGTCATGTTACCTGTATATCCTTGCCACTGGTATTATGCACACCAGAATCAAGTTACCTGTATATTCTTGCCACTGGTATTATGCACACCAGAGTCAAGTTACCTGTATATCCTTGTCACAGGTATTAGGCACACCAGTCATGTTACCTGTATATCCTTGCCACTGGTATTATGCACACCAGAATCAAGTTACCTGTATATCCTTGCCACTGGTATTATGCACACCAGAATCAAGTTACCTGTATATTCTTGCCACTGGTATTATGCACACCAGATTCAAGTTACCTGTATATCCTTGCCACTGGTATTATGCACACCAGATTCAAGTTACCTGTATATCCTTGCCACTGGTATTATGCACACCAGATTCAAGTTACCTGTATATCCTTGCCACTGGTATTATGCACACCAGAATCAAGTTACCTGTATATCCTTGCCACTGGTATTATGCACACCAGAATCAAGTTACCTGTATATCCTTGCCACTGGTATTATGCACACCAGAATCAAGTTACCTGTATATTCTTGCCACTGGTATTATGCACACCAGAGTCAAGTTACCTGTATATCCTTGTCACAGGTATTAGGCACACCAGTCATGTTACCTGTATATCCTTGCCACTGGTATTATGCACACCAGAATCAAGTTACCTGTATATCCTTGCCACTGGTATTATGCACACCAGAATCAAGTTACCTGTATATTCTTGCCACTGGTATTATGCACACCAGAGTCAAGTTACCTGTATATCCTTGTCACAGGTATTAGGCACACCAGTCATGTTACCTGTATATCCTTGCCACTGGTATTATGCACACCAGATTCAAGTTACCTGTATATCCTTGCCACTGGTATTATGCACACCAGAATCAAGTTACCTGTATATTCTTGCCACAGGTATTATGCACACCAAAATCAAGTTACCTGTATATCCTTGCCACTGGTATTATGCACACCAGAATCAAGTTACCAGTATATCCTTGCCACTGGTATTAATGCACACCAGAATCAAGTTACCTGTATATCCTTGTCACTGGTATTATGCACACCAGAATCAAGGTACCTGTATATCCTTGCCACAAGTATTATGCACACCAGATTCAAGTTACCTCTATTTTATGACATCATTCTTCTTTGTTTGAAGCATGATCATGTTTGTGCTGTCTTTAACTTTTATCAAATTATCTTTCTTATCTGTTGCCAAAACAAATACGACTAATGCCTTAAGAATCAGGGAGATCACGGAATTATTTTTAGACATTTGAAAGGCATCTTTTTAGGAATGATACCTTAATACCATACAGCTTTTATTACTGCTGGGTAAGCAATTTAACGCTGACAATCCCAGGAAGCTCAAAATGGGACTGCAATTTTCTGGAACTTTTTTTTTCTTTTTTCAAAACTAATTTTCACAACTTTCCTTTCGTTTTCTATCACTACAAGTTTGATTTATTTGAATGCTAAGACAATAAACTTTTCAATAAAAAAGTCAAAATAAAGAAAATATTTACATCAATATATCCAAATTTGCCAATTTAGGCCAATTTTTTGAGCTTGTATTTTTTTCCTGTGAATAATGAAAATAGAGGATATTTTTACTTATTTAGAGTGTTTGTGAAATTTCCTTTCCATTGATACCAGTCAAAAACGAAAAAATCTCAAAGCAAAACACAAAAACAATGAAAATAAACAATTAATAATCACAGCTGTAATTAGTCGCGAAAAACAAAGACATGCATCCGGTATGGTTTTTGAACCTCCTCCCCCTCCCCTCCCCTCCCCTCCCCCCCCTCTCCCCTTTTCCCTGCACACATACCACTACACTACGCTGCCTGTGAGTAACTAATTAATTTGTTTTAAATCCTATATATCAGTGTGAACAAAGATGGGGTAGTTGCTCTTTCTGAGTACAATTGAAAATGTCAGAATTATGATTTCAATGATATTTTTTGCATAAGGCAGTTGTATTGCGATGAGGAACTACAATTTTGACAATAGATAGGGGCAGTCAAAATCACTGCTGTAGGCCTATTTGACAAAGCAAAATACATTTTTGATAAGTGCATGTCCAATCGGTCGTGCCAGGACCACGTGGGAATCAAAGGTTAAATTACAATGAAGTAGGTCTGTTACCTTATATATAAGATAGATATCAATTATCACAGCAACATATACGTGATATATAAGCATATCGCTATATATCACCATATCGCAGTATATCACCATATCGTGATATCGCTATATATCACCATATCGCAGTATATCACCATATCGTGATATATCACCATATCGCAGTATATCACCATATCGCGATATATTACCATATCACAGTATATCATTATACCGCAGTATATCACAGTATATCACCATATCGCGATATATCACCATATAACAGTATATCACTACAACATGACATGTCTCCATATCACAGTATATCACCACATCGCGATATATCACAGTATATAACCATATCGCGATATATCACCATATCGCAGTATATCACCATATCGTGATATAGCTTTTTAAGAGGTACAAAAGAAACCCCTCTGCCCAGAACCGTAATGAACATAAAGTGTTTCGCAATAAACTCACCTCAGTTATACGCGTTGCCAAGAAAATGTATTTTGCTCATAGTTTTGCTAATTGTGCTGGTAATATAAAAAGTACCTGGTCTGTAATTAATAAGTACTGTAGGGGAGGGAATGAAACAAGCAAATGCCTAAATAAACTAACTCTCAATGAAAAAACATATAATGCCCCTAAGGAGATATGTGATGCTTTTAATGATTATTTTATTTCAATTGGTTCAAAATTAGCAGGTGAAATCCCACCGTCTAATGAACATAAGTTTGAGGAGTTCTTGCCCCCATCCAATCCTTCCACTTTTTTTCTTCATCCTACAAATGATGCTGAAGTGCTTAAATTAATCAATGGTCTTAAATCTGTTGCTCCTGGTTTTGACGATATTTCCCCAAGTGTTGTAAAAAAATGTTCATTTATTATTTGTAAACCATTGTCGTATATTGTTAATCTTTCATTGTCAACAGCTTCTATGCCTGATAATCTCAAAGTAGCTAAGGTTATTTCTATTTTTAAAAGTGGTGATAAGGAGCAAATCACAAATTATAGACCTATTTCGATTTTACCATGCTTCTCCAAAATATTTGAAAGAATTGTTTTTGATAGGCTCATCAGTTTTCTGTTTTCTCACAAAATTATTTATAAATTCCAGTTTGGTTTCCTCCCTGGCAGGTCAACTGCTCATGCTCTGTTGCATCTCATTGATAAAATCACCCAAGCTTTTAAAAGAAAAGAAGTTGCCCATTGTACTTTTTTAGACCTGTCAAAAGCTTTTGACACCCTGGATCACTCTATTCTTTTGCATAAATTATCAACTTACGGTATTCGTGGCATGCCACTTGATTGGCTTCGTAACTATCTAAAATTTTGTCAGCAATTTGTATCCTATTCTTGTACTCAATCTAATTCCAAATTTATTTCTTGTGGAGTGCCACAAGGCTCAATTCGTTATTTGTAATATATATATAAATGATATGCATCGAATTAGCTCTGTTCTTTCACCTTCACTTTGGGCGGATGACACAACTCTTTTTTACTCCCATCGTTCTCCTCATACAGTAATTGACAAAGCAGTTTCAGGTTTGAATAAGTATGCATCTTGGTTTAATGTAAATAAGTTATCCTTTAATGTAAAGAAGACTACTTCAGTTTTCTTTACTCCTACTAAATCGTGACTGGTCCCTTTACCCCAAACTCTCCATTGGTGATGTTAATTTTAATCATTCCCCCTCCTCAACATTTCTAGGTGTATTAGTGGATTGCAATCTAAATTGGCAACTTCACATAGATTGTATCTGTAATAAATTAGCAAAAGGTACTGGTATATTAAATAGATTAAGAACACATTTTCCTGAACATATACTTAAGATGCTATATAATACTTTGATTTTGCCGTATATATCATATTGTAATGCTGCCTGGGGTGGTGCTTATCCTTCTCACATACAAAAGCTTTTTCTTTTGCAAAAACGCGTGCCATTCGAATTGTCACTGGTAGTCCTTTTAATGCCCATACCGCCCGATCTTCTTTAAATTGAGAACTCTTAATATATTTGACCTCCATAAATACCAACTTGCTATAACCATGTATCAATATAAGAATAACAATTTACCCAATGCTTTTGACCATTTTTTCTCGCAAAACTTTTACAAAACCAGAGGTCATAATGATTACCGTATTCAAATTTGGGCTTACACTATCCCAACATTGTTTAAGATATACGGTGTAAAAGGTCTGGAATGACATACCGCAAGATATTAAAAACGTAAATAATGTCAAAACATTTAAGTTTCATCTTAAGAATTACTTTCTAAGCTTATATGATTCTATCTAATTCTGAATTGTTTTTTTGTCCACTTTTTCTTAAGATACCCGTTTAATGTTGACTATTGATATATGATTTCTTTTCTTTTTCATGTTAAGTTTGTGTCGTAACATATTTGTTAATTATGTTTTCATGGGGGTTTCTGCCTCGATAAGCCTTTCTGGCTTGAGCAGATAACCCCCTCACTATCCCTTGCAAATTGTCACAAATGTATGTAAAGCTCAATTATTATTTTCTTAACCTGTATATTGTTGTATTTGCAAGAGAGTGAAAATAAAGTTACAATCAATCAATCAATCAATATCACCATATCGCAGTATATCACCATATCGAAGTATATCACCACATCGCGATATATCACAGTATATCGTGATATATCACCATATTGCAGTATATCCCCACATCGCGATATATCACCATATCTTGATATATCACTATACCGAGATATATCACCATATCGCAGTATATCACCATATCGCGATATATCACCATATCGCAGTATATCACCATATCGCGAAGTATATCACCATATCGCAGTATATCACTATATCGAAGTATATCACCACATCGCGATATATCACCATATTACAGTATATCGTGATATATCACCATATAACAGTATATCACCACATCACGATATATCACCATATCACGATATATCACCATATCGAGATATATCACCTTATCGCAATATATCACCTTATCGCAATATATCACCTTATCGTGATATATCACCATATCGCGATATATCACTATATATCACTATAATGCAGTATATTGCCATATTGCAGTATATCGCCACACCGCTATAAATACCATATCACAGTATATCACCATACCGCGATATATCACCATAATGCAGTATATCACCACATCGCGATATATCACTATATTGCAATATATCACCATATGACAGTATATCACCACATCGCGATATAGCACCATATCACAGTATATCGTGATATATCACCATATCGCAGTATATCACCACATCACGGTATATCACCATATCACGATATATCACCATATCGAGATATATCACCTTATCGCAATATATCACCTTATTGTGATATATCACCATATTGCAGTATATTACTATATATCACCATATTGCAGTATATCGCCATATTGCAGTATATCGCCACATCGCGATAAATACCATATCGCAGTATAGATATCAATTATCACAGCAACATCTATGTAATATATAAGCATATCGCTATATATCACCATATCGCAGTATATCACCATATCGGTATCACCATATCGTGATATATCACCATATCGCAATAAATCACCATATCGCAGTATATCACCATATCGAAGTGTATCACCACATCGCGATATATCACTATATCACAGCATATCGTGATATATCACCATATTGCAGTATATCACCATATCTCGATATATCACCATATCGAAATATATCACCATACTGCAGTATATCACCATATCGCGATATATCACCATGTCGCAGTATATCACCATATTGCAAAGTATATCACCACATTGCGATATATCACAGTATATCGTGACATATCACCATATCGCAGTATATCACCATATCGCAATATATCACATCATGATATATCATTCTATCTCTATAATTTTCCATATCGAGATATATCACCATATCGCAATATATCACCCTATCGTGATATATCACCATGTAGCAGTATATCATTATATCGCGATATATAACCATATTGCTGTATATCACCACATCGCGATAAATACCACATCACAGTATATCACCATATCGCGATATATCACCATAATGCAGTATATCACCACATCGCAATATATCACCATATTGCGATATATCACCATATAGCAGTATATCACCATATTGTGATATAACACCATATCGCAGTATATCACCATATTGAAGTATATCACCACATTGCGATATATCACAGTATATCGTAATATATCACCATATTGCATTATATCACCATATCGCAGTATATCACCACATTGCAATATATCACCATATTGAGATATATCACCATATCGAGATATATCACCTTATCGCAGTATATCACCATTTCGAAGTATATCACCACATCACGATATTTCACCATATCACAGTATATCGTGATATATCACCATATCACAGTATATCGTGATATATCACCAAATCGCAGTATATAACCATATCGCAGTATATCACCACATAGCGTATATCACCTAGCGATATATCACCATATCTCTATATATTACCATATCGAGATATATCATCATATCGCAGTATATCACCATATTGCGAAGTATATCACCATATGGCGAAGTATATCACCACACCGCGATATATCACCATATCACAGTATATCGTTATATATCACCAAATCGCAGTATATCACCACATCACGATATATCACCTTATCTTGATATATCACCATATTGAGACATATCACCATACCGCAATATATTACCTTATCGTGATATATCACCATATCACAGTATATCACCATATTGCGATATATCACCATAATGCAGTATATCACCACATTGCGATATATCACCATATCGCGATATATCACCATATAGCAGTATATCACCACATCGTGATATATCACCAAATCGCAGTATATCACCACATCACGACATATCACCATTTCGCAGTATTTTACCATATCGCTATATATCACTATATTGCAGTATATCACCATATGGCGATATATCACCATGTTGCAGTATATTATCATATTGCAGTATATCACCACATTGCGATATATCACATTATATCACCATATTACAATATATCACCATATCGCAGTATATCACCATATCGCAATATATCACCACATCGCGATATATCACCATATCGCAATATATCACCATACCGATATACCACCATATTGATATATCATCATATTACAGTATATCACCATATCGCGATATATCATTATATCGCAGCATATATCTTATGATTATTAATCTTGGTTCACTGCTTAGGTTTTAGCTTTCATTTATCAAAGAGGGCCTTAAGCAAAGGAAACATTTAAGAATCAGAGATGCATTCATTTGAAATGTTTGTGAGAACATGTTTTGGTGGAGTGTTTTTCATTATCTTTGTGAAAACATGTGTTTGCAGGGTGTTTGTAATTATCTTCGTGAAAACATTACAATGTCTTGGTCAGGGTGTTTGTGGTGATCTTTGTGAAAACATCACGATGTCTTGGTCAGGGTGTTTGTGATTATCTTTGTGGAAACATCACAATGTCTTGGTCAGGGTGTTTGTAATTATCTTTGTAAAAACATCACGATGTCCTGGTCAGGGTGTTTGTGATCATCTTTGTGAAAACATTACGATGTCTTGGTCAGGGTGTTTGTGATTATCTTTGTGGAAACATCACAATGTCTTGGTCAGGGTGTTTGTAATCATCTTTGTAAAAACATCACGATGTCCTGGTCAGGGTGTTTGTGATCATCTTTGTGAAACCATCACGATGTCTTGGTCAGAGTGTTTTTATTATCTTTGTGAAACCATCACGATGTCTTGGTCAGGGTGTTTGTGATTATCTTTGTAAAAACATCACGATGTGTTGGTCAGGGTGTTTGTGATCATCTTTGTGAAACCATCACGATGTCTTGGTCAGGGTGTTTGTGATTATCTTTGTGAAACCATCACAATGTCTTGGTCAGGGTGTTTTTATTATCTTTGTGAAACCATCACAATGTCTTGGTCAGGGTGTTTGTGATCATCTTTTTGAAAATATTATGATGTGTTGGTCAAGGTGTTTGTGATTATTGTTGTGAAAACATCACAATGTCTTGGTCAGAGTGTTTGTGATTATCTTTGTGAAACCATCACGATGTCTTGGTCAGGGTGTTTGTGATCATCTTTGTGAAACCATCACGATGTCTTGGTCAGGGTGTTTGTGATCATCTTTGTGAAACCATCACAATGTCTTGGTCAGGGTGTTTGTGATTATCTTTGTGAAAACATCACAATGTTTTGGTCAGGGTGTTTGTGATTATCTTTGTGAAACCATCACGATGTCTTGGTCAGGGTGTTTGTGATCATCTTTGTGAAACCATCACGATGTCCTGGTCAGGGTGTTTGTGATTATCTTTGTGAAAACATCACAATGTTTTGGTCAGGGTGTTTGTGATTATCTTTGTGAAACCATCACGATGTCTTGGTCAGGGTGTTTTTATTATCTTTGTGAAACCATCACATGTCTTGGTCAGGGTGTTTGTGATTATCTTTGTGAAACCATCACAATGTCTTGGTCAGGGTGTTTGTGAATATCTTTGTGAAAACATCACAATGTCTTGGTCAGGGTGTTTGTGATTATCTTTGTGAAAACATCACGATGTCTTGGTCAGGGTGTTTGTGAATATCTTTGTGAAAACATCACAATGTCTTGGTCAGGGTGTTTTTATTATCTTTGTGAAAACATCACAATGTCTTGGTCAGGGTGTTTTTATTATCTTTGTGAAAACATCACAATGTCTTAGTCAGGGTGTTTTTATTATCTTTGTCAGTTCGGGTGAACCCCTGAAAAGAGTCTTTCATGCTAATCCCTGCTTCCACGGTTTGACCATCGCGCAGTTCAGCAACCAGTCGACAGTTCAAACATACTTTCTCAGCTGCTTACTAACTTCAATTTGGTCTATTTCAGGTATGCATTATGCGATCACCTACTGACTGACAGATCGTAAAGGAATAAACAGTGCAATTTGAGATTAACTAAACTAACTGCTTAAGTTTTATTCATGATTTGATTAGGCCCTAACATCTGAACGCTACTCGCCAGTACAGACAATGGGTGAAAAAGAATAAAACGAATGACAATATATATTACACACAAGCCTGCAATGCAAACAGTCCAACGTACACTCTACGCATGATGGCTGTAACTTAGCATTAGTTACGGTCAATAGGCCTACGTTAGAATACGTTCACTGTTCAGACAGAACATCACATACGAAAGTCACAAAGGAACTGATAATTCACTGCATTAAAATGATTTAATTGAACGCTTCTCCAAGAGGCTACGTAAATAACAACACAACTTACGCCAAGAACAAATTTAATGTAAGAATGCATATAAAATAACCCTTTTAATTTGTAATTTATTGAACACTGACAATCGCAGTCAAAGAAGAAAAGTCAATGCTTAGTCAACAAACGCATGTTAGCACAGTACAGATTATTCGTAAGCATTTCAAACATGGGTCTTAGTCAGGGCTCTTTTTCAAATTCGACTGGTGAACATATCAAAAGGTACTGGATAAACAGCTAACATGTTTCATAATTCCATGTACCTCTCACACTTCATCAAACGCCGTCGTGTTCACAAAATGAATTTACTTGGTCATCTGTTGTATGGGCGAAGGAAATTGCATGATGGGTAATGGCTGCCTCCATGGCCTAAAAACCCTCCTTCAAGGGTTTTACCGAGGGCTAAAGGAGGGGTTACCTGTTGTGAAAACATCACAATGTCTTGGTCAGGGTGTTTGTGATCATCTTTGTGAAAACATCACAATGTCTTGGTCAGGGTGTTTGTGATTATCTTTGTGAAAACATCACAATGTCTTGGTCAGGGTGTTTGTGATCATCTTTGTGAAAACATCACGATGTCTTGGTCAGGGTGTTTGTGATTATCTTTGTGAAAACATCACGATGTCTTGGTCAGGGTGTTTGTGATCATCTTTGTGAAAACATCACGATGTCTTGGTCAGAGTGTTTGTAATTATCTTTGTGAAACCATCACGATGTCTTGGTCAGAGTGTTTGTGATCATCTTTGTGAAAACATTACGATGTCTTGGTCAGGGTGTTTGTGATTATCTTTGTGAAAACATTACGATGTGTTGGTCAGGGTGTTTGTGAATATCTTTGTGAAAACATCACAATGTCTTGGTCAGGGTGTTTGTGATCATCTTTGTGAAACCATCACAATGTCTTGGTCAGGGTGTTTGTGAATATCTTTGTGAAAACATCACAATGTCTTGGTCAGGGTGTTTGTGATTATCTTTGTGAAAACATCACGATGTCTTGGTCAGGGTGTTTGTGAATATCTTTGTGAAAACATCACAATGTCTTGGTCAGGGTGTTTTTATTATCTTTGTGAAAACATCACAATGTCTTAGTCAGGGTGTTTTTATTATCTTTGTGAAAACATCACAATGTCTTGGTCAGGGTGTTTGTGATCATCTTTGTGAAAACATCACGATGTCTTGGTCAGGGTGTTTGTGATTATCTTTGTGAAAACATCACAATGTCTTGGTCAGGGTGTTTGTGATTATCTTTGTGAAAACATTACGATGTGTTGGTCAGGGTGTTTGTGAATATCTTTGTGAAAACATCACAATGTCTTGGTCAGGGTGTTTTATTATCTTTGTGAAACCATCACAATGTCTTGGTCAGGGTGTTTGTGAATATCTTTGTGAAAACATCACAATGTCTTGGTCAGGGTGTTTGTGATTATCTTTGTGAAAACATCACGATGGCTTGGTCAGGGTGTTTGTGAATATCTTTGTGAAAACATCACGATGTCTTGGTCAGGTGTTTGTAATTATCTTTGTGAAAACATTACGATGTCTTGGTCAGAGTGTTTGTGATTATCTTTGTGAAAACATTACGATGTGTTGGTCAGGGTGTTTGTGATTATCTTTGTGAAAACATTACGATGTGTTGGTCAGGGTGTTTGTGATCATCTTTGTGAAACCATCACGATGTCTTGGTCAGGGTGTTTGTGATTATCTTTGTGAAACCATCACGATGTCTTGGTCAGGGTGTTTTTGATTATCTTTGTGAAACCATCACGATGTCTTGGTCAGGGTGTTTGTGATCATCTTTGTGAAAACATTACGATGTGTTGGTCAGGTGTTTGTGATCATCTTTGTGAAACCATCACGATGTCTTGGTCAGGGTGTTTGTGATCATCTTTGTGAAACCATCACGATGTCTTGGTCAGGGTGTTTGTGATCATCTTTGTGAAACCATCACGATGTCTTGGTCAAGGTGTTTGTGATCATCTTTGTGAAACCATCACGATGTCTTGGTCAGGGTGTTTTTATTATCTTTGTGAAAACATCACAATGTCTTGGTCAGGGTGTTTGTATTTATCTTTTTGAAAACATCACAATGTCTTAGTCAGGGTGTTTTTGATTATCTTTGTGAAAATATTACGATGTGTTGGTCAAGGTGTTTGTGATTATCTTTTTGAAAATATTACGATGTCTTGGTCAAGGTGTTTTTGATTATCTTTGTGGAAATATTACGATGTGTTGGTCAAGGTGTTTGTGATTATCTTTTTGAAAACATCACAATGTCTTGGTCAGGGTGTTTTTGATTTCATGGACAAAACAATATTAGGATTATCAACAAAGACTGCTCTTAACCAAGGAATTACAAATTTGAAGCTCTTTGTAAAGGGTTAATTCATTTTTGCCACAGGATAATGAATAGAGAAGTTGGGCAGAGATTTAACAATGTACGAGTGGCAAGCCCGAGTGCATCTCTAGCTGCTATACCAGCTTCTGTGCATTATTCTGTGCTGAACATATAATGCACTATGAAATAACCCTGTTCATATATATTAACTATTTTTTATTAAAAATCATGAAAATTAGGGTACATTTGAAAAAATTCACAAGTAACACCTCTAGAATAATTTCCCATACCGTGCATGCTGCACATACTTTATATGAACACATGTAGTATTATCACGCATCGTTTTGCAGATTGTACATCGTGCAAAAACAATGGAAATTTTAGATGCACTGCCATGCTTTGATCCGCCTGTGCATTCAGTACAGGATAATGCATGATCACCCACAATACGTTCTGTATGCTGAGTATAAATGAAAATGGAATGACAAGATTTGTCAGTGCCCAAAAAGGAAGCGCATTAGGTTTGGTGAGGGAGGGGGGGGGGGGAAAAGGACCTGAATTATCTGACAGATCTGGATATCTCCAAATTGAACTCAGTGTATTGTTAAGGACTCCCTCCCCCTGAATTTTTTAAATGAACTTCAAATAAGATCATCATTCAGAAGAAATAATGTTTGATTATGAGTCAGAAAATGCAGGAAAATTTAGGGTCATGCATCAGGAAAATTTAAAAATTTAAATCATGATTCTAAAAAATCTAAAAATTTAGAATCATTCGGACAAATTTCTGAAGTAGATTAATGTTCTGACAAATTTCTTTTCAAGACTGCAATTTGTCCTCCTCTTTCTTCCCCCCCCCCCCTCCCTCCCTACTTATTCTCATCCCCCGACATCCTTGGTTATGTGACTGGCTGGGAAAAGGCTTTAAGTACAGGTTTGTTTTTTTGCATTTTAGTACTCTTTTTGTTTTGTTTATGTATTATCTATTGCAGTGTGTGTGCTGATGTGTTAATGGACTTTGATGCATTAGTGGCAGCCCAGACGGGTCTTGGCACAGCAGCCGTCATCGTCATTAATAAAGATGCTGACATCATCAGGTGCATTGCACGCTTGATGGAATTCTATAAGCACGAGAGCTGCGGTCAGGTGAGCATGCTTTCTCTTTTTTAATGTTTGAAACCTTACTGTTCATTTCAAACCCGATTTTACCCGAACTTTGACCAATCAACTGCTGGAGGAATTTTCCCTGTTACCTAGCCAATGGGCTAGGAAAAGTTGTAAGTAACAATATGCACGCATATTATTTTCATCTATAACACATACATGATAAATGTTTGAATGCATTTTCTTCAGATCTGTGGTCACAGACCCTGCGTGAATTGTGCAGACAACCAAAAATTTCCCAGCATTTGATTGGTTGATAGGATTCTCAGTATACCATTATGGACATGAATTTTCGCCATGTAGCATTATTTAATTTCAGTTTTCCAGAAATGTGATGATTTAGATTTGAAATGTTCTATAGGTCTGTGGAGATTTAGGGACATTAAAATCAGCAAAAAAGACTCCCTTACTTTTCAACTGAGAGCTTTCATTGTTTGTTTGTATCATGTGTTTGGAGCATTGGCATGGGAAGGACAATGGGGGCTGAAAGTTCAACTCTGCATGGTTCCAGCCTACCCCTGTGCATGTATATAACCTACGAATAAACTTACCATATTCTTCTCTTTTTTTACTTACTTACCCATATTTGAAGAAAAAGCTGTAAAATGTTTATTGTTTAAAGGAGCACTAGCTAGACTAGACCTAAAAGTGAGGACATATTTTTTAAGTGAAATCAATCTAGCTAACGTTACCTATTCATACACCTTTACACATTACTGAATTCAATCTAGCTAACGTTACCTATTCATACACCTTTACACATTACTGAAATCAATCTAGCTAACGTTACCTATCCATATACCTTTACACATTACTGAACTCAATCTAGCTAATGTTACCTATCCATACACCTTTACTTATTACTGAACTCAATCAAGCTAATGGTACTATCCATACACCTTCACACATGAGTGAAATCAATCTAGCTAACGTTACCTATCCATATACCTTTACACATGAGTGAAATCAATCGAGCTAATGGTACTATCCATACACCTTTACACATTACTGAACTCAATCTAGCTAATGTTACCTATCCATACACCTTTACACATTACTGAACTCAATCAAGCTAATGGTACTATCCATACACCTTTACACATTAGTGAATTCAATCTAGCTAACGTTACCTATCCATATACCTTTACACATGTGTGAAATCAATCTAGCTAACGTTACCTATCCATACACCTTTACACATTAGTGAAATCAATCTAGCTAACGTTACTTATCCATACACTTTTACACATGAGTGAAATCAATCTAGCTAACGTTACCTATCCATATACCTTTACACATTAATGAAATCAATCTAGCTAACCTTACCTATCCATATACCTTTACACATGAGTGAAATCAATCGAGCTAATGGTACTATCCATACACCTTTACACATTAGTGAAATCAATCTAGCTAACGTTACCTATTCATACACCTTCACACATGAGTGAATGCAATCTAGCTAACGTTACCTATCCATATACCTTCACACATTAGTGAAATCAATTTAGCTTACCTTACCTATCTATACAACTTTACACACTAGTGAAATCAATCTAGCTAATGGTACTATCCATATAGCTTTAAACATTACTGAAATCAATCTAGCTAACGTTACCTATCCATACACCTTTACACATTAATAAAATCAATCTAGCTAATGGTACTATCATATACCTTTTACACATGAGTGAAATCAATCTAGCTAATTTTACCTATCCATATACCTTTACACATGAGTTTGTCTGCTCTTTTTTTAGTGTACGCCATGCAGAGAAGGCGTGGGATGGATGAAGAAAATATTGGACAGATTTGGTAAGAAGCAATTATTACTATTTGGAGAGTTAAGATAAAGGTTGCAAATTAGTTATGTGGTCAGGCATGAGATAGGCATGAGGGCTGGAATAATGGGTCAGGCATGAAATAGGCATAAGTGCTGGAATAATAGTTACTTATGTGGTCAGGCATGAGAAAGGCATAAGTGCTGGAATAATTAGTTATGAGGTTAGGCATGAGATAGGCATATGTGCTGGAATAGTATTTAGTGATGTGGTCAGGCATGAGATAGGCATAAGTGCTGAAATAATAGTTAGTGATGTGATCAGGCATGAGATAGGCATAAGTGCTAGAATAATAATTAGTTATGTGGTCAGGCATGAGATAAGCATAAGGGCTGGAATAATAATTAGTTATGTGGTCAGGCATAGATAGGCATAAGTGCTAGAATAATAATTAGTTATGTGGTCAGGCATGAGATAAGCATAAGGGCTGGAATAATAATTAGTTATGTGGTCAGGCATGAGATAGGCATAAGTGCTAGAATAATAATTAGTTATGTGGTCAGGCATGAGATAAGCATAAGGGCTGGAATAATAATTAGTTATGTGGTCAGGCATGAGATAGGCATAAGTGCTAGAATGATAATTAGTTATGTGGTCAGGCATGAGATAGGCATGAGGGCTGGAATAATGGGTCAGGCATGAGATAAGCATAAGGGCTGGAATGATAATTAGTTATGTGGTCAGGCATGAGATAGGCATAAGTGCTAGAATAATAATTAGTTATGTGGTCAGGCATGAGATAAGCATAAGGGCTGGAATAATAATTAGTTATGTGGTCAGGCATGAGATAAGCATAAGTGCTAGAATAATAATTAGTTATGTGGTCAGGCATGATATAGGCATGAGGGCTGGAATAATGGGTCAGGCATGAGATAGGCATAAGTGCAGGAATAATAATTAGTTATGTGGTCAGGCATGAGATAGGCATAAGTGCTGGAATAATGATTAGTTATGTGGTCAGGCATGAGATAGGCATAAGTGCAGGAATGATAATTAGTGATGTGGTCAGGCATGAGATAGGCATAAGGGCTGGAATAATGGATCAGGCATTAGATAGGCATAAGTGCGAGAATAATGTAAACATTCAGTGTGAAAAAAGTTTGTATACACAGTAATTACATGTTTAAAAGACAAGTGTGGATCTATGTGTACACTAGACAAGATTTGGAATAATGTGTATGATGCAAGTTAGCAATAGATGTGTACACTAGACATAAGTTTAGGCATGTGCATTTTAGTCATGTATGCAAGACAAGTTTTTGGTGTATGTGTACACAAGACATACTGTACATTTATGTATACACATTAGTATTATACAATGCAAGGTTTGAATTAATATGTACATACATTTATGTATATGCATAAGAATTATGTATATAAAAGACTAAGTTTTGTATGTATGTGTACACTAGACTTAAATTTTGGTATACACACAAGAATTATGTATAAAAAAAAAGTTTGGAATTATGTGTACACGAGACGTACGTTTTGGCATATATATAAGAATTATGTGTACTAGACAAGTTTTGGATTATGTGTACAGAAAACATTCTAGATTTACGTATAAGAAGTATGTGTAACAAGACAAGCTTTGGATGATGTGTACAGAAGACATGATCGTAGGTATACGTATAAGAAGTTTGTGTTACAAGACAAGCTTTGGATTATGTGTACAGAAGACATAATCATAGGTATACGTATAAGAAGTATGTGTAACAAGACAAGCTTTGGATTATGTGTACAGAAGACATAATCGTAGGTATACGTATAAGAAGTTTGTGTAACAAGACAAGTTTTGGATTATGTGTACAGAAGACATAATCGTAGATATACGTATAAGAAGTATGTGTAACAAGACAAGCTTTGGATTATGTGTACAGAAGACATAATCGTAGATATACGTATAAGAAGTATGTGTAACAAGACAAGCATGATTTAAATGTACGATGATGATTTGTGACTGAAGCAAATTCATTTTCTCTGTGCATTGTTGTGGGAATGCTGAAATTTAAAATGTTACAAAGTGGTGGATTAGTTGGTGAGCATACTGTAGTGAATGGGGTCAAAAAGTGTTGAAAATGTTGTTTCACATATCAGAAAAACATAATTCTGAATTTGTTTGTTTCTAATCTATGATGAATATATTTGAAGAAGATAAAGCTTGTTGTGTATAGAATAAAAAACAATACTTTCTAATTTGACAATTTGGGCATCGGAACCACAATTTGTTCTGGTTATATTATTTAAATTTTGGTTTTTTATTAATATATTTTTGTTTGTCGTTAGTGCTAGGTAATGCTAAACCCGATGAGATTGACATGTTATGGGAGATCAGCAAACAGATTGAAGGACATACCATTTGTGCGCTAGGGGATGGCGCTGCATGGCCTGCACAGGTACGTGAATCAGGGAGCCCAAGAGGGAAGGGGGAATTGACATGAAACGGTTGACACCATACAACTGAAACAAAATAAACAGATGCCTTTGTTGGCAATCACAAAAATAGCACTTACCCTCGTACACCATCGATGCCCTTTATCTGGCACCTGGACCACTTGCCGCATATGGCACAATGCTTTGTACACACTGTGGCCTCTGCAGCATCACATATTTCCTCAGAAATCTATTAGTGGTTTCATCAAAATCGGTCAGAAATTGACCATTTAACAGCATTTTGAATTTGAGAGTTTTATCATGAAACAATAAAATGCAAATTTTATTGTAATTTTGTTACATTACAACAAGGAAACTTAAGAATTTCCTTATGTTAACTTATTGTATTTCAATCCGTCACCACTGCTGAATATGACATTCCGTCACTACTGCTGATATAACATTTCGTCACCACTGCTGAATATGACATTCCGTCACCACTGCTGAATATGACCAAAGGGTTTTGAATTTCCATCATACCCCTCTATCAAAATTTAGCGGAAGACGAAAGTCCACTGATATTGAGTGACTGATCTTTAGGATAGAATTTAAAAGAAGACAAAAGTCTACTGATATTGAGTGACTGATGTTTAGGATAGAATTTGGCATGAAGACAAAAGTCTACTGATATTAAGTGACTGATGTTTAGGATAGAATTTAGTAAAAGAAGGATAAAATAGAATTAAGCTGAAGAGTCCACTGATGTTGAGTGACTGATGTTTAGGATAGAATTTAACAGAAGACAAAAGTCTACTGATATTGAGTGACTGATGTTTAGGATAGAATTTAGCAGAAGATAAAAGTCTACTGATATTGAGTGACTGATGTTTAGGATAGAATTTAGCAGAAGATAAAGTCCACTGATGTTGAGTGACTGATGTTTAGGATAGAATTTAGCAGAAGATAAAAGTCCACTGATATTGAGTGACTGATGTTTAGGATAGAATTTAGCAGAAGACTGATAAGTGACTGATGTTTAGGATAGAATTTAGCAGAAGACTCTGCTGGTATTGAGTGACTGATGTTTAGGATAGAATTTAACAGAAGACGAAAGTCTACTGATATTGAGTGACTGATGTTTAGGATAGAATTTGGCAGAAGACTAAAGTCTACTGATATTGAGTGACTGATGTTTAGAATAGAATTTAGCTGTCTACTGATGTTGGTGACTGATGTTTAGAATAGAATTTAGCAGAAGACAAAAGTCTACTGATATTGAGTGACATGTTTGGGAAAATTTAGCAGAAGACAAAAGTCCACTGATATTGAGTGACTGATGTTTAGGATAGAGAAGACGAAAGTCTGCTGATTTGAGTGACAAATAGACAAAAAGTCTGCTGATGTTGAGTGACTGATGTTTAGGATAGAATTTAGCAAAGACAAAAGTCTACTGATATTGAGTGACTGATGTTTAGAATAGAATTTAGTAAAAGTCTACTGATATTGAGTGACTGATGTTTAGGATAGAATTTGGCAGAAGATAAAAGTCTACTGAAAAGACTGATGTTCAGGATAGAATTTAGCAGAAGATAAAAGTCTACTGATATTGAGTGACTGATGTTTAGGATAGAATTTGGCAGAAGACTAAAGTCTACTGATATTGAGTGACTGATGTTTAGGATAGAATTTAGCAGAAGATAAAAGTCTACTGATATTGAGTGACTGATGTTTAGGATAGAATTTGGCAGAAGACTAAAGTCTGCTGATATTGAGTGACTGATGTTTAGGATAGAATTTAGCAGAAGACTAAAGTCCACTGATATTGAGTGACTGATGTTTAGGATAGAATTTAGCAGAAGACAAAAGTCCACTGATATTGAGTGACTGATGTTTAGGATAGAATTTAGCAGAAGACAAAAGTCCACTGATATTGAGTGACTGATGTTTAGGATAGAATTTAGCAGAAGACGAAAGTCTGCTGATATTGAGTGACTGATGTTTAGGATAGAATTTAGCAGAAGACAAAAGTCTACTGATATTGAGTGACTGATGTTTAGGATAGAATTTAAAAGAAGACAAAAGTCTACTGATGTTGAGTGACTGATGTTAAGGATAAAATTTAGCAGAAGGCAGAAGTGACTAATGTTTAGGATAGAATTTAGCAAAAGACAAAAGTCTACTGATATTGAGTGACTGATGTTTAGGATAGAATTTAGTAAAAGACGAAATTCCACTGATATTGAGTGACTGATGTTTAGGATAGAATTTAGCAGAAGACGAAAGTCTACTGATATTGAGTAACTGATGTTTAGGACAGAATTTAGCAGAAGACAAAAGTCTGCTGATATTGAGTGACTGATGTTTAGGATAGAATTTAGCAGAAGATAAAAGTCTACTGATATTGAGTGACTGATGTTTAGAATAGAATTTAGCAGAAGACAAAAGTCTGCTGATATTGAGTGACTGATGTTTAGGATAGAATTTAGCAGAAGACAAAAGTCTACTGATATTGAGTGACTGATGTTTAGGATAGAATTTAGCAGAAGACAAAAGTCTGCTGATATTGAGTGACTGATGTTTAGGATAGAATTTAGCAGAAGACAAAAGTCTACTGATATTGAAAGACTGATGTTCAGGATAGAATTTAGCAGAAGACAAAAGTCTGCTGATATTGAGTGACTGATGTTTAGGATAGAATTTAGCAGAAGATAAAAGTCTACTGATATTGAGTGACTGATGTTTAGAATAGAATTTAGCAGAAGACAAAAGTCTGCTGATATTGAGTGACTGTCTGAAGACTGAAAGTCTACTGATGAGTGACTGATGTTTAGGATAGAATTTAGCAGAAGACAAAAGTCTACTGATATTGAAAGACTGATGTTTAGGATAGAATTTAGCAGAAGACAAAAGTCTGCTGATATTGAGTGACTGATGTTTAGAATAGAATTTAGCAGAAGATAAAAGTCTACTGATATTGAGTGACTGATGTTTAGGATAGAATTTAGCAGAAGACAAAAGTCTGCTGATATTGAGTGACTGATGTTTAGGATAGAATTTAGCAGAAGACAAAAGTCTACTGATATTGAGTGACTGATGTTTAGGATAGAATTTTTAAGAATAACTTTAAATATTTTGTGAAGTCCTCTCTTTCATATGTCCGACTTCGCATTCAATAAAAATCCTTAAAACTTTGATTAGTCAGACACTACAGATGCTTTCATTATAATGTAAGGACCAATCTGTTCAGAATTTCAAGCTCTTTTTGCTGAATTTCAAGCTTTTTCTCCTGAATTTCAAGCTTTTTTTCCTGAATTTCAATCTCTTTCTCCTGAATTGTAAGCTCTTTCTCCTGAATCCCAAGCTCTTTCTCCTGAATTTTAAGCTCTTTTTTTTATTTTTTATTTCAAGCTCTTTCTCCTATATTTCAAGCTCTTTCTCCTGAATTCCAAGCTCTTTCTGCTGAATTTCAAGCTCTTTCTCCTGGATTTCATGCGCCTACCTGTTCATATGCCTTTAAAACATTTTTCTCTGAATCGTTATATTTCTCTTTTCATGCAGGGACTCATCCGTCACTACAGACCAATCCTGGAGGACAGAATGCAACAATTTCAAGACAAGAAAGAGAAGGTGGCTGCATCAGCATAAATTTGAAATTCAATATAAAGACTGTATGTTTAATGCCTATTGAATATAGACAAGTGAGACAAGAAACTTTCTTGGTGATACTGTTTTCTGATTGGCCAGAATGGTAATCTGCATCATTTAAAAGTAGTTGTTAATGTGATAAGCAATTCCCTCTTTGTGGTTATGAAACCGTCCTGTGGTGCTCACAGTGGTTGCGCCAGCTCTTTAAAGATTTAAGATTAATTTGATTACAAAGCAACCTATTTTCCTATGAACGTTAACCCATTGACTAATTGGTTATTGGACAACTTACAACTTACACAACTTGTACCACATGTTGCATATCAGTTTATTGTTTGAGTCCTACAGCGACAGAAGTGCTGGTATTGCTGGTAACATTAGAGAATTGTATTGTTAGTTGAGTCTTACAGCGACAGAAGTGCTGGTATTGCTGGTAACATTAGAGAAATGTATTTTTTGTTGAGTCCTACAGGGACAGAAGTGCTGGTATTGCTGGTAACATTAGAGAAATGTATTGTTTGTTGAGTCTTACAGGGACAGAAGTGCTGGTATTGCTGGTAGCATTAGAGAAATGTATTGTTTGTTGAGTCCTACAGCGACAGAAGTGCTGGTATTGCTGATAACATTAGAGAAATGTATGACGCATTGATGTCTTAAAGGATGTTTGATATCTGCAATATAATAACGTCACAAGCATTGCCATCAAGACTAAATAGTTTTAATTGATTTTCATCAAACTCCTTATTTGTAATGAATCTGGAAGAAGCTATAGACCATTCTAAAAAATGTATTAAATTGATGTAACATGGCTGAAATGTATGTATCAATAATGGACCAATCGTATACTGGGGGATTCTTATTGACCAATCGTATACGGGGGATTCATATTGACCAATCAAATTCTTGGTCATCTACACAACTCATGTGCAGGTAAAGGGTCGTCAAATGTATGAAATAAATGCATTTTATACATGCCCATGCCATAGGTGTCTATAACTTTCGCCCACAACTGCAGCTGATTGGTTGGGAAAGGGAAAATTCCCCAGCACTTAATTGATTGACGTACCCTGAAATAATCATGATTGGCTAAAATTGGTTTGGTCTATAGTAACCTGAGGTGGTTTTATCTTTCTATGTACAACATATTAGCCCGGAGAGGGGTTGCCTTTAGATTACGTAGACTTTCAAAGTCACTTGTATTTCAAACAAATTTGTAAACATCATAGGTCTATTTTCATATTATACTTTAGAGATTAGTTCAGGGGTCAAACAAGTTTATCTTATATGAAAAGAGGACTTCAAAATAAACAAAATGGTGAAGAAAGCATTCAAAAATCTTATTCGTTTTTAAGGAGACAATTCAGTTTAAAGTTTGGTATCATTTGTATAAAAACGACTGAAAGCATACTAGTTGCATCATCAGATACCTCAAAGTCTTTATGTATTCTATCCTATTTTGTAACTTCAAAACCATTGGATATATTGGGAAAGTAGCAAAACAAAATCTAGTAAGAGTAATTATAATTTGCCACCTGAAGAAAGTTATAAGGAAAAAGAATTATAATAGTAAAAAGTTTAAATAACATTTTTTTTAAATACATGAACAATTGTTAAAAATTATGAGGATGAGAGCGCCAACCTTCCATAGTAAACTTATTACACAAGTCACTTGTACGCCGATAAGACAAAGATTTAAACTTGATTATCTCTTTAACTGATTATTAGATATTGAAGTAGTTTCCTTACCATTCTGTTTCTTTTGACGTACTCTTTCATATAAGATCCACTTGCTTGACCACTTGCATGACCACTTGCTTGACCATAGTCAATCTATACACGAAGAAACCCAACATTGTGATGGTTGATCCTCCTAACAGTTCAGCATTTCTCAAACCCACCGTTATTTTCAGAACATTTTTAGGGAAAGGTCATTTATTTTTCTTCCCAATCAGTTGCAAAAGACATTGATTTCTCACATTTTCCAATTTCTTGGAATCATCTTCAGGCTTGAAAATGTTGAAACTTAGGTTTATCAAATCGCTGTGGACATCTCTTTTTAACCTTTAGCTGTTGAGAAAGGAATGTAAATTACCCAATGTAACTACTTTACCAGCCTAAAAACTGGAATTCTGGTAGATTCAAGTTTTGTCTCTTAATTCCAGTGTGGTATGTTAATAAGTATTCTTCACCTATTGTAATATATTGCATTTCTCTTTAGAGTTGTGAAAATAAAAGTTTGGAGAGACAATTAAGAGTGAATTTTGATGATTTTATTATATATATTTCTCTGATTGTTTTACATGTCTGAATTCACTATCAATGTTGAAAATTGCTAAATTTACTAAGAAATAACATTACTGAAACAGGAAGAAACAAAATGATGACGAAGCTTCTGTTATTCATGGTGTGGAAAATCTGTAGTAGTTTGGCGCCATCGTTCTCGCATCCCACAAAAGGTTTCATGTATTTTATTATATTTCTTCCTCAGACTTTGTGGCTTAAAAAAATCCATTGGATATGTCAGGAGAGTAAAAAACAAATGTTTAGTAGATTAGCCACCTGAAGGAATTTTGGACCAAACATTCAATTAGTAAGAAGGGTAAATTAATTTTCTCCCAAATACAACTTAGACCATTGAGAAAGTAGGGATGAAGCTCCGAAAGGTATACAGCTACACAACAGTCATTTCTACACAAACTTGAACAAACTGAGAGTAATTATCTCCTTAATGGAATGAAATATTGAAGTTTACCATTTTGGTTATTTTCAAGTTTTCTTTCATATAAGACAAACTTGCTTAAATATTAATCCAAAAATACACTATGATTTAGTGAAAAATAACTAGAGGCTTATATTATTCTAAATGTGACCCAAAACAGTCAAACGTGGAAAATGAACAAAAATTGAATATTTAAGGGGCAAAATATAAATTTACACTAAAAGAAGCTCAAATCGGCAAATTAACTCGTAAAGCAGTGTTAGTAATTAAGAATTAGCAAGGAATAGGCAAAGGTATGAAGTATTATGAAATAAATTATTAGAAAATACTCACATTTATTCTGCTTTTGAATAAATACCCAAATTTGATCAACTTTACTAACTGTGATTATGTGGCACATCTTGAAATGATTGCGATTGAATTCATGTAGCAAAAAAATCAAATTCAAGCAGCTATTTTCGGCCCGTCAGAAGTTATTGTGCAGATGAATATACAATATAATATCATCAAACGAACAATATAATATAATGTTTCTGATTGGTCCAAATGTTTACACAGATACTGACAGGCAGGCCGAATAATAATCTACGAGAAAGGCACGTCACTGAAGTATCATAAGTATACTGGTGACGTGTCAAGCAATTTGTTTTTTGGGGGAGAAGTTCATCCTCAGGACATAGCAGATCTAATATTGCTGAGTACATGCTGGAGATCCGCCATCTTTCAATTGAGAGATATTTTAAAACTTTGATTACATGAACAAAACTTGCATTTGTTGATTGTTACACATAGGACCTTATATGTTGCATTTGTTAATTGCTACACATCGGACCTTATATGTTGCATTTGTTAATTGTTACCCATCGGACCTCATATGTTGCATTTGTTAATTGCTACACATCGGACCTTATATGTTGCATTTGTTGATTGTTACATCGGTCCTTATATGTTGCATTTGTTAATTGCTACACATCGGACCTTATATGTTGCATTTGTTGATTGCTACACATCGGACCTTATGTTGCATTTGTTGATTGTTACACATCGGACCTTATATGTTGCATTTGTTAATTGCTACAAATCGGACCTTATATGTTGCATTTGTTAATTGCTACACATCGGACATTATATGTTGCATTTGTTAATTGCTACACAACGGACCTTATATGTTGCATGTGTTAATTGCTACACATCGGACCTTATATGTTGCATTTGTTAATTGCTACACATCGGACCTTATATGTTGCATTTGTTGATTGTTACACATCGGACCTGATATGTTGCATTTGTTAATTGCTACACATCGGACCTTATATGTTGCATTTGTTAATTGTTACACATCGGACCTTATATGTTGCATTTGTTGATTGCTACACATTGGACCTTATATGTTGCATTTTGATTGCTACCCATTGCTACCTTATATGTTGAAGCAATCAAAATCAACAATGTTGAATATGAAATTTATGGCGCAGTTTTGTTTTTCCCAAAATCGGTTATGTACACCAAAAGTTCATATGCCAATCCATCATTTTTAAGCGACTTCTAAAACGTGACATATAAGATAAAGCTATTGTTTTGTTATTTTGTTTGATTTAGAAACAACAGAAAACATTTATTATCACTACATGTGAGTTATGAAGAGATAATCAATAAAAATAACATTTATTATCACTACATGTAAGTCATAAAGAGATAATAAGAAAAACATTTATTATCACTACATGTGAGTCATAAAGAGATAATAAGAATAACATTAATAAGAAATTGAAATAAACGATCGTTGCTAGTTAACCCTAATCCTATTATCACTACATGTGAGTCATAAAGAAAAAACATTGATAAGAAATTAAAATAAACAATCGTGGCTAGTTAACCCTAACCGTAACCTTATTATCATTACATGTGAGTCATATAGAGATAATAGGAATAACATAAATAAGAAATTTAAATCAACGATCATGGCTAGTTAACCCTAACCGTAACCTTATTATCACTACATGTGAGTCATAAAGAGATAATAAGAATAACATTAATAAGAAATTGGAATAAACAATCGTGGCTAGTATAACCCTAACCCTATTATCACTACATGTGAGTCATATAAAGATCATAAGAATAACATTAATAAGAAATTGAAATAAACGATCGTGGCTGTTCGTCCGAATTTGGTACCAAAGCCTAAAGGAAAGGTATCGTCCTATAAATAAATTCAGAAGTGAACGCCGCCATGCTGGTAATGCCACTTCCGGTTTTCAATTTTCCTGATGGATTGCCCGAAGTCTGTGATATTATCGATAACTCTTGTAGGCCACTATGTCCGGTCTGGCAAATGTGTGAATGATAACGTCATAGATTTTTTACTATCTATAGGACAAATTGAAAACCGGAAGTGACGTTACCAGAATGGAGGCGTTTACTTCTGAATTTATTTATGGGAAGATCCTTTTCCTTTAACTAAAGTTAAGCATTCGCTAAGGATCACTGCGATCCTTATTATCAATAATGCAACATTACAGAACTCGCCCCTTGAACAGAACTCCATCCTGTTTTCCGTGCCTGTGACATTTCAGTAACCCGCATGTAGCGGTTTACAATTTCCACTTGATTTCCAAATTATTCCACTTTAACAAAAGTTGCCCTCTAAAGGTGTGAAATTTGTTTTTATTTGGACAGATTCTTAGAAGGTTCAACCTTTGAACATTGAAATTGATACTATATTTCGTATTTCCACGTAAATTTATTTCGAAGTTAAGAAATATTAAGAGCAGCATTCAAACAATGAAACTTCCTCCCCGTATAACGGCAAAACGAGGGGAGATTTTACTTGAATAACATCAATTTGTGTTATGTCTTTAGGGTTTTAGGCATCAAGAAACTTGTAAAGTGTATTTCTTGTATATTCATAAGTAACCAAAGTTTAATTTCGTTGGGTCATATTCAAAGAAGCATGAGTTTATGTGTATGATTATCACGTAATTGCTATTGCCTACCATTATCTTTGGAAAATACTTTTCGCACAGCACGTATTTGCTTTACGGAAGTATGTTCGATGGTGCATAATTCCTGACCGCTAGACACAAAGAGTCCTTACGCGTCTATTGCACTGATGAATGGAAATGGCGTTAACCGCAGGATTGTTTATCGAAATGGCGTCAAGGAAAGCAGGTCACGGTAATGGGTCGGCAAGATTTGAAAGTCACTGAGAATTACGCTGCTGAAAATGGTGCTATTTTTACGATTTCTGCACCAAATGAAATAATTAAACCTGTTTTCAGGGTATAATTGATCCAAGTAAGAACCCCTTGATGTTCAAATATTAAGGTTTCATAAAATTACAGCATTTTTGTTGAGTTATCTCAACTACATGTGTGGCCGAATAATTACGTAATATCTGTTAGACTCGTTGAGAGAGTGTCCTTTGAACAGGATGAAAATGACACTGGCAGTTTCATCCCTTCCATGTTTTAAGGGGCGCTTTCTTCAAATAGTAAGGCAGACTGGCATTACTTCTCCTTCAAAGCAAAGACACCAAGTCCAAATTAAACTCGGAGAAAATACGCAGAACACATTTCTACTATACGCTGGTTTATTCTCTCTCACTCCAACTATGTCTATAACCACTGTCTCTTTCTCCAGGAACCCAATTCCAACTCCATCTCTAACTACCCAATTCCAACTCTAAATTAACTTTTTTTTGAGTCCAACTCTAACTACCCCATTTCAACTCAATTCTGCTTTAAGTCCAACTCAATTCTACTTCCTAAACACCAAATTTTAGAGTTATTACATAAATTGATAAAGTTTGCAAGTTCAATCATGGAGCTATTATCTCAGAAAATACCTGCATGGTCCAATCCACCGCCTAAAGAAATTAATTAAATAAGAATAAAACACCCTTATTCACCAAACATAAATTGAACTCGAAAACTTATCCATCAAAAAAGATATATAAGTTGAGTAACCTTCCTTTTACCCCACATTCCTATCATTTAATGATAATTCAGATGAGTATTTCTGAATAGTTTTATGTGGTGAAGATGATAACCAGGAAACAGGATACCAAGTGCATTGGTTTCATGGTGAAGATTAAAACCAGGAAACAGGATATAAAGTGCCTTAGTGCCATGGTCAAGATGATAACCAGGCAACAGGATATAAATTGCATTATTGTGATGGTCAAGATGATCACAAGAAAACAGGGTATAAAGTGCATTAGTGTCATGGTCACGATGATGGCCAGTAATCAGGATATAAAGTGCATTAGTGTCATTTTCAAGATGATAACCAGAAAACAGGATATAAAGTGCATTAGTGTCATGGTCAAGATAATAACCAGGAAACAGGATATTACGTGCATTAGTGTCATGGTCAAGATGATAACCAGTAATCAGGATATAAATTGCATTAGTGTCATGGTGAAGATCATAACCAGGAAACAGGATATAAAGTGCATTAGTGTCATGGTGAAGATGATAACCAGTAATCAGGTTATAAAGTGCATTAGTGTCATGGTCAAGATGATAACCAGGAAACAGGATATAAAGTGCATTAGTGCCATGGTCAAGATGATAACCAGTAAACAGGATATAATGTGCCTTAGTGTCATGGTCAAGATGATAACCAGTAAACTGCAGGATATGAAGTACATTAGTGTCATGGTCAAGATGATAACCAGTAAACAGGATATAAAGTGAATTAGTGTCATGGTCAAGATGATAACCAGAAAACAGGATATGAAGTGCCTTAGTGTCATGGTCAAGATGATAAAAACGAAACAGGATATCAAGTGCATTAGTGTCATGGTCAAGATGATAACCAGTAAACAGGATATAATGTGCCTTAGTGTCATGGTCAAAATGATAACGAGTAAACTGCAGGATATAAAGTACATTAGTAGTATGGTCAAAATGATAACCAGTTTTCAGGATATAAAGTGCTTCGGTGTCATGGTCAAGATGATACCCAGGAAACAGAATATAAAGGGCATTAGTGGCATGTTAAGATGATCACCAGGAAACAGGATATAAAGTGCATTAGTGTCATGGTCAACATTATAACCAGTAAACTGCAGGATATAAAGTACATTAGTGTCATGGTCAAGATGATAACCAGTGAACAGGATATAAATTGCATTAGTGTCATGGTGAAGATGATCACCAGTAAACAGGATTTAAAGTGCACTAGTGTCATGGTCAAGATGATAACCAGTAAACAGGATACCAAGTGCATTAGTGTCATGGTCAAGATGATCATCAGTAAACAAGATACAAAGTGCATTAGTGTCATGGTCAAGATGATAACCAGGAAACAGGATATAAAGTGCATTAGTGTCATGGTCAAGATGATAACCAGTAAACAGGATATCAAGTGCATTAGTGTCATGGTCAAGATGATCATCAGTAAACAAGATATAGAGTGCATTAGTGTCATGGTCAAGATGATAACCAGGAAACAGGATATAAAGTGCATTAGTGTCATGGTCAAGATGATAACTAGGAAACAGGATATTAAGTGCATTATCGTCATGGTGAAGATAATCACCAGCAAACGGGATATGAAGTGCATTATTGTCATTGTCAAAATGATAACCAAAAAACAGGATATAAATTGCATTAGTGTCACGGTGAAGATAATAGCCAATAAACAGGATATCGAGTGCGTTAGTGCATGGTCAAGATGATAACCAATAAACAGGATATAAAGTGCATTAGTGTCATGGTGAAGATGATCACCAGAAAAAACGGAATATAAGGTGCATTAGTGCCATAGCCAAAATGATAACCAGGAATCAGGTTATAAAGTACATGAGTGTCATGGTCAAGAAGATAACCAGGAAACAAAATATGAAGTGCATTGGTGTCATGGTGAAGATGATAACCAGGAAACAGGATATATAGCTCATTTGTGTCATGGTAAAGATGATAACCAGTAAACAGGTTATAAAATGCATTAGTGTCATGGTCAAGATGATAACCAGAAAACAGGATATAAAGTGAAATAGTGTCATGGTCAAGATGATAAGCAGAAAGCAGGATATACATTGCATTAGTGGCATGGTCAAGATGATAACCAGTAAACAGGATATAAAGTGCCTTAGTGTCATGGTCAAGATAATAACCAGGAAAAAGGATATAAAGTGCAGTAGTGTCATGGTCAAGATGATAACCAGTGAACAGGATATAAAGTGCATTAGTGTCATGGTCAAGATGATAGTCAGTAAATATGATTTAAAGTGCATTAGTGCTATGGTCAAGATAAGCGCCAGGAAACAGGATATAAAGTGCATTAATGTCATGGTCAAGATGATAACCAGTAAACTGCAGGACATAAAGTGCATTAGTGTCATGGTCAAGATGATAACCAAGAAACAGAATATAAAGTGCACTAGTGTTATGGTGAAGTTATAACAAATAAACAAGATATTAAGTGCTTTAGTGTCATGGTCAAGATGATTACCAGAAAACAGGATTTCAAGTGCATTAGTGTCATGGTCAAGATGATAACCAGTAAACTGCAGGACATAAAGTGCATTAGTGTCATGGTCAAGATGATAACCAAGAAACAGAATATAAAGTGCACTAGTGTTATGGTGAAGTTATAACAAATAAACAAGATATTAAGTGCTTTAGTGTCATGGTCAAGATGATCACCAGTAAACAGGATATAAAGTACATTAGTGTCAGGTCAAGATGATAAGCAGTAAACAGGATATAAAGTGCACTAGTGCCATGGTCAAGATGATAACCAGGAAGCAGGATATACATTGCATTAGTGTCATGGTCAAGATGATAACCAGTAAACAGGATATAAAATGCCTTAGTGTCATGGTCAAGATGATAGCCAGGAAACAGGATATAAAGTGCATTAGTGTCAGGTCAAGATGATAACCAGTAAACAGGATATAAAGTGCCTTAGTGTCGTGGTCAAGATGATAACCAGGAAGCAGGATATACATTGCATTAGTGTCATGGTCAAGATGATAGCCAGGAAACAGGATATAAAGTGCATTAGTGTCATGGTCAAGATGATAACTAGTAAACAGGATATGAAGTGCATTAGTGTCATGGTCAAGATGATAACTAGTAAACAGGATATAAAGTGCATTATTGTCATGGTCAAGATGAGACCACTCTCAACAGGTGCATTCGTCCGTTGAATTTCAAAATGGAGATTCTTCACTCTGTCCTCCCTCAGTCGACGAAGGGCCTGTGGGCCACCTCCGTCGACCTCGCGGACGCATATCTCCATGTGCCGATGCTCGATGAACACAGGCGCTTTCTGTCGTTCCAATTCGAGGGAGTTACGTACACATTCATGGCGTTACCCCTCTGGCTATCGACTGCCCCCAGAGTCTTCACCCGGATAACGAGAATTCTAGCGGCCTTCCTGCGAAAGTAAGGCATCAGAATCTGTATGTACCTAGACGACTGGATGATTGTCGCAGTAGACGCAGCCACCGTCGCAGAACACACGAACGTAGTAATAAGAGTGGCTCAGGACTTAGGGTGGGTGATTAACCTCGCCAAGTCCACTCTAGTTCCTTCTCAGACTCCCACCTTTCTGGGAGCAGTCCTGGATTTTACACAAGGTCGTATACGACCGACGGAGGAGCGGATCCTAGCCGTGAGGGTGTGAGCCGACCTTTTCCTCTCGCAATCGGCGTCGCCGGCGAAAGCATGGCTGGTATTCCTATAATACCTAGCCAGCCTATTAGATGTAGTCCTCATGTGCAGGTTTTGCATGCGAGATCTACAATTTTATCTACTGGATCATTCCGTCCCATCCAGGAAGGACCTCCGTATCCTCGTCCCCCGTACACAGGCGGTTGTCCCCCATATTTGGTGGTGGTGCGTTTACTCTCACCTGTCACAGGGAGCGAATTTTTTACCCGTCAGAACTTCAGTGTCAGTGGTGACCGATGCGTCTTTGACAGGGTGGGGAGCGCAATTAGCGTGGTTCCAAGTCGGATATATCAGACTATCAAGGCGAAGTTGAAAGGGCCGTTCTTTCGAGAAGAAAACCACCCTTTTTTTTGAGGTTATTGTTCTTGCTTTCAATTATTTACCTTCTCTTGTTCACTTAAAATTATTTCGTTAATTTTTTTAACGGATTTCGGCCGCTGTTCTGGCACGTTTAATCAGGTTCTTTTTATTTCGTTTATTGCTACTAACGAAACTTTGCCGTTGTTTTGACGATTGATCTTTTGTTGTTTTACCAACGGATTTTTTCCGATCTTTGGCACCTTGTATTTCGTTTATGTTTTACTAAGACGGCTCTGCCGCGGCTCTGTCAGCTTCTGTTTGGTCTAACTTTATAGAAGGTTTGCTCCCGTCATGCTTTTCCAAACCGTCCCGGTCCTCTGACGAGCCTTGGAAGTTTTCGTCATCACGTATTGGGCAATGTTTACAATTTGACTCTGTTCACTAACGGTTTCCGTTCGCATGCTTTTACGAGTGACTAACCTTTGTTCTGTAGACGTCTTGCCTCGGTTATTCCTAACGGGGTGCTTCCTGTTCTCTTCTTATAACTAGCAGAGGTTTTTTATTTTTAATAGTTCCTATTCAGAGGTCTTTCATCCTTAAGAGGAGAAAGAGTTTCGTCCTTTAAGTAAGATAAGACTAGTACGAGTTTTAGGACCAGCTTTTAGAAAATTGTGCTGCGACCTGAACTCCATTCCTTTCTATCCTCGGTTGCAATCTGATTGCATATTAATAGCATGGAAGGTAAGGTATAAGTAGAAGTAAGTTTACCCCGCTAAGCGCAGCGGGGATATTTACGAGAGGTATACTTACCTTGCATGCATCCCGGCCCGCCTCTTCTCTCGTTCAGGCCTCGATGGGATGTTAAGTGAGGGTTAGCAGAGGTAATATGGAGGTCAGGGCTAAGCTAGTAACCACGTTTTTAAGGTCGGTTAAAAGTGCGTTAGAATCAGGTCATGTGACCAGATTGCATATTTATAGCATGGAAGGTAAGTATAATTCTCGTAAATATCCCGCTACGTTTAGCGGGGTAAGTTTCGACAACCTTAGAGAAAGTTTGAAATTTGTTATAGCATGTGTAGTTTTCAAGTCTCTAGTAGCTTGATTAAAGTTTGAAATTTGTTATAGCATGTGTAGTTTCAAGTTTCGAGTAGCTTAATCAAAGTTTGAAATTTGTTTATAATATTGAACAAATTGTGATGCATAAACAGGAAAAAAAATCGATATGTTTTGTTTTGTCTTCCCTTAATTTTAGACCTTCAAAACGTTCCAAATGCTTTCTTCAGCTCATGGTTGTTTGGGAATGGTACAAACAGCTTCTATTTTTAAAATGGATTTCTATTGTCAAAATGTACTAAAATAAAGCCTTCATATAACCATTATACTCTTTTTTGATAGTTAAAAAAAAGCTTTGCACCAGAAGCTAACTAAATTTTTCTTTCCCATTCTGGTACAGAGTTTATTAACTACCAAAAAGGAGTATAGTGGCAATGTAAGATTTTATTCCAGTCCATTTCTAAAATAGAAATCCACTTTTAAAATAAAAGCTGTTTACATATGAAATCCTTGTGCTTGAGGTTGGATGGTGTTTGGTACATATGAAATTCACTTGCTTGAGGTTGGTTGGATTATGGTACATATACAATCCGCGTGCTTGAGGTTGGTTGTGGTATGGCATATGAAATACTCGTGCTTGTATTTGGTTGTAATATGGTGCATTTAAAATCCTCGTGCTTGAGGTTGGTTGGGGTATGGTATACATAAAATCCCCGTGCTTGAGGTTGGTTGGGTTATGGTACATTTAAAATCCGCGTGCTTGAGGCTGGTTGTGGTGTGGCACATATGAAATACTCGTGCTTGTATTTGGTTGTGGTATGGTGCATATAAAATCCTCGTGCTTGAGGTTGGTTGTGATATGGTACATATGAAATCCTCGTGCTTGAGGTTGGTTGGGGTATGGTACATATGAAATCCTTGTGCTTGAGGTTGGTTTGGGTATGGTACATATGAAATCCTTGTGCTTGAGGTCGGTTGGGGTATGGTACATATGAAATCCTTGTGCTTGATGTTGGTTGGGGTATGGTACATATGAAATCCTCGTGTTTGAGGTTGGTTTTGGTATGGTACATATGAAATCCTCGTGCTTGAGGTTGGTTGGGGTATGGTACATATGAAATCCTCGTGCTTGAGGTTGGTTGGGGTATGGTACATATTAAATCCTCGTGTTTGAGGTTGGTTGGTGTGTGGTACATATAAAATTCTTGTGCTTGAGGCTGGTTTGGGTATGGTACATATGTAATCATCGTGCTCGAGGTTGGTTGTGGTATGGTACATATGAAATCCCCGTGCTTGAGGTTGGTTGGGGTATGGTACATATGTAATCATCGTGCTGGAGGTTGGTTGGGGTATGGTATATATGAATTCCTCGTGCTTGAGGTTGGCTAAGGTATGGTACATATGAAATCCTCGTGCTTGAGGTTGGTTGGGGTATGGTACATATGAAATCCTCGTGCTTGAGGTTGGTTTGGGTATGGTACATATGAAATCCTTTTGCTTGATGTTGGTTGGGGTATGGTATATATAAAATCCCCGTGCTTGATGTTGGTTGTGGTATGGTACATAATAAACCCTCGTGCTTGAGGTTGGTTGTGGTATGGTACTTATAAAATTCTTGTGTTGAGGTTAGTTGGGGTATGGTATATATGAAATCCTCGTGCTGGAGGTTGGTTGGGGTATGGTATATGTGAAATTCTCATGCTGGAGGTTGGTTGGGGTATGGTACATATGAAATCATCGTGCTTGAGGTTGGTTGTGGTATGGTACATATGAAATCCTCGTGCTTGATGTTGGTTGGGGTATGGTACATATGAAATCCTTGTGCTTGAGGTTGGTTGTGGTATGGTACATATGAAATCCCCGTGCTTGAGGTTGGTTGTGGTATGGTACATATGAAATCTTCGTGCTGGAGGTTGGTTGGGGTATGGTATATGTGAAATCCTTGTGCTTGCGGTTGGTTGGGGTATGGTACCTATGAAATCCTTGTGCTTGAGGTTGGTTGAGGTAAGGTACATATGAAATCCCCGTGCTGGAGGTTGGTTGGGGTATGGTACATATGAAATCCTTGTGCTTGAGGTTGGTTGTGGTATGGTACATATGAAATCCTCGTGCTGGAGGTTGGTTGGGGTATGGTATATATGAAATCCTTGTGCTTGCGGTTGGTTGGGGTATGGTACCTATGAAATCCTTGTGCTTGAGGTTGGTTGGGGTATGGTACATATGAAATCCTCGTGCTGGAGGTTGGTTGGGGTATGGTACATATGAAATCCTTGTGCTTGAGGTTGGTTGTGGTATGGTACATATGAAATCCCCGTGCTTGAGGTTGGTTGTGGTATGGTACATATGAAATCCTCGTGCTGGAGGTTGGTTGGGGTATGGTATATATGAAATCCATGTGCTTGCGATTGGTTGGGGTATGGTACCTATGAAATCCTTGTGCTTGAGGTTGGTTGGGGTATGGTACATATGAAATCCCCGTGCTTGAGGTTG
The DNA here is from genome assembly GCA_020152595.1 of Chiridota heheva. NCBI lineage: Eukaryota > Metazoa > Echinodermata > Holothuroidea > Apodida > Chiridotidae > Chiridota > Chiridota heheva. The sequence continues at coordinate 271,095 of JAIGNY010003948.1, read as the reverse complement.
GTTGTGGTATGGTACATATGAAATCCTCGTGCTGGAGGTTGGTTGGGGTATGGTATATATGAAATCCTCGTGCTGGAGGTTGGTTGGGGTATGGTATATATGAAATCATCGTGCTTGAGGTTGGTTGGGGTATGGTACATATGAAATCCTTGTGCTTGATGTTGGTTGTGGTATGGTACATATGAAATCATCGTGCTTGAGGTTGGTTGTGGTATGGTACATATGAAATCATCGTGCTTGAGGTTGGTTGGGGTATGGTACATATGAAATCCCCGTGCTTGAGGTTGGTTGGGGTATGGTACCTATGAAATCCTTGTGCTTGAGGTTGGTTGGGTTATGGTACATATGAAATCCTTGTGCTTGCGGTTGGTTGCGGTATGGTACATATGAAATCATTGTGCTTGATATTGGTTGTTGTATGCTACATATGAAATCTCTGTGCTTGAGGTTGGTTGTGGTATGGTACATATGAAATCCTCGTGCTGGAGGTTGGTTGGGGTTTGGTATATATGAAATCCTCGTGCTTGATGTTGGTTGGGGTATGGTACATATGAAATCCTTGTGCTTGAGGTTGGTTGGGGTATGGTACATATGAAATCCTCGTGCTTGAGGTTGGTTGTGGTATGCTACATATGAATTCATTGTGCTTGAGGTTGGTTGGGGTATGGTATATATGGAATCCTCGTGCTTGAGGTTGGTTAGGGTATGGTACATATGAAATCCTTGTGCTTGAGGTTGGTTGGGGTATGGTACATATAAAATCCTCGTGCTTGAGGTTGGTCGTGGTATGGTACATATGAAATCCTCGTGCTTGAGGTTGGTTGGGGTATGGTACATATGAATTACTCGTGCTTGAGGTTGGCTGGGGTATGGTACATATGAAATCCTCGTGCTTGAGGTTGGTTGTGGTATGGTCATATGAAATCCTCGTGCTTGAGGTTGGTTGGGGTATGGTACATATGAAATCCTCGTGCTTGAGGTTGGTTGGGGTATGGTACATATGAAATCATCGTGCTTGAGGTTGGTTGTGGTATGGTACATATGAAATCCTCGTGCTTGATGTTGGTTGGGGTATGGTATATATGAAATCCTTGTGCTTGAGGTTGGTTGGGGTATGGTACATATGAAATCCTCGTGCTGGAGGTTGGTTGGGGTATGGTACCTATGAAATCCTTGTGCTTGAGGTTGGTTGTGGTATGGTACATATGAAATCATCGTGCTGGATGTTGGTTGGGGTTTGGTACATATGGAATCTTTGTGCTTGAGGTTGGTTGGGGTATGGTACATATGGAAACCTCGTCATAAGAATATCATCCCATATGGTTAGAGGGGAAAAAACAATGGATTTATATAAGAATATAGAGACAGCCTCTAGCATACATCACAAGATTGCACAATTAAAATTGCATTTTTTTAAGATTCAAGATTGCAATTATTCAAAATGCTGTAAAATGGCGAATTTTAAGCAGATTTTAAAGTTGTTTTTTCTTTCTATGTGTTTTATTGGATTTTAAATATGTTTCCTATACCTCCATATATGATTGATAGGCCAGTGGTTCAAGAATGCTTTTCCACCTCCATTTGAAGAAATTAGGAACCCAATGGAGAAAAAAAGCGAAATCTCTTTTAATCTTGATTTTTTTACACCTCAAATTTAATTAACTCATTTAAGTGTTAAAAAAGATTTTTCCTTGCCAAAATAAACATTGTTGAACATGGCTTACAATTGAATAAATAATTGGAATTAATCTTTAAACCTTTGTTCAAGAATCCCTAAAATTAGGATTACTTATTTAAGGGATAAATGCGAGGGTGGCTGGTCTAGGATGACTTCATTGTAGGGTTTGAGCGGACGCCGCCCTCGTTTTTATCCCCATTCGTAAATATTTAATTTTTGGGGTAAAAGTAAGTCGAAAAGGGCAATTTATTTGGATCACTTTTCATATTCTCCTAACACTCATTGTGACGCCAGTTAGTTAACGGCTTTTGACAATTGTGATGCGACGACCAACTCGTAAACGTGATTAGTTACTGATGGTACTGTACCACTGATCACAGATGATTGAGCTTGATAAGTAACTCGCCAAATTTAAATGAAAAAAACCAACACATTTCACTCTCAAGCACCTTTTTCATATTACTTTCGTACGACCGCAAGAAGCTATTCGTTGATTTCCGAACAATAATAAAGGAATAGATTAAAACTGGTAGGTCACAGGTTATCAAGTTTTGACAGCAGATTATTAAACAGTGGCGTACTGCTAAATCGCGTAACTAGCTAGCAACACACTGCACTCTGTGCATTCAGAACGAGGTTGAAAACAAGGCCTTAAAAAATTATCAACAGGTAAATTAGGGACAAAGCTAAGATGATGAATGTAGATAACTAAGACATCAAAAACAATTTAGACAGTTTGGGAACATCAAGTTTAGGCTTAGCTGGGCTAGATGGCTACTCGTTTGTTTTGTTTTGTGACCAAAATAGGTATTCTCAGGTCGTATGCCATATGATGTACACACGTACGTACACAAACATAGCGGACTGTAAATCCAAGGTCTAGTGTTAGTTACTGTTAATACATATGCTGTTTAAATGTGGTATTTTTAATAGTGTCAGCATTAGCATAGCAATTCACTTGGGCCAAAGATTGACTTTGCAAGAATCTCAAGATATATGTTCTGGTCAGTAGAGGAATCAGTGGCAAATTTTAAAGCTTCTTATTTTATAAATTAGAACTTGTTGCTGTGATTGTTCTTGAATCAAATTTGAGTTGTTGATTAAAAGCCGTGATTGATGTGGCTCGAATATTGTGGTTGATTTATTTTTCACACATGCCTTAGGCCTACATATTTGTTTATATTTCTTTGCTTCCTTGGATACAGTTTCCATTATATTGCTAATGTATATTCCGAGCGGCACATATGCACTGCCATACGTACTAGTCAATCTGGTGTCGAATGTATTCCAGACCATCGATTATCCAAGCAGAGTATTTACGAATTAAGCTAGGGGATACATGCGAATGCAGCCAGTCTCAGTTTGTGCCATTTTAGACCAAGGATGATGTACATTTATTATGCTTAATAATGTGTTAATATATGGAAAGTATTGATTATCATCATTTTCCTAACGTACATCATGCTGGTCTCGAATGTATTCTTGACCACCTGCTAGCCCATCAGAAAACTACAAGCTTGACTATTTATAAATTATCCCTAAAAATGAACAACTCTACCAGACTTCGCGCGAGTTTCCAAGTTTTATATACAGCTAATTATACGAATGATGCATTAGATACGTTTGTGAATTAGATACGTCTGTTCGTATATACGTCTGTGCGTATATACATACGTCCGTGCGTATATACATACGTCTGTGCGTATATACATACGTCTGTGCGTATATCACACGTCTGTACGTTTATGCATACGCCTGTAAGTATGTGCATACCTCTGTGCGTATATGTATACGTCTGTGTGTGTATACACACGTCTGTGCGTATATATATATATATATATATATATATATATATATATATATATATATATATATATATATATATATATATATATATATATACATCTGTGCGTATATACAAACGTGTGTACGTATATACAAACGTCTGTGCGTTTATACATACTCTGTGAGTATATACATACCTTCCTGCATATATACATACGTCTGGGCGTATATAGATACGTCTGTGCGTATACACATACGTATATCGGTATATACATACGTGTATACATATATACATATGTCTCTGCGTATATAAATACGTCTGTGCGTATATGTGTATGTGCGCATATAAGTATATGTGTATATACGTCTGTGCACAAATACGTCTGTGCGCATGTACGTAAGTGCGCATTTACGTATGTGCACATATACGTATGTGCACATATACGTATGTGCGCGCCTACGTCTGTGCGCATATACGTATGTCGCATATACGTATGTGCGCATATACGTCCGTGTGCATATAGGTATATGCGCATATACGTATGTGCGCATACACGTATATGTGCATATGCGTCTATGCGCATATACGTCTCTGCGGATATACATTTGTGCGTATATTCGTCTGTGCAAATATACGTCTATATGTCTGTGCGTATATACGTCTATGCGTATATACATTTGTGCGTATATGCGTATATACATAGGTCCGTGCGTATATACATAAGTCCGTGCGTATATACATTAGTCCGTGCGTATATACATATATCAGTGCGTATATACATACGTATATGCGTATGTTCATACGTGTACGTATATGCATACGTCTTTGCGTATATGTATACATCTGTGCGTATATACACACGGCTGTGCGTAAACACAAACGTATGTGCGTATATACATATGTTTGTGCGTATATACATATATCAGTGCGTATATACATACGTATATGCGTATGTTCATGCGTGTACGTATATGCATACGTCTTTGCGTATTTGTATACATCTAAGCGTATATACACACGGCTGTGCGTAAACACAAACGTATGTGCGTATATACATATGTTTGTGCGTATATACATACGTCTGTGCGTATAAACATACGATTGTGCGTATATACATACGTCTGTCCGCATATACATACGTCTGTGCATACATACATACTTGTGTGCCTATTTCTATACGTTTGTACGTATATACATACATCTGTGCGTATATAAATACGTCGTCGTCGACATCTGTGCCTATATACGTCTGTGCCTATATACGGTTGTGCCTATATACGTATGTGCCTATGTGCGTCTGTGCCTATATACGCGTGTTCTTATATACGTTTGTGCCTATATACGTCTGTGCCTATATACGTCTGTGCACATATACGTATGTGCCTATATACGTCTGTGCGCATATACGTATGTGCCTATATACGCCCGTGCGAATATACGTCCGTGCCTATACACGCCTGTGCCTAGGTACGTCTGTGCCTATATACGTCTGTGCCTATATACGTCTGTGCCTATATACGTCTGTGCCTATATACGTCTGTGCCTATATACGTCTGTGCCTATATACGTCTGTGCCTATATACGTCTGTGCCTATATACGTCTGTGCCTATATACGTTTGTGCGTATATGTCCTTCCCATTCAAGTCTCGCAAAAACTAAGCCGTCTTCCTGTTATGGGATATGACCGTGTTTATCTATTTCATTTTTCATGTTAAATTTGTCCTTCTGTAAATGTTCTTTTATACGTAAAGTCATCAAATTAAAGATAAATTATTAGTGAGTCAAGGACGCTTAAAATGCAGAAAATGGTCATATTACGAATTAAATGGACATATATCAACCCATTGGATTTTCAAAAGATGTTTCCTGCAAAATTTAACATTATTGAACATGGATTCCAACTGAATAAAGAACTGGATTTAATTTGTAGATATCCCTTTTGTCTAATATCCCTAAGGGTAACAATTACTTTGTTATCCTTAAGAAATGTTCATATGTTATTTTTTTGTAAAATTATATTTAAAAGAACAGACTCCTAGAGCCATTTTGGTACCAAAAAATAGGTTGATATCCTATTCCTTTCAGGAGATATGGATTTGTGAATATTTTCTTTTTGCATTTTAAAGTTTTTGTACAGTTTGATGAGTTCGTGTTTGATAATACCGTGGTTTACAAATGTTTATGTAATCATTTGAACGTTAATTGAATGTTTCTGTATGATTAGGAACAATTTTCTAAAATTAATTGAAGTAGGGTATATTTGGCAATTCATATAAATACCAAATGTTCATCAATTTATTTTTCTAGCAGGTTTACTAATAAAAATGGATAATAGATTTCCATGAAATACATCAACTTTGTGGGAAAATGTGTTGCAGTGGTGTCATACTGAGCCTTTTCCTATTTGTTTATCGGCATTTTTTGTTCACCTTAAAATTTGAATATCATCTGATAGGAATAACATATCACCATGTTTTTTGGTACTAAATTGTTTCTAAAACATCATTTTCTGATGAAGGTTTTTTTCCAGATTGCCAGAGTTTAAGTAATAAACAGCCAAAATTGTACGAATGATGCATACATGTGATTCGTTTAACAAACATTCCTTTTTCATCCACACAAAGCAGCCTTCCCGTTCTGGGATATGTCGGATGCTGACGAGAAGATTTTACAAAGTAGTGAATTATTACAATTTTGTGGAGGAAAAAAACTTACATGTTTTTAGAGTTCCCAAGTACTTTCCTTTATCTTGGATATATGGGTAACAAACGTGACTTTTAATAATGTTATTATTGAAATAAAAGCTGGCCCAAAACAACGATGAAAATATACCTATTTATATTACTTGAAATCCTTCGCTCTAAAGCAATTACGAACTTTGTGGATACTATATTTTGTTTCGTTTATTATTTGATGCTCTAAACAATCGGCTCTTGTTACATTTACAATATCATATTTTGTTTTGTTTCGTTTATTATTTGATGCTCTAGACCATTGGCCCTTGTTAAATTTACAAAATCATATTATGTTTTGTTTCGTTTATCATTTGGTGCTCTAGGCCATCGGCACTTGTTACATTTACAATATTATATTATGTTTTGTTTCGTTTAATATTTGGTTTTCTAGGCCATCGGCCATAGTTACATTAACAATATCATATTATGTTTTGTTTCGTTTATTATTTGATGCTCTAGACCAGTGTTTCCCAACCTTTTTTACCCATGCCACACTTTTTTCATACCAAAAATCTCGCGCCCCACCAACATACAAATAAACATAATGAAAATTTCAAAATAAATGGTAATTTATTAATAATAAGCGAAACATTTACTTTAATCAAGTCATTTAGTGAGAACCCTGTGCCTGGCGCATATGACAGATATCCTTGATTCGAGGAGACAATTTTGTTAGCTTCAGCCGTAAATCACCACGTTTTGTAATTTCAAGTCGATTTCTCTTGGCATGGAGCAAATCGGCAACAGCACTGAAGCCACATTCAGCCAAATAAGATGAGGGAAAATGAATCAAAAGTTCTCTCGCTAATGTAGTGATGTTAGGGTATTTCTGTACAACCTCGTCACATAGCCACATATTAGTACCTTTTAATTTGAACAAAGTAATCACTGATTCATCATGTTTCAATTCCGATAACTCTTCCTGGTATTGAACTGCTGCATCAGAAACGTCTACCAACAATGGCTGAGTTAACCAAGAGGGAAAATTCATTGCCTTTAAATCACCAAATCTGTCATTGAAATCCTGTATCAACATTTTCAAATGGTCAACAATTACCATGGTAACCGTATTCGTTATATCACATTTATTCAACCAGTAGAATTGACTCAAATTTCTTTCAAAAACATTTTTTTGACATAATTCGAGGACTGTAATGAATCCAAAAACCTTTGTTTTTGCATCAACAAGAGTTATATATGCTCCTTGGAGTTGCTTATTCAAGTTGCATAGTTTCTCGAAGATGTCTGCCAAATAACTGACATATGCTTTTCCGTCTCTTGTAGATAGGAATTTAAATTCAATTTTGTCACTCAAAAATCGTTAAGCTCATCAAATAATTCCATGAATCTCTTTAAGCAGTTTCCTTTGAAAGCCATCTTACTTCTGTATGAAGTAATAATCGGACATGTTCTGCACTTTTACCCACGCAGAACTGCCTAAAGAGACGCTCACATTTGGCATTTGCTTTAATGCTATTGACACACTTGATCACAGATTGCATAATCTCGTTAAGCACAGGAGACAGTTTTTGGCAACCAAGTTTTCTCGGTGTATGACACAATGCACAGTCAACATGTTTGGATTTTCATTCTTCAACAATTTCAAGCATCCATTTTTCTTGCCCATCATAGCAGGTGCACCGTCTGCAGCACATGACACTATGTTTTGTATTGGTATTTTGTTTGAATCCAAATAATTTTGAGTTTGCTGTAGATGTCAACTGCAGTTACGGTTGTTTCGAATGATTCGCAGAACAGCATCTCTTCTTGAAACTTATCATGGTCAATATACCTCACATATGTCAATAACAGAGCCCCACTGTCCCGGAATGTGGATTCATCCATTTGTAATGAGAATTTCCGTGATTTCAATGTCTCAATAAGCTGTTCTTCAACATTTTTTGCCATGTCATCTATTCTGTTGGAGACAGTATTATTACTGAGTGGCATAGCACGGACATCTTTATCATCCTTTTGTAGCACAGTTTTCATAAATACTGAGATAGCTGGTTTAATCAGTTCCTCGCCAATAGTGTGATTCTTTCCATGCTTTGCTATAAGCAGAGAGATTTCGTAGCTGGCTTCAAGGGTACGATTGTGGGATGTATTTTGTGCAACAAATAGTGTAGTAATTTTTGATCGACTATTAAACTTTTGTTTCAGTGAATTAAAATATTCCAAATCTGAATTGCAGTTATTAGGATGCTTTACCCTTAAGTGGGCTTCCAGTCTTCCAACCTTCATTGACTCATTGCTCAACGTTTGATGACACAATAAGCAAAATGGCGCGCGCTTATCATGCTCTGCGGGAATAAACCCAAACTTCAAAAATTCCACTGAATACTGACGAACCTTGATCTTGTTTGGTTTGCTCATTTTAAACTGGGGTCACAAATCTATGAAAAGGAAAAGAGAAAGAAAAATCAATTATTATAATATGTATTAGGGGTCTACCGATGTGGGTTTTTCTTACCGATACCGATGGCAGATGTTATTGTAACAAACATCGGCCGATTCCGATCCGATGTGTTCCTTATCCGCTACGCCGAGTGCTCCCGCTAAGCAATATCATTAAAACTGCATCAGTCATACTTAGCAAGTTCGCATCAAGCAAAATCACGCTGTTTAGAAAACTACGTAATATTACTGTATTAACCTAATTGTTTCCCTAAGTAAATCATCTTAAAATGTTATCAAATAATAAACTTACATATCGTATAATTTGCATCTTTTATAATCAACAATACAACATACATGTACATGTAGTTATTAACCACGTTCATGCAATCCAAATATGTAATAGCCTACTACAACTACAAATCAATGGGCGTGAATGGGCGTGGCTTTCGTGTTACTCACATTAACATTTAATAACAGTACCAGACAGAAGTGATGCAATGAACGAAGATATTTGCGTAATGTTTAATTTTGTTATTTTAGTTATACATCCTGGAAAATGGGGTTGTTTTGATAATATTCCTTTTGTTGTAAGTAAATAATACCATGAAAGAGAAAAACAAATCAATTTAATTTTTTTAAATTCCTTTGTACCTGTTCAAAAAATAAAGAAAAAAAAATTTGGTAATGAACTAAAAAATCTCCCAACCCACCAAATTTTCTCCAGGCCCCACCGGTGGGGCGTACGCCCCACGTTGGGAATCACTGCTCTAGACCATTGGCCCTTGTTAAATTTACAATATCATATTATGTTTTGTTTCGTTTATCATTTGGTACTCTAGGCCATCGGCACTTGTTACATTTACAATATCATACATACACAATTATTTGACAGTAACATGAGGTACGCATCTTGTGAAAAGGAAGAAAGGTACTTATTTTAATAAAACAATAATAATGAATGTATTAGGAAACATATGAAGTATGATTGCATATATTATAATGCAGGTTATAAACAGGACATTTCATATGACATCATAAATACTTTTCTTGAGCTGTTGAAACAATACCTTTCAAAACAAGACGTTTGAGATAATAAATGACATAAGGAACAAAGGGGGGACACATAGCTGTATGTCAGGCTGGTTCACGCAAGGAGGTAATGCTTTAGTTTACGGGACTTCAATGCATTCATTACAAAATTTGAAAGATATGAACAAGTTTTGAAGTCGCTATTTAGGAGAGAGCTTAATTTATGCAAGTCGGGATAGGTTGAGTTATATAGAGGGATGTATTTTGAACGCAGACCTGAATGGAATGGAAAACTATTAAAAAAATGTAACTCACCATCAATACCCTTGCTATTACAAAATAAAGAGACTCTTTAAATGTACTCAATAGCTTTCATGCCAGGTGTTCATATTAATATCAATATTTCCACAATAGAAGCCAAAAATGTCCTTTAGTTATAATTATGAAGATAAAACACATAAGGTTCTACATATTCACCAATTAAACTACTGACAGGTACGTAATTGTTCAAATTCATGGAGAGAACTCGTCCAATCCTGCTTAATATCAATGTCCAAAATCCCTCGCTAAAAAATACCCCTGAATACATCATCATCAGCAACAACTTGGTTATACCATGCATGACCAACACCTTGGTTTCCATACATGACCAACACCTTGGTTACCATACATGACCAACACCTTGGTTATACCATACATGACCAACACCTTGGTTATACTATACATGACCAACACCTTGGTTATACCATATATAACTAAAACCGTTGGTATACCATACATGACCAACACCTAAATTACCACAAGTGACCAACACCTTAGTTATACCATACATGACCAACACCTTGCTTATACCATACATGACCAACACCTTGGTTATACCATACATGACCAATACCTTGGTTATACCATACATGACCAACACCTTGATTATACCATACAAGACCAGCACCTTGGTTATACCACACATGACCAAAACCCGTGCTACAAGGGATAGTTTTAATATGCAATCTCCAAGATTGGAATTCAATATTAGCAAGGTAGTTCTGTTCAGAAAGACATAATGTGGTACATCTATTGTTGCTATGCTTAGTAATTTTCAAGCAATACTGAATTTGTTTCACGCAAGTGAAAAATTGTAAAGGTCTACCGAGCTCCCCTATTGCTAGATGGTCAGTAGCACGAATAGGAAGCCGTAAAAAAAATGTGAAACTGATTATAAAATCTTAAAGAATTTTCGCGGGTGTTGGCACCCCAAATTTCTGCACCATAAGTTAAAATAGGAAGAATTTTGGAATCAAATATTTGTAAAATGTTACTCACTGGCAGATATGGGATATTCAACAAACAAATTTCAATACTGAAAAGAGCTTTATGAGCATAAGAACTAAATTTATCTTGTGCTGCTTACCATACCCACTTTGGGATGAATCCCAGGCCTAAGTAGTCTTGTGCTGCTGACCATACCCCCTTTGGGGTGAATCCCAGGCCTAAGTAGTCTTGTGCTGCTGACCATACCCCCTTTGGGATGAATCCCAGGCCTAAGTAGTCTTGTGCTGCTGACCATACCCCCTTTGGGGTGAGTCCCTAGCCTAAGTAGTCTTGTGCTGCTGACCATACCCCCTTTGGGGTGAATCCCAGGCCTAAGTAGTCTTGTGTTGCTGACCATACTCCCTTTGGGGTGATTTCTAGGCCTAAGTAGTCGTTAAAATTGACAGCTTCAAGTTTATTAAGCTGAAAATAAAATCTTGTATGTTTTGCAAGATAATCACCTCGTCTAAATACAACTATTTTACTTCTGTCTAAGTTAACTGTAAGATCATATAAAACACAATAGTTTTCAAGAAAAATGTACAGTTTTTGCAGGGAATATGCATCACACGAAAATATTACAGAGTATCCGCATGTAGTGAGTAGCATACGTTTTGCTACCAACAGTAATACCTGAATAAGTAGAAATATTCAATACATCTTCAATATCATTGATATACAAAGAAAAAAGTATTGGTGATAAGTTATCACCTAATAATTTATCATCTTGCGTAACTCCGGTTGTGCATGCAAATTCTGGGGTCAACTTGCTGCCACATTTCACTCTAGATCTTACATTTTTATACATTTCCGAAATAATCTTTAAAAAGTGTACTCAATTTTAAAAAGTTTTGCAAAAAGGAATTTTCTGTTGAGATCATCAAACGCGGCTTTCAGGTCTATGAGGGCAGCATATAGTTTACCTCTCGGTAAGTGAGGAGCTTTAGAAACAACAGCATGAACAACAAAGCAATTATTAATCAAACTGTTATTTTCCGGAAACCAGCCTGTGCTGGTGATAAATTATCTAGATCTTCTAACGAGGAAGAGAGTCGATCACTCAAAAGGCGAGTAAACAACTTGCCCATAATACACAGTACAGTAATGGGTTAATACTTTTTAGGCGAATTTTTATCACCTTTTTTTGTACACGGGATGAATGAAACTGACTCGCTACAAATCCGGAAAAATACCCATTTTTAAACACCTTTGCAATAGAGAATGAATAGTTTGAACCACATTTATTTGAGCATTTTTCCAACATTTTAGGCAGAAATTCATCCCGTAATATTATTAATGAATGAGGCTGGGTTGAATTTTTAGCAATTTCTTTGAATTCCTACGAGTAAGGATTACTTTTTGATCCTTATTTAAATTAAGGTATTTTTTTTTTTTTTCCTTTTTACTCAATTGTACTAAACAGCTAAAATTGTACGAATGTTGCACGAAATTCGTTACAAACGTACTATCTTTTTCATCCAACTGTTTAAAACTGTCAGAAAAAAACAGCCGTCCTGTTCTGGGATACGTCCGTTTGGACAAGAAGATTTCACAAAATAGTGAGTTTTTACGATTTATTGGGAAAAATAACTGTATTCAGAATTCTCAAGCAATACATTGAGAATTCGTATACATTTTCTTGTATACATGGAAAACAAACATCTTTTTTAATGTTATCATTAATGAATAAATAATTGGATTGAATTCTTAGCTATTCCAAAATCACTGAATTGTATTCTTAACTATTCCAAAATAGCTGGATTGAATCCTCAGCTATTACAATACTTCATCTGAATGCCTAAGAGTAAGGATTCCTTTTTGATCTTTATTAAAATGAAAATAATTTCTTCCAGACTTTTACTCAACTTTACTGAAAAGCTAACATTGTACGAATGATGCATGAGATTCGTTAAACACGTATATCCTTCCAATCACCTGGAATATGTCCGTGCTGAAAAGCAGATTTCACAAATTAGAGAATATTGGAAAAAGAAAAAAAAAACTTGCATGCATTCTTTTTCATTTCTAATTATTCTTATTTATTATATCTTTACGACTTACGTGAAGTGGTAATAAATCTGTTTTGCTGCTTTTAAATCAACCAAAATAACAAAACAATGGCTCCATCATATATATCACGTTTTAGAAGTCGCTCAAAAATGTTGGATTGGCACATTAAATGTCGGTGTTCATTACCCAACGTTACCGATGTAAATGATTTTGGCAAAAACAAAAAAGACGCCACAAAATTCATATTCGACACTGCTGATTTGATAAGCCTATAAGCTTCAACATAGGCAAATATATCAGCTCTGATGTATAGAAATTCCATTAAGACATGGCGGATCTCCAGCATATACTCAATAATATTAGATCTGCCGTGTCCTAAGGGCTACGACAGAAAAAAATCCGACTTGTCTAAAGGGAAACACCGGGGCTGTTGTCCACCCCGCTCGCCGCCGCTAGAGCCATCCCCTTTGGTAGCTAAGCATTGGCCATAAATAATATCACTTATTTGGTCTAAACGCTGGACCTTATAGATACAGCCGATATCTGCACTGACTCTGTTACAGACTTTGCAGTCTTTGTTTCGGACTGTGATGTACTTTTACGGTTGCGGTACTTAAATAACGCCAAACAGCTTTTCCTAAACTCCTGGTTGATGGTGAAGTAAATTGGTGGATTAACGGCGCTGTTGGCGTAAGGTAAAATCAATCCCAGATTTCTCACGAAAGGACTGACGTAGATACCGAATAAAGCAACCATATTATACGTTGCAAGTAGGACGTAGCACGCAATGTACGCTAGAAAAATAACGAATAAGATACGTGCCACCCGCCAGTGGTTTGTTCTGCTTTTCATGTTCTTCAGAGATGACGTCATTTCCTGGTTATGGTGCCATACAAACATGGCTGTACTGAAGTAAAGTACAGCTGTTACAATACACGGAATGTAGAAGAGGCAGATGGATGTAAAGATGATTTTAAACAGTCTGTAAGCCGATCCCCATTTCTCCACGTTGCAAACGTATGGAGATTTGCCAGCAAATGTTGAAATTGCGTTCACCACACCGTACTTCGTCTGCAAATGAGACAATGATACACTATGTGAATATTTCTTGTTTGTTATTGTATTTGTTTACGCATGCATGTGTATAACATCACCCAACATCCAATCTCTTTCTCATCTGACGGTAAGTAACCTACTGGGTTGAACTGAGACAGTGTAGCCCTTTAAGACTGTCAGTCCGGTTCGTACCCCCGATCGGGAGAACAATATTATTTACCCAATCAGGGGACCCTTTACATAAGTATCTAGCAATGCATCTATCCAAATTCAAAGTTTGCATAGGAATAACATAGGAATCAGACACATTTCGAGCGCGGGGAACTCTCCCAATGCGAAGGGTTCAAAATGTTCTTCACCATTTGAAATAATAGCATTTGATTTATCTTTTCACCGTGCGCATTTAAAATTCACCTTGCAGTTTTCCAGAAATTTGAAGAAAATTGGTGACTTCGTACTATGTGTTACCGTTAGGCATTCGCGCTTTAATAAGATTTTCTGAAATGATGAGGATTAACTTGGGGATTTGTCAAAATTATTTAGCAACAAGTGCGTAATAGTAACGGAGTTGTTTTACTTTCGCAAAACTGAACAAAAACAGAGCAAACTTTGTTACAAACTTTCAATGAATAGACTGGTAAGCGTCTTTGACTAAAACTTCACAATAAAAATGGCGGCATCCATGTGTCATTGTAAGCTCAGTGCGCATGCTCGAGTCTCCCGATCGGGGGGACGTATTGAGATCCCCCGATCGGGGGACTTATTGAAATTTTCCTACATACAAAAGATTCATATGCATCGCAAATCCCATATTGGCTATTGAATTCCCATTCAAATCCCACTGTGTGAATTTTTCTTATATCTTAAGCTTCACAAACATGCATGTTTATGGGATTTCATGATTTCCCACAAACTTTTTATGGGATTTTATTATTTTCCCCAAAATTCTTATGGAACTTTCTGATTTGTGCGATTTTAAGATTTCCCACAAGTTTTTATGGGATTTAATAATTTCTCACAAGCTTTTTAGGTATTTCTTATTTTCCCATTGGAAATTGTTGATTTCCTGTAGGAAATTGGTATTTCCTGTATTGTATTTTTGTTTGTTTTGTTGTAAGGATATGCCACTTATACTCCACAATTGTACAAAGGATGTACTTTGTGACGTCACATCCGTGTAAGTTAATATCTTGTAGAGAAAAATTGACATTCCCTCACGCCAGTGTACCACAACTGGTTATCAAAGGCCGTGGACATTGACTTGGTTGTCGATGTTATGTCTGTCCGTACGTCGTATCTGTGTACTCGTCCGGGTCGTATTAAGCGTTTCGTGATAGCATTGTTACTATCATAACCGAATACGTAGGCGACGACCCTGTCATTGTAATTGTGTGTTCACTCGTCGTCGTCGTCGACATTTCCATATAGATTCAAGCGGTGATAGGTTGAAAAAGCCGTCAATCAAGTAAGGTGGAAAGGTCAAATGTATACCGCAGTCGTGTCAACATGAAAGCATACACAGCTATATGGATCAAGATGGCATAGATCTACCTCCTTGGACTTGTATACCGTTCAAAGGTAAATCGGCAATTTTCGGAAAACTAATTTAAAAGTTTTACACATGGCCGAATGTCCACAATGGACTAATTATACTGGACGAACCTAATCGATCAATCAAATGCTGGGTGATTTTGATCTGTCCCTACAATACACAGTATGAGACCAGCGATAATAGTACGTGCTTTACTCATGAATGAGATACACACGCGCAGAATACGTGGGTTATACATGAATGAGACACACGCGCGCAGAAATATCGTTCGGCTAAACTCGGTTGGAGAAAGAGATATCATCGAACGATTTATTGAATGTGCTCTCAGTCAAAATTGAGTGATTTCAATAATTGTTTGATTAATTTATTATTTAATAATAAAGTATTATAATAAATTCAAGAATCACGAGATGTGCATGAATTATAGATATGACATAATTCTAGGTAGAATTAATGTAAAAGTTATGATTGAGTAATTTTACTCCTAAAGAGCCGGTATCCCTGGTTTTGGTTTCTGTATGTGCACCGCGGCGGCGAAACCTGCTCTATGTACAGCCCTCTCTCTCTCTATTTCTCGGTGTCTTACTTCATGTATTAAATACAGTATCGCACAAAGTGTTAATATATTACTAATTAATAATTTTACATTTCAAAACTTTTCTCTGAAGAACGCGCTTTTTCGGAGAAAGTGCCTTTTTAATGAGAAGTTCCATTTTTCTAAGAAAGTGCTATTTTGAAATCTAAATAAATGATAAGCACTTGAAAATTCAAAACTTATTGAAGTACCGGAAGGGTTTTGACCATTTGACAAATCTGTAACACGCAAATCTTGTATCATTCCTAATTTAGTTAACACCTTGAATTTCCTTTCTACTTTATATTCAGTTTAAACAATTATTGATTCCCAACACTCCAGTTCCTTTGTTATCTGTCCAGCTGACCGTCTTTGTAATCTGACCAGCTGACCGTCTTTGTTATCTGACCAGCTGACCGTCTTTGTTATCTAACCAGCTGACCGTCTTTGTTATTTGACCAGCTGGCCGTCTTTGTTATCTGACCAGCTGACCGTCTTTGTTATCTGACCAGCTGACCGTCTGTGTTATCTGACCGGCTGACCGTCTGTGTTATCTGACCAGCTGACCGTCTTTGTTATCTGACCAGCTGACCGTCTGTGTTATCTGACCAGCTGACCGTCTTTATTATCTGACCAGCTGACCGTCTTTGTTATTTGACCAGCTGACCGTCTTTGTTATTTGACCAGCTGACCGTCTTTGTTATTTGACCAGCTGACCGTCTTTATTATCTGACCAGCTGACCGTCTTTGTTATTTGACCAGCTGACCGTCTTTGTTATTTGACCAGCTGACCGTCTTTGTTATCTGACCAGCTGACCATCTTCGTTATCTGACCAGCTGACCGTCTTTGTTATCTGACCAGCTGTCCGTCTTTGTTATTTGACCAGCTGACCGTCTTTGTTATCTGACCAGCTGACCGTCTTTGTTATTTGACCAGCTGACCGTCTTTGTTATTTGACCAGCTGACCGTCTTTGTTATCTGACCAGCTGACCATCTTCGTTATCTGACCAGCTGACCGTCTTTGTTATCTGACCAGCTGTCCGTCTTTGTTATTTGACCAGCTGACCGTCTTTGTTATCTGACCAGCTGACCGTCTTTGTTATTTGACCAGCTGACCGTCTTTGTTATCTGACCAGCTGACCATCTGACCAGCTGACCGTCTTTGTTATTTGACCAGCTGACCGTCTTTGTTATTTGACCAGCTGACCGTCTTTGTTATCTGACCAGCTGACCGTCTTTATTATCTGACCAGCTGACCGTCTTTGTTATTTGACCAGCTGACCGTCTTTGTTATCTGACCAGCTGACCGTCTTTGTTATTTGACCAGCTGACCGTCTTTGTTATTTGACCAGCTGACCGTCTTTGTTATCTGACCAGCTGACCATCTGACCAGCTGACCGTCTTTGTTATTTGACCAGCTGACCGTCTTTGTTATTTGACCAGCTGACCGTCTTTATTATCTGACCAGCTGACCGTCTTTGTTATTTGACCAGCTGACCGTCTTTGTTATTTGACCAGCTGACCGTCTTTGTTATCTGACCAGCTGACCATCTTCGTTATCTGACCAGCTGACCGTCTTTGTTATCTGACCAGCTGTCCGTCTTTGTTATTTGACCAGCTGACCGTCTTTGTTATCTGACCAGCTGACCGTCTTTGTTATCTGACCAGCTGACCGTCTTTGTTATTTGACCAGCTGACCGTCTTGAATGTTGTGAAGAATGCAGAATACAGGGACTTGCGTCCGAGGCACCAGACCATTAACATCCATTAAGAATGTTTGGCCCTTAGACCCCTCCAACCCGTCACCCCCGATTTTTTTCAAAATCATGAGTAATCCACACCATTCAACCCGAGAGACAATTCATTGACTAGCATTCAGCTATTATTACACCATACACAACACAGGGGTAATCTATACCTTCTTATCTAAAAACATCTTCATAGTCTAGGCACAGTTCACTTGTTAGCAACCAGCTACTGTTACACTGTACACAATAGGTCATTCATCTTGCACTCAACCTATATAACTGCTGTTCAGTGATAAGAATCAGCTTAGTCCTTGCAGAGCCTAAATAAAGAATATACATTATATGCTTGGGAGGACTTTGTGCAAAACCCATGAATGATTGATGGACCATTCTTCATAAGGATGGTTATTTCATCATGTCTCGTGTTTTTCTTATCTGTTTTTGGATAACCTGGTCTGTTGGTACAATCCCCGCGCGGACCGCCGATACGCCTGCCGCCACGCTACAGAAATGGTTGGAGCAGTATTTCAACTACCAGACCTATGCAACTATAGTTTGTGCAAAAATCACAGAACTACCCATCGCCCTTAAGGTAAACATATACGTGTTGGTTATAATGGACCACTTTTCCAAGAACGTAAACTTATACCCAATGCATGATCAGAGAGCGACGACTGTTGCAGAATGCATTTCGCAGGATATATCAGAGAAGACGGCATTCCCAAACAACTTCACACATACCAGGGTCACCAGTTTGAAAGCAATGTAGCCCGCATCCTTTGTCAGTCACTTGGAATAAACATGACTAGAACAACCGCCTATCATCCGCAGTCAGAAGGACTGATAGGAAGGTTTAATCAAACACTGAAAGACCACCTTGCCAAATATTTAGTCTGTAACCCAGGCTGATGGGATGAATACTTGAGTAAGTTTACGGCACGTCACATTAGGGTATAGCCCTTACTAAATACTCCAAGGACGATAACCGAGGATACCTGCTAGCTTGATTGTTTCTCCTCCTGGAAATCCTTTCTCTCCAACTTTAGGGACTCTAGCGGAATATTGTACTTCTGTGAAAAACCGCCTTCGGTTAGGGTTTGAAGATATACGGGAAGATAGCCACGAATCACAGAAAAGACAGCAACATTACTTTGACCTGCGAGAGAGGTAGCACCTTTATCCACGAATCACAGAAAAGACAGCAGCATTACTTTGACCTGCGAGAGAGGTACCACCCATATGCACCAGGCGACTGGGTCATGGTGGAAAACTTGGCCAATCTTCAATCAAAGATCTCACCAAAATGGATTGGACCCTTCAACGTTCTGAAACAACACAGAGGACAGGGTAATACTGTGACGTACAAAATCCAAGATCTGCGGAATCCAGATGGTCGCATCTAAGTTGTCCACCACAATCGGCTAAAACAACGCCACATGACAATTCAACATTCAATACTTATTCCAAGACAGATGAGCCACCCAGCGCCACCACAATATCAAATGACTGCCCTTTCTAGATCCCTTCCTTTTGTGGCCATGTTCGATACCCCACACTCATCCCCTTCAGGTCAGGGACCCACCTCAAATACTTAATGTTCCATATCAGATTATAGAACCAGATCCGATTCCTATGCAAACAAGGAGTGGAAGAGTAATACGGGGACCATATTATTTACGATATTGATTGTACTTTAATAGCAAAGATTTATGAAAGATTTGTTATATTTAGGAAAGTGTATGAATTTGTTATATAAATAGGATAACTGTACCATGACTTGCATAGGATTTTGTGCAGATATATTGTTAATTAGTGTTCAATATTGTGCAAGTGATTTACTGAATTTTGAATTTATTGTTAATTAGTGTTTGATATTGTATAAGTGATATGTTGAATTTTTAATGTTCACATACTGTCATATTGATCGTCCAAGTAATTGATTGACTTTCAATGTTTCTATACTACTGATTGGGCAAGTGATTGATTGCATTTTGATGATCATATACTACTGAATGGACAAGTGATCGATTTAATTTTGATGTTCATATACTACTAATTGGGCAAGTGATCGATTGTATTTTGATGTTCATATACTACTGATTGGGCAAGTGATTTTTTGAATGTTGATGTTCACATACTACTGATTGGGCAAGTGATTTTTGTTTTAAGAACCTATAGTGCTTTTATATTTATATATATATATATATATATATATATATATATATATATATATATATATATATATATATATATATATATATATATATATATATATATATATATATATATATATATATATATATATATATATATATATATATATATATATATATATATATATATATATATATATATATATATATATATATATATATATATATAAATAGATTTATATATATATATATATATATATTAATATAGCATATATATATATATATATATATATATATATATATATATATATATATATATGTATATATATATATATATATATATATATATAAATAGATTTATATATATATATATATATATATTAATATATATATTTATATATATATATCTATATATATATATATATATATATATATATATATATATATATATATATATATATATAAATATATATATAAAGAACTATGTTGTTTATATATCTATATATACATATATATATATATTTATATATATATATAAATATATATATATATATATATACATATATATATATATATATATATATATATATGTATATTTATATATATATATATATATATATCATCTATATATATATATATATATATGTTTATATATATATATATTTATATTTATTTATAAATATATATATATATATATATATATATGTATATATATGTATATATATATATATATATATATATATATTTATAAATATATATATATATATATATATATATATATATGTATATATATATATATATATATATATATATATATATATATATATATATATATATATATATATATATATATATATATATATATATATATATATATATATATATATATATATATATATATATATATATATATATATATATATATATATATATATATATATATATATATATATATATATATATATATATATATATATATATATATATATATATATATATATATATATATATATATATATATATATATATATATATATATATATATATATATATATATATATATATATATATATATATATATATATATATATATATATATATATATATATATATATATATATATATATATATATATATATATATATATATATATATATATATATATATATATATATATATATATATATATATATATATATATATATATATATATATATATATATATATATATATATATATATATATATATATATATATATATATATATATATATATATATATATATATATATATATATATATATATATATATATATATATATATATATATATATATATATATATATATATATATATATATATATATATATATATATATATATATATATATATATATATATATATATATATATATATATATATATATATATATATATATATATATATATATATATATATATATATATATATATATATAAAGAACTATGTTGTTTCAATAACTCTTCCGGAAGTAATTAGTCCTTGACATTTGTTTCAAATAAAAAGATAAAGTGCATGTGGTCTTATGGCAGTTGTAGATTTATTCCGGCGCTTTGAAAAGCTATAAGATAAATTAATTCAGAGCGTGCCCACAGTTTTGTTTTGAAAAATATTTAAATATTTTCTCTTTATGCTACCTATTAAAATATTTACTCGATTCAATGTTCATAAGGAATTGTATGGATGTCAAATGTTTGCCTAAATATGAAAATGACACGAACATGGCCATAGTAAAGCAAAACATAAGCTATAAATGAATATATAACAAAACAAATGGGTGACACAATTGCCAAGAACGATTATTCCCGTCCAGTTATATAAAAGTAGATCAGCTTCTTTGACATCAATCATTTAAATTGTTATCTTGTACAGAAAAGGTTTCAGATTGTTGGTCTTTCGCTAAAACTTATTTTCTAACGATTTATAAAAAGGAATATGATATTCTTTGGGGAGGGCCGGATTAAAGCAGGGTCTTAGGGGACTGCAGCCCCAGTCCCCTTGAAAAAATAGGCCCACTAAAGAATTGTGAACAAAAAATATTGTACCTCTTTTTTGGTTTGTGGAACAAATACGCCTAATTGGTCTGCATATACGCCTATTAGACCTGCATATACGCCTAATAGGCCTGCATATACGCCTAATAGGCCTGCTTATACGCCTAATAGGCCTGCATATACGCCTAATAGGCCTGCATGTACGCCTGATTGGCCTGCATATACGGTTGTGAAGGTTTGAGATGGTAATGATGATGAAAAGCACTGCAGGCAAAGGGGGATGTATTAGTACTGCGGACCATACACTTTTTAGATATCCACGTAAGTCTATTGTTACACAGTACCATCAAAGCATCGATTCAAGCCATACAAATTCGATACATCGATGTGTGGATTATATGGGTCACACAATTTGCCAAATCTCATTGCGATAGTGTGCAAAGTCCCTAATGCGATAGTGTGCAAGGTCGTATTTGTAACGTCTTGGGGAAAAATCTTATTTAAAGGTAAGAAAAGCATTTAAACTAAGAAAACTGTCATTTCATTGTATTTGATTGTGTTTCAAAAGTCGTTCTCCTAGGCCTCTGATTAGAGCTCAGCCCCATGCCCATAAAGTTCGTAATCCAGCACTGGGGCTTTTGGCTATTAGGTTTTAATCTCATTCCGAATATTATCACATTAGCAACGTCTATGTTAAAAGAACTAATAAGACAGTGGTATCACAGTAATAATACAATAATAATACAGTAATAGTCTTAGATCGTCATGGCATATGGACATGTGAAGGCAACATTAGTTCAAAATTACTTTACAATCTATCAAAACTTATCATAGTAACAAAAGAAAAGCTATCATAGTAACAAACGATTTCATGAAAAGCATGTAACATTGACTATTTTACAGATTCTCAGGCATAAATGTGCATATTTAAGGCAAATGTTGTGATGTATTACAATGACACAATGGTGTTTTATTTTGGAAAACTTTTGTTTTTCTGAATGTTTATCATAGTCTGTTGAAGTGGTGCATCAAATAATGACCAAACGGTTTGGAGTCTTTTCTTTAAAGCTATGCCGCGATAAATTGATATCAGGAATATACTTTTTCACCGATTTCAGTAACTAAGATTTTAAATTAGTAAAAATATTTAAAGAATTACATGGAGATTCCGAGCTGTCCGCCAAATCATACATCAAGAATTTAGCATTAACTAAATGTTGATGAAGCTTTGTTCAGATATAAAACTAAAAGTGTTTTTCTTCAATAGTGTAGGCAAAAATGATCTGCCCATAAAAAGTCCACACTAACACAACCACCACAAAAAAATTAAAGACTTCCAGAGTTAGTAAAGAAGTTATCAATATTGACTTTGAAATTGTGAATAGAATTTGAACTAACTATTCATTCAGGCAAACCATTCCACTCACTAAGAACTCTTTGCGAATAGCTAAAACGCCAAATATTTATTCGTGAGAGCTCATTGGGCAATTTTAAACTGTTACCACGTGTCATATGAGGATTAGCTGAAACATTGCAAGAAATTACAGGAAGTCAAAGCATCACTACCAGATAGGAATTTAAAAACCTGAATCATATCGCCAGGTACTTATCTCAACTCAAGCATGGTCAAACCGAGAATTTGCAACCTAGATTCATGAGAGAGATTCCTTACTTCGGGAATAAGTCTAGTGGCTCTTCGCTGAACTTGCTTCAAAATGAACTTATTCTTCTCATAAAAGGAACTCTAAGCCTGAATAGCATACGCAAGGTGAGGCCTGACTAACTGCTTACACAAATTAATGACAAGCTTTCACCAAGAAAACACAAATTTCCTCTAATCAAACAAAGCATCCGATTTGCAGCTGGTAAAGCACACTGTTTAAAAAAAGTTTCAGATTACTAGTAATAACAACACCTACGTATATCCCTTTCTTGATCAACACAATGAAGATATGAAGTCTTCATGCAGTAATCAAAAGCCACATTGTTCTCATCAAAATTGATAACTTCGCATTTATCAACATTGAATTACATTTGCCACGTTTGAGACCAAGGAGCTAACTTATCCAGATCAGTTTGCAAAAGTGAAAAATCCCTAGCATCATCAACAATCCAGTATAGCTTAGTGTCATCAGCAAATTTTCAAATCTTGGAGCCAAGGGAAACATTAATATCATTAATGAAGATTAGGAAATAAGCGGACCCAATACAGTACCCTCAGGAACACCACTTGTAACCTTCTTCCATAGAGATACTTCTCCATGAACAACAACTCTTTTAAAGCTGCAATTAACCAAGAATGTATCCAACTGACACACTTTCCCTCCACACCAAGCGCTGTTGTTTCCAACAAGCATGAGCCTGCCTAACGGAAGCTTATCAAATGCTTTTTAAAAGAATAGATAGATAAAATCCACATTATGAACAGAATCAACTAGTTTAGTAACATCATCAAGAAATTCCAATAAATTAGAAACACAAGACCTCTAAGGTAAGAAGCCATGCTGGGAGAAATTCAACAAACCATTGACCAGTAAATGATCTAGTACAACATATTTAACTCCATGAGCTTGCACACAACACTAGTAAGACTCACTGGCCTATAGTTACAGGGCAAACTGTGGTCACCCATTTCAAAATGGAGTGACATTTGCAATTCTCTAATCACTAGGAACAACACCAACATCAAAGCACTTTGAAAAGATAATACTCAGGGGAACAGAAAGAACATCAGAACACTCACGTAAAACAGCAGGATGTATACCATCTAAACGGGTGCTTTATTTGAAATCAAACCCATCAACTTCTTAGACACAACATCAATTGAAAATAAAGATCCTTAATGGATACTGGAGTGTGCACACTAAGATATTCCACAACATCATCAGCAGGGGACTCCTTAGTAAATACAGATACAAAGTAGTGAGTCATTCAGAACCTCAGCCATCGTTACCACTATTGATAGTAACATCATCATTACCCTGAGGGGGACCAACAACTGTCTTGGTGTTTTGCTTTGAGCGAACATAAGAGTGAAATGACTTTGGATTAATCTTAACCTCTTTGGACAAACGGTTTTTAAAAAGTTAACTTGTCATGATCCTTATAACTAGCAAGCCCCGCATGCCACCCACTGTTTTTTTTTATAACAATTCCACAACTTCTTTTTCCGAACAGCCTGCAAAACCTCCCGAGACATCTACACCGGACGATTACGCCTACATACTTTCTTAATGGGACAGACCTATTTGCACCCTCCAAAACTTTAGTTCGGAAAACATCCCATGCTTTTGAATGATCTAAGTCATATAGCAAAGATGTTCAATCAAATGACAAATTATCCTGAGGTGCGGCAAAGTCAGCTTTCTTAATATCTAAAACCAGTGTATTATCCCATGCTTTTGAATGATCTAAGTCATATAACAAAGATGTTTAATCAAATGACAAATTATCCGGAGGTGCGGCAAAGTCAGCTTTCTTAATATCTAAAACCAGTGTATTAGCTGGAGAAACCTTTGTGAACAATACAGATCAAACCTAATGAAGTCATTATCACTGCACCCTACCTTACCGATACTTAGCACATTTCTAACCATACTTTCTTCATTATTAAAAATCAAATCAAGACAATACTACCACGTGTGGAAACAAGACATACTGGGTGAAAAAGCAGTCGGATACAACTTCCAAAACATTTTTACCATGTGGACCACTAGTACAAAGATTTGAATCAATGTCTGGAAAATTAAAGTCCCCAAAAACAATAACCCTCCTAGAAGCAATTTTCTTAAAGCAATCAAGCAATTTCTGATTGTTCTCAGGACAAGAATTTCGTGATCTATATACAAAACTAACAACAACTGAACTACCAACATCGCCATCAACAATAAGCTCACACATAAGCAATACGAAAAACAAACAAAAACTGAGCAGTCCTATCTATGCAATTAAAACTGTCATTTACAAACAATAGAACACCACCTCCTTTACCATTAAGAGTATGTAATCTGTCTTGTCTGAAAACTAAGTAACCTGGAATATGTATGTCTGAATCACTAATTTCACTATAAATCCAACTCTCAGTAATACCAATTATATCAGTTCTACTAATCAAAACTTCAGCCAGCAGCTTATCACGTGTATTCAAAATGCTACGAACATTTGAAAACATAAGCTTAATTCTACCACTAGAAAAACAATCCCTTTCCACATAATTATGCCTAACACGTGGGTTTAAACTCTCACCCCCGTGACTAGTCTAACAGACTCAGATCCTTAATTGCCCTAATGACACCCCTAGCAAGAATACGAGCACCTTTCCTAGTTAAATACAAACCAGTGTAAGGAATTTACACTGGCTTCCCATTCATCATAGAATGGTTTTTAAAATGATTGTTTTTGTGTATAAGTCTACTCATGCATTGTCTCCCACATATAATTCTGATCTTTTAATCCCATATAAGTCTCCCCGCCAGTTCATGCGTTCTAATTTCAAACTTTAATTAGCTATTCCACGTACTTCTAGAACATGGGGTAAACGTTCATTTTCTTCTGCTGCCCCCTTTTTATGGAACAGACTTCCAGAAACATCAAACTTAGTCCTTCCCTCGAGTCTTTTAACACATGTTAAAGACATTCCTCATGTGTTCTGATTCTCTTCATTTTTAAGCTTATATTTGTTCTTGTATGTATATATTTTGCAGTATTCCTAACTATATTTTCTTTTTTGTTCACATTGTTTTGCATTAATTGTTGTGTTGCTGCGCCATGAGCATCACTTTTGATGGATACTGGCGCATAACAAGTGTTCATTATTATTATTTGTATTATTATTATTATTGTTATTATTATCTGTCATGAACCAATCAACGCGAGATTCAAACGTATGCCAGAAATTTACAAAACCAAACTCAAACAGACGACAAATACTCTCTAGCCAATTATTGATCAATAACATCTTATCTATCATAAAGGAACTGCCTTTACATGGCAACAGATCAACAACTAGAACCTTACAACCTGTTTCCTTCAACTTGAATAACAAATCTATGAAACTACTCCGAATAGAATCAACATTTCTCCTCAAAATATCTTTTCTTATCATGATTTGTCCTTAAGTTCTATTGTAACCATTTCAAGATTGTTCTGCTCAGAATTGATTGCTTTTTCATAAATCTCCACCTGTCCATATACATTTTACAATTACATTTGGACTCGCCACTGCATCCCTATGCAACAATAGAAAGAAATATTATTGCCACTCTGTCACGCATTCTCCTCTCAGATTTAATTCTTAATCAACTCCAAACATTTAAAGGATTAAGGTTAAGTTTTTCTTATTTGAAAGAAGGCTTTAAACGGAAGAAATGGTGAACAAATTAGTCCATACACCTATTCCGTTAAAGAAATATTTAAGTAGACTGTCTTATCTGTGTAGAAATGTCTGCCTAAGCACTGAACTAATCGTTTAACAGCTTTATGAAAAGTTTGACAGTATTGAAGTTAATCTTGCAAGTGCTGAAAACGACATAAGATGGATGATCTTCAAATAGATAGGTATCTGAAGTCTCGAAACAGATCTCGGAGAAATAATTTGTTTGTTCGTGGTGGGAGGGAAGGTTCTGTGTTGGGAATGAAGGTTCTGTGGTGGGAGGGAATGTTCTGTGGAAGGAAGGAAGGTTCTGTGGTGGGAGGAAATGTTCTGTGGTGGAAGGGAAGGTTCTGCAGAGGACTGTTGCCTGGCTGGCACGCGAGCATTCCGTGAAATATATTATCCTCAAAGGCCTGTTAAATTTAACGAATGCTGAAAATATTACTAACGTCAACGTAATCACACAACCTCGGAGGACTCCCGAACAAATTGGACCAATTCATATCGCGTTTGGAATGTTTTAATGACAGAGTGAAAGTTCTACACATCGCGCCCAAATTTTTGAATTCGATACAATATAGAATAAAACTCATTTTAAGCGATGATATTTTAAGCAAGTAAATACCTCCGAAAGGAGGGTTTGCTACAACGTTACAGCATATGAAGACGTTTTCAAAAATAGTACTTCACTGAACATCACTGCAAAATGTTACCAAATGAATACGAAAATCAAACATTAATATAAATTGACGCTGATTTTTAGACAAAAAACTATGCATCAGTGAACACTCTTCTTTTTTCCCCTTGATATATTTGATTAAATCCCTAACGGTCGTGGGCTTGCCTGGGGTGGAGAATAAGCATTACCGACAGCAAATATAACCCGCATCGTGTACCCCAGCATACAGATTTCCTGCTAGAATTCCGCGAATGACTATCATGATGCTAGATTTTATTTTGTCAATAGACTATTATTTTGTCATGACTGTCATTTTCAAGGATTGTATATGAACAAACATATCGATTGCCAGATTCAACACAAATAATGCTGACTTAAACAGAACTGGTCTCTTAAGATAGATCATTATAACTATTCCATTTCCGAAAAGTCCAAATAGTAATATTATGTATAATACCAGTACTTCAAATGTTGACGTTACAAGTGATATTCCATTAATATCATTGCATGCTATCGAAAGAACTTCTGTTACTTTTATCGAGTCTTTTTATCGTAAATTCGTATATATTTTCATGCAGATACGTGTTTTTTATAGGCAAATATGATTATGAGAATCTAAGTATTTATGCTATTTATTAAAATGTAGGATAAGCACTAAATTTGCAAAATACATTTCCTCTGCATCAGTATGATATTAGGCCTACATGCATACAAAATGAATACTAAATATGAAATATTGGCTTAGCAGTGTCGTTATAAGATGTCAGTTTTACAGATAAATACGAAAAACGAATTTCCAATTAAGCTGTTCATGAAAATCAGCAGTTCATTTCCCTAAAATCGTGATTATTACGCCAATTGTATCATTAGTTCTCAAGGGAACCTTTTAAATAAATCAAATTTCCAGGAAAGACGGAAACAATGAAGAGGCTTATTTTTTTGTTACTCACAGACATCAATTTTTCTGATGAGACTATTAATAAGATGGAGTGGAGTGGGCAGATAACAGGATAGCGCGCATTAAAATTTCATGAGAAATTTCTATATCATCTAAGATTGAGGTCAATTGGCGGTTTGGTTTAAAACAAAATTACATAATTTTCTCCTTGTAAGAAACGTTTCTACCTGACATACATACTTGACGAATTTGAAATGTATTAACCTGCGTAAGATTAAATAAAGCCTTCCCGTGAACTTACATTTGTATGACTATTCAACAAACAATTTCTTGAAAGAAACCCCACTTAATCAAATTGTAAACCGTTTTGGAGTTATTATAATTTGTAAAGATTTCAGCCGTATGTGATTTTAGCGGTATGTGAATTTAGCGGTATGTGATTTCAGCGGTATGTGATTTAAGCAGTATGTGATTTTAGCAGTATGTGATTTCGGCAACATGTGATTTGACATTTCACAACTACAAAAAGGAATAAGATATCAACATGTTTTTTTTTTTCTCAAGTGGCAGTGGACATATCACGTGTGTTTAATTTAAAAAGAAAATCCTACATGAGCTAAGATTGACGTGAACTGGCGGTCTGGTTCAAAACAAAGTACAGGATACAGATTGTATCTAACAAATTTGGTGCATATTACACTGTGTAAGGCTTAAAGAAATATATACCCATGAAGTTACGAATTTGATATATATTACACTGCGTAAGGCCCAAAGAAATATATACCCATGAAGTTACGAATTTGATATATATTACACTGCGTAAGGCTTAATGAAATATATACCCATGAAGTTACGAATTTGATATATTTTACACTGCGTAAGGCTTAAAGAAATGTATACCTATGAAGTTACGAATTTGATATATATTACACTGCGTAAGGCTTAAAGAAATGTGTACCCATGAAGTTACGAACTCGATATATATTACACTGCGTAAGGCTTAAAGAAATGAATACCCATGAAGTTACGAATTTGATATATATTACACTGCGTAAGGCTTAAAGAAATATATACCCATGAAGTTACGAATTTGATATATATTACACTGCGTAAGGCTTAAAGAAATGTATACCCATGAAGTTACGAATTTGATATATATTACACTGCGTAAGGCTTAAAGAAATGTATACCCATGAAGTTACGAATTTGATATATATTACACTGCGTAATGTTTAAAGAAATGTATACCCATGAAGTTACGAATTTGATATATATTACACTGCGTAAGGCTTAAAGAAATGTGTACCCATGAAGTTACGAACTCGATATATATTACACTGCGTAAGGCTTAAAGAAATGTATACCCACGAAGTTACGAATTCGATATACATTACACTGCGTAAGGCTTAAAGAAATGTATACCTATGAAATTACGAATTTGATATATATTACACTGCGTAAGGTTTAAAAAAATGTATACCAATAAAGTTATGAATTTGATGTATGCTACACTGCGTAAGGCTTAAAGAAATGTGTACCTGTGAAGTTACGAATTTGATATATATTACACTGCGTAAGGCTTAAAGAAATGTATACACGTGAATTTACGAATTTGATATATATTACACTGCGTAAGGCTTAAAAAAATGTATACCAATAAAGTTATGAATTTGATGTATACTACACTGCGTAAGGCTTAAAGAAATGTATACCTGTGAAGTTACGAATTTGATATATATTACACTGCGTAAGGCTTAAAGAAATGTATACACGTGAATTTACGAATTTGATATATATTACACTGCGTAAGGCTTAAAAAAATGTATACCAATAAAGTTATGAATTTGATGTATATTACACTGCGTAAGGTTTAAAGAAATGTATACCTATGAAGTTACGAATTTGATATATATTACACTGCGTACGGCTTAAAGAAATGTATACACGTGAAGTTACGAATTTGATATATATTACACTTCCTTTAAATACATTTCTTAACAAATACTAACAATATTTTCTTGGATTTCTAAATATGCCATCCCATTCTATATAGTGCACTCTTCAACACTCTGGTAAAATGCATTAACTTCTACACTGAATAAGATATCAGCATGATAGTCCTCTATCATATAGGCCCCATATATCAGTAAGTGAACATAGAAATTGACATGAATATCCATTAGAGTTCCAGTGGGCGTATAACGTATGTTCATTTTCAAAAAAAATTATATACATGATTGACGTAAACTGGCGATCTGAATGTCCAATCCCCTGGTTTGAACAGAATAACGGGGTCGGACGTTTCTCATTGTGGTGTATTTTTGTATCTAATGAATTTGAAATACTGTATATTGCTTAAAGAATTATTATTGCGATATTATTGTGCATGTATGTGATAGAGGTCTATGAAAGAAAGAGATTAGTGTCCGACAGTGTTCTATTCTACGTCCATTACTATTCATAATCTATGGTGTCCACAGGTCCAGTAGTAAATTGTACATGATCTTGTATGCTGAAGATACATACAAATTTGTTTTTGTCTGATCCTGATTGAAATATACACTTGTAGACACTGTTGAGGACAATAGCGGCGCCACGAGGGGACTGGGGACAAGACCCCCACTTCTCGGCAAGATAGAATTACTAATTCGTTCATATCTGAGGAGAAACTGTCTATGGGAGGGAGGTGGAGGGGGGAGTACATGAGCCACTGAAAGGTTACTGCAAAATCACTTGTACTGTTGATGGATATTGGGGCAGGGACACAATTCAATCAGTTTACTTTCGTATGACAAGCGCGTGATCGCACGAAACTATGTGCGTCAAGTGTCCCCCAGCTAGTGCTGCCTGGCGCCGCTACTGGTGAAGAAGGAATTGTATAACATCTATTCTAAATTGTGCATAATAATGTAATTTCGGTAAATGTTAAAGGAGCGCTAGACCGAAATGTGAGGGTGTATTTTTAGGGGTCCCCCAAAAAATTGAATGCTTAAATAGCACGCAACGGTAAACAGTATCAATTTTCTGGTGAATATGAATTTTTAAGTAACCTTTGTCCTCACATGTGTGTGTACTACGAAGGCATGAACTTTATCGATCTGTTGTAGATAACATATTTGTAAAATTTGCAAAAACAAGCGCGCTCACTTTTTGGTCTAGTCCGTCTTTAATAAAAGCACATATATGTCACTGTATCCGTTTAAATAACACTTTTATTCCTTTTTCAAATGTTGTTAAATTTGTTGGTGTATGTATCGATAAGCATTTAGGTTGGCGTAAACATAAATCGGACAGCTCTAAATCGTTATGTAGCTTCTTAAATTTCTGAAAGTGATGCGAAGGAATTCCGAGTCATGCTAAAAAATTTACTAGGTGTATGGCAGAGACTCAACAAGTTTTGGTCAGAATTTTCTGCACCGCTTCAAAAAAGTATGCCCCGTGAGGATAGACATAGAAAGATATTTGAATATCTTTAATTCATGTTTATATATTTTGATGCAATGTTTTGCTCTTAGGATGTTTTTTAAGTGATTGTAAAACCTGTCAATTTAGCCACTGTTGCCTCTACACGTCCATATACATTTAACTCTTCTCTACTTAAGTATTTGAGAATACAATTGCTATTTTAGGGGTCTTTTTGGAGAGGGGGCTTTTTCACAAATTTATTTTCATTTTCTACTGTAATAAGTCTATGTTAAATAAAAGCTAAGACTTTAAACTTTACGTTGGTTTGCATATTTCTCTAGTGAATTATGCAAATTTATGCAAATTAGGTCATTAACTCAGATTATTAGATGTCCTAAAACTGTTATCTTTGTGATATTCTGCTTTCTTGTGGCTATAAGTAGGAAAAAAATATTGATACAATTTATTAATTGTTGAAGAAGGACCTTTTATTCGATAGTACTCTTGATTTTTTTGGAGCAAGACAAAAATCCATACATCAATTTTAATTTTTTTGACCTAAAAATTGAGCTCTAATTTTGCCAATGATATATCTGATACAATTTAGCACTATACTTTCCTATAGACAAGCATTGTTCCTTTCTATGATGCACAAAACTAACATAATATAAAAAGGAAATGTTTACACCAATATTTCAATAAAAGTATTATGCAAATGATATGAAAATTAGCTAATTTACCTCATTTGTTTTGCACAGGCTTTAAATTTTTAGTTTATGAGCCAATTTTAGCCATTGGAAGCTTTGAAAATACTTATATTCATTCAGGATGTACTGAAAGTCTTGTAGAATCTTACTTTTGTTGATTCCTGTAGGAAATCTTGGTGAAAAGGAACTCAAAATGGTTCAAAGCATCAGTAATAATGTTGACGTTGCCAAACTTGGTATCCTTAAGTGACAATTGGTACCGCATATGAAATGTCAACAAATTTGTACAAATACAGGAAAGTCTTCAGAGAAACACAATTTCAACTGTTTCCAAGAAAATACAGGAAAGTCCTTCAGAGAAATACAATTTCAACTGTTTCCAAGAAAATACAGGGGTTGGGGTGGGGTGGGGGTTCTGGTTTATTTATATTGGGAGGGGGAACCAGGGGAAATGCCACCCCCTCCCCCCTCCCACCAAAAAAAAAATGGCCCTCTTCCAGGATCCAAATTGCTTCAAAGAAAATAATTTCCCCTACATGGGAGAGCTTGGCTCCCACCATTGGTCTCTTGCCCCAACATGTGTCTCTTTCCAAAAACATGGGACCCATTCCCCCTTAAAATGTGAATCCTATTCCACTGCACCACAACCTCACAACATGGAATCGAGAATTCGCAAAATAGGTATATGGGCACAGTTGCGCTATAAATTAAACATTGATCTGTAAAGTTTCATCCAAAATTACTATAATAAAGACAATTCATGTTAATCACGACGGATTTTAGTGACCAATTTACTTGTTGATAATCCTTACAAGTAAATGATTCCAATTAAATTACACTGGTTTTGCTTAATTTTGAAGAGGATCAGAACTAACATTTGCTATGCCTAACGTTAAGCCTAACGAGTAACGTTAGTATAAGCATGAAGTTTGAAAAATACACTTACAATTTTAGAAATTTGAAAAAATCATTTCACTTGGTTTGATAATATTTAGGCCTCTTCTGGGTTGGGTCCAGGTAGATTTCTGACATTTCATAATCCTCTGTTTTACTTTCAAACAAGATTCAGGATACACATTCTTCTGTCGTTTTAATGTAAATGTCAAAAAAATCTAAAAATAACTAGAGTGACGTAGGTATAAAATGTTTTAGCAACGATCGAGGGGGTATGTCTTTTATTGCAGCAATTCATGTGAAAGCACGTTGTTTTCGCTATAGAATAGTGTTTAAAAGTTTTTATTACGATATATGGGTGGATCACACGATTTTTTAACAAAATGGGTAAAAAAATTACCAAAAATCACAAAATTTTACATATTTTACAAATTATTTTTAAATAATGACCAGGTATGAGCAAAATGTGAATAGATTCGGACAATATGACTTGTCTACATATTATATAAAAATATAAATATATATATATAAATATATATATATATATATATATATATATATATATATATATATATATATATATATATATATATATATATATATATATATATATATATATATATATATATATATATATATATATATATATATATATATATATATATATATATATATATATATATATATATATATATATATATATATATATATATATATATATATATATATATATATTATATTTATATAAATTTATTTTCTAAGCAATTCTTAAAAAATATGCATTTTTTGGGACATTTTAAACAAAAAGTAAAATTTCTGAATGTTTGGACAAAATTTGCCAAAAAAAAAGGGAGTATAAACCCTCCCAATAAAATACAATTTTATGAAAATTTTTTCCAAAATCTTTGCAATGAAACTACTTGCACCCCTATAGAATTTTGGTAAGGTCCCGATTTTATTTTTGGAAAAAGGTAGTTTCAAAACGGCGATATTACCGCTGCGTGGTAGAGTAATTGTTAAATATATCTTCATAAATGGTGCAATCAGCCGACACGGCGGTTGGTGTATACCGTTTTTCTGAAGTACTGTTGGTCATAGATTCAATTGCCATGTCTAGATTTTGCCAAGTAAATTACTCTCAACACCGTGAAATTAGTCCATCTTAAAATTTCAGATCACATGGAGAACAACAGTGATAAAGGTCTGTAGTGTTTCTTCCACTAATCCTATCGAGGGTTGAGATGCAAATATCTGGTATTTCACGGGTATCGTCAATCTGTCTTTGCCTATATAGTAATGTGATCAGTAATTGTGTCAAAGCCGGCCTTATGTGGCACTCTGGAGAATATGATGAGAGCGTGCGCATTATGTTAATTTTCTCTCGAATGCTGTGGCGAAGGAACCGGGGGTCATGTGGGGGGAGAAGATATCTATCGGCAGAATTCTCAGAAAGCAGGGGGGACTTGCTCACCCCTCCCACACATGTCCACCACTTGTTTTCCTAATTGATATCCTTTGTATGGTGATTTGTTTTAGTATCTTATCATGATTTTGTTATTTTCCCTACTTTTGAATTTTCTTCACCCCTCCCCAAATATTCGGTTGATTAATACTTGTACAGCAATACCATAATAATAAAGTATTCCGCTTAAGACTGACGTGCTGATAATTCTGATTTGGTATATAACAATATTTTACTAATATATTATGATAAAATACGACAGCCAAATTATTTGATGAACTTTAAGCATTTCATTGAAATCAATTTAAATACACGCTTAGTTACTACATGTTATTGATTTCCCCGGTGGCACCGGGAGCGGGGGCGCAAAGACCATGACTCCTCACTTCTCAGGATTTCCTTTTTTGTTCTACTTTTTCGGTCAAATCCAATTATTTCCAGCAAAAAATATTAAGATGACAAAAGCCAAAGTATTCCAGGGTTGTATCTCCTTCCTGCCCACAAGCTAAAATATTCCAGGGTTGTGCCTCCTCCCCGCCCAAGAGCTAAAGTAATCCAGGATTGTGTCTCTTCCCCGCCCACAAGCTAAAGTATTCCAGGTTTGTGCCTCCTCCCCGCCCACAAAGCTAAAGTATTATAGGGTTGTGCCTCATCCCCGCCCACAAGCTAAAGTATTCCAGGGTTGTGCCTCTTCCCCGCCCACAAAGGTAAAGTATTCTAGGGTTGTGTCTCCTCTCCGCCCACAAGCTAAAGTATTTCAGGGCTGTGTCTCCTCCCCGCCCACAAATTAAAGTATTCCAGGGTTGTGCCTCCTCCCCGCTCACATAGCTAAAGTATTCTAGGGTTGTGCCTCCTCCCCGCCCACAAGCTAAAGTATTCCATGGTTGTGCCTCCTCCCCGCCCACAAGCTAAAGTATTCCATGGTTGTGCCTCCTCCCCGCCCACAAGCTAAAGTATTCCAGGGTTGTGCCTTCTCCCCACCTACACACACTTTTGAAAAAATTAGGCGCCAATGGGTTTCCTTTTTCACTGTTCTGTATCTGTACAATATTTTCAATGAAATGACCGCTTAAATTATTATATACAGTGACAAATACACATTACTTACTATGACTGATAATATGATATGTATTGGTTCTTCATTATGTATTGGTTCCTCATTATTTACAGTTAAGATATTTGATCAGTAACTAAAAAGCAGCAAAGAAACTTTCAATTAAAATATTTTGCGTTCAAACACATTTTTCAGTATCAGGGTTGGATGTTGGCTTTTTAGAATCCACCTTTTCAAAAAGTGGTTCTTTTGAGACTTGTTTGGCGTAAAAATGTTATTCGGCTTGAACTGATCATTTGAACTTTTTTTCTGACTTTTTGACACGGATTTGGCCTCAAAAAATCTTATTTGGCTCGCAGTGATTCTTTGGCTTTTTAACGAATAAGATACGTGCCACCCGCCAATGGTCTGTCCTGATTTTCATGTTCTTTAGATATAAGTCATTTCCTTGTTATGGTGCCATACAAATATGGCGGTACTGAAGTAAAGTACAGCTGTTACAATAGACGGAATGTAAAAGAGGCAGATGGACATAAAGGTGATTTTAAACAGTCTGTAAGCCGGCCCCCATTGCCCCACGGTACACACGAAGGGAGATTTGCCAGGAAATATTGAAATTGAGTTCACCAGGTCGTATTTCGTCTGCAAAAGAGACAACCGGCCATCTGGCCATACACGATGTGAAAGTTTATTTCTTTACGCGCGCATACGCATGATTAATGCAATATCCAATCTCTTTCTCAGTGGTGTTAGCTAGGCCGGTACGGCAGCACAATGGTCATACCAGGGTTCATGCCCCATGGAGGCCAGGTGACGCGTACCATAAAAACACATTCACTAAAGCCGGAGAAGCGCCTTGTAGTGATATAAAAGGCACAGACAGTAATATAACTAACTACTCTTTGGGGATTATATTTATACACAGGATTGGTCCTTCATTTCTGTACTTCTTACCATCTTATTCAGTCAGGCGCAGCAAAAAGATAGATACACGCTCTGGTCCTTTCTGTAATTTGCTTTTGTGTCGGGCCCCTTCATATCGTGCCCAACAATTTTTTTTTTTATCTTAGTACCTTTCTTTCTGTCTCTTGTTATAATGAACGGCACTTCAATCATAAGTCGGCCCAACGAAAACTATGAGATATATGAATCCGAAAAAGTACAGGGCCTGTACTGGGGCATGATGACCCCATGCTGCATTAATACTGTTAGAGGACAAGCTTTTAGATAATGATGATTACGAATGATTATTATCATTATTAATAATTATTGCCAAGTTCTTGATGCTCCCTCACGATACTAATTAAAAGGGGAATCTAAACTAGTTCCTATTCTCAGCCACGAAATCATAAAGTGCTATTGCCCTGCGTATTTAGGTTTAATTCTTTTTTTAATTGCTCACCCAAGCCACAACAATAGTGGGGCCGGGGTGAATATGAACTCTGCTTCGATGCCCCATTCGAATAACTGCACTGCGGCCCCGATGCCCCAATGCCCCGATGCCCCTTGCTGTTCTATCTCCTCTGAAAACCAACTGCATTGGGCTAGGGATTAGACATATGAAACTAATTCCCTGATTGCACAAAAGGATTGTGCTCTGTGACGTCACATGCATTTACCTTGATATCTCGTAGAGAAGAATTGCCCTCTTCATGCAAATTCGAGCAAAGATTAGTTAAACCAGCTGTCAATCAAGTGGAAAGGTCAAATGTATACGACTCGTCTTATCATGTCAGCATTAAAGAATATACAGTGACAGTTTAACCACTGAGAAGGTATGTACCACTTGACTAACGTACATGGTACCTCATTGGACTTAAACCTACTCATATCTGAATCTGCAATTTCCGGAAAACTGATTTATAGTGGGGCGGATATGTGACTGAGGTGTGCACTTCTGGATAGAAGCGTGAAAATTTGCACAAAGGGGTTTTTGAGTATGCTGATTTCAAAAATTGCGGGAACCACGATGTCACTCCAACCCTTCCCGCCAAAAAATTCAAAATTCAAAATGGCCACCACAAACACCTTTTTGCCCATAAATCAGCTGTTAGTGCCCCGATTGCCATGATCTTGGTGTCTATACCTATGTTCTTGAGGTCAAGAAATCCAATAAAACCCATGCGAAACATCATAAGATCCATCTTCTTGCCAAAAAATTGAAAATTCAATTCAAAATGGCCGCCACAAACTTATATGAGAATCTCATGAGAAAAGAAAAGTTCTCATGAGAGCATGAAAAACAATTATGAGAATCAGGACAAACAACAGGAGACTTCCACAAAGCCGAGACGATAGCCCTTGATACCCGCGTCAGACAAATCGCTACGGAGCTCAGAGATACTAAGCTGTTGGCTAAATTATCAGTTGGAGATATGATCGCTATTGATGCTGTATATCACTTGAATTGCTTAGCTTCATTCTATAACAAACATAGATCCCAACAAAGAAGTTCAACTGAGAAGGGTCGCCATATTAAGCCACAGTCACTTGCACTTGCTGAGGTGGTGTCATACATTGAGGAATATGGCCAATTGAGTGGAGACCTCAATCATGTTTTCAAACTCTCTGATCTCAAGGAATTGTATTGCGAGTGCCTCCATGAATTAGGTGGTGAGCCAAGTGAACGCATTCATTCCACCAGACTCGCGCAGAAACTCCAGCAACATATTCCAGATCTGGAAGCTCACAACAGCAAGTCTGGCA
The DNA here is from genome assembly GCA_020152595.1 of Chiridota heheva. Lineage (NCBI taxonomy): Eukaryota > Metazoa > Echinodermata > Holothuroidea > Apodida > Chiridotidae > Chiridota > Chiridota heheva. The sequence goes on along the minus strand of JAIGNY010003948.1, from coordinate 231,856 downwards.
CAGTATTGTCATTCAAGGAAGATGTTGGTGATACCTTGCTAGATGCATGCAATTTCGATCCAGATGAAGAAGCTGTAATATTGATGAGAGTGGCAAAGTTGGTCCGCAAAGAAATATTTGAGAAAAAATACCACTTCTATAGTTTCTTATGTGATGAACAATTTGACAATCTACCTCCTTCTCTATCTGCCCTCGTCGGGATGATTCTAGGGAGGTCAAATGCAACACAACGTGTAGATGACAACGATGTAAGCACAGCTGCCTTGTCCATCACACAGTTACTTGTCTTCAATGCCGTCAAACGAGGTAGGAGAGATTCTGTAACAGCATGGCACAATTCGGACTGTGAGACGGTTTTCCCATTGTATTTTGGCCTGCTTATTTACAACCGAACGCGTAAACGTGATCTCATTGACAATCTATTTGAAAAGGGTCTGTCGGTGTCATATGACAGAGTTTTGCAACTGTCTACTGATGAAGCTAATAGAATACTTGACATATATGAGAATGAGGGCATTGTCTGTCCTTCAAACCTCAGAGACCAACTGTTCACCACTGGAAATCTCGATAATATAGATCACAACCCGTCATCCACCTCAAGTCGTGATTCTTTTCATGGCACCGCAATATCAATAACACAGCACATCACAAATGACAATCCTGGTGTTGTTAGGGTCCTTCAGGAGATTCCCGAAAACAGGGCCCAAACAAAGTCGAAATCTATCAAGTCATTACCAAAGTCATATACTGATGTGCCACCGGTTTCGCTCCCTGATAATGTCATCCCAACAGTAGAGGATTATGAAGCAATTCCAATATCTGCGGAAATGAATGATGATGAAATGCAGAAGTTTTGGTTTAAAAAAGTGAGGACGAAGTTGGCTAATGAAAATCAAATTGATCAGATGAAGACGGACATATTATGGTCAGCCTACTTTGCCAGCTTACAGGTGTTTCTACCCAAGACATCTGCAATTATCTCTCTCTTACCATTATTTCGAGATCAAGCACATTCACCCGCTATGGTCAAGCATGGGATGAATATCATCAAACAGATCACGGCTCGTGTCAACCCAGGCCAGATACCACTGCTCACTGTCGATCAGCCATTATACAGTTATAAGCAATTGCAAAACGAATTCAGTGGAAATGGCCAGAAGAGTATGGTGAAAGACATTACGTTGTACTGATGGGGGGTCTCCATATAGAAATGGCCATGTTGAAAGTAATTGGCGACTGGCTTGATGGTAGTGGTTGGACCTATGTTATGACTTCGGCCAATGTTACAACTGAGGGACGTGCAGCTGGTCTGCAGAAAGGTTCACACACATCCAGAGGTCAGTGGGCACATCAAGTAACCGCAGCGGCTCTGTACATTCTCCTTCACAGGTCATATGCTGAGTATCAAATCAACACATCAGATGATGAACAAATACACTATGATGAGTGGTGTAAACAGATGGCTTCAAAGCATCCTCAGTTCAATTACTGGTACAAAGTCTGGCAATTGGAACTTCTCTTCCTACAGTTTCTTAGATCACAGCGTGAGCAAAGATATGTTGCCTACGTGCAGTCACTTGGAAAGATTATTCCATGGATGTTCGCTCTTGACCACTACCACTATGCTCGCTGGATGACCGTTCATGTGAGAGACCTACAATCCCTTGAGATTAACTGCCCTACCACACATGCAGAGTTCCTCAAAGGCAACTTTGTGACACAGAAAACTATGCACAAATTCTCAGCACTAGCCCATGATCAAGTTCATGAACAGCTGAATGCAATGGTGAAGGGAGATGGGGGCATAATAGGTATCACTGAAAATGAAGCAGCACTAGCAAGGTGGATTAGGGCAGGTCCAGAAACAGCTAGACTTCTAATGGAGTATGATGACAAACATGCTGGGGGAAAGAAGGACACAGAACGCCACCATGAACAAATACCAAGTGTACAGAAGACTTTCTTATCTCACGTCAAGAGTGTCACTGATGTAATGGATGAACTTGGCAACCCCTTTGCTGATACAAGCACAGACCTCTACGCACTTGACACCAAAGTGATAATGTCTGATAGTGTGGTAAATGCTATAAGGTTCGCAGAAGACATAGGCAAAACACAGTACAAGAAATTGGTTGACGAGCGTATCAATGGCACAATCACTGCATTCAAAGACACCATACATAAGAACAATCGGCCTTTGTTAAATTCTAGTTCACGAAAGAAACCTGCGAAGTCCGCTTCCAAGATTTCCAACCTGCATAGTGATGTTTGTCTCTTTTCACGGATGTATATATCATGACAAGCTAGAGAAAGCGATATGGATGCCTTCTTCAGCCATGAAAATCATGCCTGCCTTCCATCATTGGCATTAAATAGTATTATGCATCAAACATGCAAATCTGACTTGATGGGATGTCTGGAGACAATGGTACCACAACCAGAATCTGTTCCAAAAGTTGACGTCAAAATTGTTGACGGTGCTGCCTTTGTGCACATGCTTGATCCAAAGAAGTCCAAACTTTCTGTCAAAACATTCCAGGACTATTCACAACTGGTGTTCTTGCCTTACATAGAACACATGTTACAAGACGTTGTTCGTGTAGATGTTGTCTGGGATGTCTACAGGGAGGAGAGCCTTAAGACACAAACACGACAGAGCCGTGGATCTGGTAATCATTTCCGGGTGGACAACAACACCAATATTCCTGTTAACTGGAAGAACTTCCTTCGCTGTGATGCAAACAAAGACAGCCTGTTCCGACTTCTAGCCAATGCAATACAAGAGTTTCAACCTCCCCCAGAAAAGCAAGTGATCCCCACACATGGCCAGAATGTTGTATCATCTCCCATGACTGACCTTTCAAGCTTGTCCTGCACTTACGAAGAAGCGGACACACGGCTTCTTTTTCATGCTTCCCATGCGTTCCATCATGGATTTACCAAGCTGATGATACACGCAATAGATACTGATGTGGTAGTTATTGCGCTTGCAGTGTCCAGCGTTTTACAGGACTGTGAAATATGGATAGCATTTGGTCATTGTGGTAGACTATGTTACATCCCATGCCACCTAATTGCAGCGGAATTAGGCAATGACGCATTATGGGGTTTACTATTCTTGCACGCAATATCAGGATGTGATACTGTCTCTGCCTTTCATGGAATTGGAAAGAGAACCGCTTGGGCTGTATGGTGCAGTATGCCTTATCTCAAACCAATTTTTGCTCAGTTATCTCATGCTCCATGCCAGGTTTCCCCCAGCGACTTGGAGCAAATAGAGAGATATGTTGTTCTCTTGTATCAGCGAACATCATCACTCAACCATGTGAATGAAGCCAGGAAGCACTTGTTCACTCAAAACCGTAAGATGGAAAACCTTCCTCCAACGTTACATGCCCTGGAACAGCATGTGAAAAGGGCTGTTTATCAGGCAGGACACATCTGGGGACAGTCACTTATAGGAGACCCTGAAGTTCCATCGCCAGATTTATGGGGCTGGGAGAGAGTAAGAGGTGATTCTTCATGGACTCCATGCTGAACCACTCTTCCAGAGGTAGCCAAAGCTTGACAGGAACTGCTGAAATGTGGATGCAAAAAGTCTTGTACAAAAAGATGCAAGTGTGTCTGCGCAAATCTCAAGTGTACACAGTTGTGCCTCTGTTCCGGACAGTGTAGCAGAGAATAAAGCAAATCTGAACATATGAGATACTGACAGCGATCATGTAATCATTTTTAACATAATGTATGACACACTATTTGACTGCTTTACCTGAATAGGGTATACCATGCTCAATTGTGATATACTTTGATCTGACAAATAAATGCTATTATATGGAATTGTTTTCAATTTTTCACCATAATATTTCATATGTATTCTACCGACTTGGTATAGATAGTAAGATCACGGTGATTGGGGCAGGTTTTTTGGTCAAAAACTTGTTTTGTGAGAGCATTTTGATTGTATCTGTTTTACTATTCACAATATAATGTACGTCATGATATTTCATGTTTTCTATTGGGTTCCTTGACATAAAACAGGTATAGATACCAATAAATGATGGCTGGATAGCCATTTTATGGCCAACAATGGATTTGCGACGGCCATTTTGAATTCTAGGTTTTTCGTGGGAAGATGTTATGATAGTTTACGTGGTTTTATTGGGTACATTGACCTCAAAACATATGTCTAGAGACCAAGATTATGGCTATTTGGGCACTTAAATCCGTTTTATGGTAAAAAAGCTTTCTTGTGGCGGCCATTTTGAATTTTGAATTTTTTTGGGGGGAAGATGTATCTCATGATGTTTGGCTTATGTTTTATTGGATTTCTTGACCTCAAGAACATAGGTATAGACACCAAGATCATGTTTATCGGGGAACTAACATCTGATTTATGGGCAAAAACGTGTTTATGGCGGCCATTTTGAAATTTCGACTTTTTGGCGGAAAACGTTAAAGTGACATTGTGGTTCCCGCAATTTTTGAAATCAGCATACTCAAAAACCTCTTTGTGCAAATTTTCATGCTTCTATCCAGAAGTGCACACTTTAGGTAAAAATTGTTACATATCCGCCCCACTATTAGATAATGTGACATGGCCAAAATTGCTGTGTCCAAAATGGACCAATGGTATACCGGGGAAATCTTATCGGCCTCGACCAATCAAATACTGAGAATTCTTGCAAGTAATCCACTTTATGGGACCAATCGTATGCTTTTCAACGCTAATCATACGTGCATCAATATAATACGCCCGCGGATTGTTGCTTGCAATTAGAACTGCATGTTTGATTAAACTCGGTTTGAAAAGGTTTATGCGGTGCAGAAAGAGGTACCCTGAATGATTTATTCATAAATACTTTTGGAAAATTATTGCTTCTGATTGGTTGATTAGCAATATTTACCCACGTTCGATTAAAGTATCCAGACATAGCTCCCGTCCCCAAAAGTCAATGTTGGAAGAATTCTTTAAAAGATCAAATGAAATCACTACTGTCCTCTTTGTCTGTCTTACCACTGTCTTTATAAGTTAATGGAATTAAATTCAAACTACATACATCACAATGCCATTTAGTATAACTCATTGCACTTCCCATGAGGTAAAATAATGATTTTGACATTACCTCTGTTGCTATGCTGTCTGCTAAAGTAGTCTGCTACATTTCATGTTTCCGTAGTCTGACCACTGTCTTCAGAAGTTAATGTTATTACATTTAAATCACATATCTTACAATAACATTTAGTATAACTTCTTGTATGCATGTTAGAGCATTCTCGAGGTCAGACATCCGGGAATCTTGTAGTGCACGGCAATATAACAATGCTTTTTTGAAAATCTGAAATTTCAGTCAAAAGGGAAAACAGACAGTCGTTTATCATTGCAGTCAATGAAAGAAAACAATTTTCAACATTGCTGTTATAACCTTCAACATATACGACAGATTAAGTTTTAAATATTTCTCAGTTAAAAGATGGCGGATCTCCAGCATGTATCCACGCCAAAAACAAATAAAAAATTCAACGGGTCTAAAGGGCAAGGCCATGGCTTCAGCCCATATAAACGTCACATGCCTCGTTGCCGCTATAGGCTCTATATAACTTTAGTTATTAGGTCTAGACGCAGGACCTTAGAGTACAGCCGATATTTGCAATGATTCTGTAACATTGCGTTCATTTTGAAACAAATACTGGACATAATTTATTTTTCTGCAAATATGTTGTGTATTAGATAATAGTTTGCAACATATATGAGTACCAATAATTTTCGCTGACTGGCTGAGGCGACACAAGTATTCATAATATATATATATAATATATATATATATATATATATATATATATATATATATATATATATATATATATATATATATATATTCAATTTACTGTAATGATACAGTTTTCCCTCCAACTTGACAAAACCGTACTAAGATGCTAAGCTTGTTCACGATTACGTCAACTCTGACCGCGAGAATGTCTAGTGCAAGTGCGCACCCAATACGAAGAATAGTTTATTTCCCCAAAATTGATACAAATTTCTCAAAAATGGGAGAAATGGTTCAAAAATGAAAGATTTTTTTCCCCAAAATATAAGAAAATTTCAAGAAAATGAAGGTGAGAAAGTTATTTCCTGAAAATTGAAGATTTCTTAATAAGCTGATTTGCAGCAACAATTTAATGGAAAGATAATTTGAAGTCCATTTTCCACTTCTAACTGGAAAAATTTGGAGGTCCGTGCCTGTCAGTTACCCCACACACATATTTGGCGCTGAAATCATCTTTTATTAGAGTTTGCAAAGTAGGATTCATAAGCCGATGGGACCTCACCACCCTCTGGCCATTGAAAATAATCAATTGGGCCCCATTTGAGTCCTTTTCGGGTATTTCACCAATAAGGGGTTCCGCTAACAGCAAGGAACAACAGTGTATAAATATATATAAGCCTTTTCCGTCTGTCCGGTGGTCAGTTGCCGACAATCAAATCTACGGAACACTGCAAAATGTTTATTTGGTTATTCTGCTCTGTGGGTTAATATTTTGCTGTGAATATAATATTTTCCGACAAAGGATTAATGGTTTTCCGACAAACGTGCGATTCACGCTCGGTGGGGCACGATTTATCCACCCAATGCACCCCGATAGTATACGACACTGGGAAAATGACTTATCAACATTGGCGTTGGATGATGGAAAAAGAGGGGAGAAGGGGATGGGGAGGGGGGGTTTCAGACCGTCGGTCATTACGTTTTGTAACTGAAAAGTTTGGAGGCAAAATTTACTTTTATTCTATAACGGTTTGACAACTATGCCCCCATCCACATTTGTTCACTCACATATATAAACATTGGTGTATGGATATATATTTGATGGGGCAAATTTAGTTTCAGACTGTCGGCCGTCACTTTTGTAACTGCAAAATTGGGTGTGGGTGGCCTAGTATATTGGCTCACCTAATTGTTTGACAACCGATGCCATGAACCACCTTCCCCCTCTTTAAGTGCTTTACTGTCTGAATGCAAGTACCTGACAATAAAAAACACAACAATAATACGAACTCTTAATAAGAAAAAAAGGTTTAAACTTTTAAAAAAGAAACTAACTTTTAGTATTCTGATATCACAGAAGTTATATACGTTATACGTAGCTTTTTGCAATTATCTGTCGAAGGCCATAAAGGCGGGATTTAAGTGAAGCAATGGGCCATTTTCCCCTTTGTATGTCAACGGGGATCTTTCTCGTTTGTATGGTAAATTTTGTATCTTATCGAAACTTGTGATCCCTAACCTCCCCCCCCCCCCTCCTCAATAAACAAATATTGCGATATGGGCAGCATCCTCCCACCATTTGCATCTGTAACAGGTTTTCGTCGGAGTGGAAAAACATGAGTATACCTTTATAATTATACATAATCAAGCATATTTGTATTTTTCATTACAAAACACAAAACAATGATGACGTAAATCAATCTAAAGGTTGTTGAAATTGGGGGAGCCGTGAGGCGCAATATGGACATGGGCCTTACGGGGTGACGAGAGGTCTAGTTACGTATTACGCATTTTACGACTGTGTTGAAAAAGTACCTTGCGTGCTTCCCCGCCCACCACCCCAACACAACCATAATTTGCACCCTGCCTACAAACCAACTTACGGAATACACCATATTAAATTCTTAACCAGTCAGTACCCAGCTCGGGAAGCCATAGGGATAAACTTAAATGTGTATGCATGGTCTAGTGTGTATGCAGAAATGACAGAAAATAAATTGGAAATATAATGTAATTCCACATGTAGATGTGGCAACGCGACACTAAGGGCCATACAGTCGGCTCTAGCTATAGATCTTGCGACACTAAGGGCCATACAGTCGGCACTAGCTATAGATCTCGCAACACTAAGGGCCATACAGTCGGCACTAGCTATAGATCTCGCGACACTAAGGGCCATACAGTCGGCACTAGCTATAGATCTCGCGACACTAATGGCCATACAGTCGGCACTAGCTATAGATCTCGCGACACTAAGGGCCATACAGTCGGCACTAGCTATAGATCTCGCGACACTAAGGGCCATACAGTCGGCTCTAGCTATAGATCTCGCGACACTAATGGCCATACAGTCGGCTCTAGCTATAAATCTCGCGACACTAAGGGTCATACAGTCGGCTCTAGCTATAGATCTCGCGACACTAAGGGCCATACATTCGGCACAAGCTATAGATCTCGCGACACTAAGGGCCATACAGTCGGCTCTAGATATAGATCTCGCGACACTAATGGCCATACAGTCGGCTCTAGCTATAGATCTCGCGACACTAAGGGTCATACAGTCGGCTCTAGCTATAGATCTCGCGACACTAAGGGCCAAACAGTCGGCACAAGCTAAAGATCTCGCGACACTAAGGGCCATACAGTCGGCTCTAGCTATAGATCTCGCGACACTAATGGCCATACAGTCGGCTCTAGCTATAGATCTCGCGACACTAATGGCCATACAGTCGGCACAAGCTATAGATCTCGCGACACTAAGGGCCATACAGTCGGCACAAGCTTTAGATCTCGCGACACTAAGGGCCATACAGTCGGCTCTAGCTATAGATCTCGCGACACTAATGGCCATAGAGTCGGCTCTAGCTATAGATCTCGCGACACTAAGGGTCATACAGTCGGCTCTAGTTATAGATCTCGCGACACTAAGGGCCATACAGTCGGCAGTAGCTATAGATCTCGCGACACTAAGGGCCATACAGTCGGCACTAGCTATAGATCTTGCGACACTAAGGGCCATACAGTCGGCTCTAGCTATAGATCTCGCGACACTAATGGCAATACAGTCGGCACTAGCTATAGATCTTGCGACACTAATGGCCATACAGTCGGCCCTAGCTATAGATCTCGCGACACTAAGGGCCATACAGTCGGCACTAGCTCTAGATCTCGCGACACTAAGGGCTATACAGTCGGCACTAGCTATAGATCTCGCGACACTAATGGCCATACAGTCGGCTCTAGCTATAGATCTCGCGACACTAAGGGCCATACAGTCGGAACTAGCTATAGATCTCGCGACACTAAGGGCCAAACAGTCGGCACAAGCTATAGATCTTGCGACACTAAGGGCCATACAGTCGGTACTAGCTATAGATCTCGCGACACTAAGGGCCATACAGTCGGCTCTAGCTATAGATCTCGCGACACTAATGGCCATACAGTCGGCTCTAGCTATAGATCTCGCGACACTAAGGGTCATACAGTCGGCTCTAGCTATAGATCTCGCGACACTAAGGGCCATACAGTAGGCACTAGCTATAGATCTTGCGACACTAAGGGCCATACAGTCGGCACAAGCTATAGATCTCG
>JAIGNY010003948.1:200000-220000 GCA_020152595.1 Chiridota heheva | reverse complement strand
CATACCAGGGTCTCGACACCGAGGGCTGTAGCGGGAGTGGCGCATGGGCACCAATAATTTTCAAAGGTAAGTATATTACCTATTCGCCCGATGGACAATTACCAAAATTGGTCCTGGCTTTCCAATCTCAAACCCATATACAGGATTTGTCTACCAAAAGTTGGGGGTAAAATCAAAATTGGGGGTGTGGGAAAAAATCACGCTAAGATACAAAAAATCACCATAGAAAAGTATACAATTGGAAAAATGTGTGTGTGCATGGGTGTGTGTGTATATATGTGTGTGGGGTGGGGAGGGGGGAGGGAGTTGCCAATGGCTTCCTAAGTCCGGCCAACCATGTATAACAAAGTGTGTGTGTGTGTGGGAGGGGGGGGGGGAGCTTAAACCAAATGTGTAGAGAACATGTGTTCAGTGTAGGGCCAGGCGACGATACGTGGATCCACTTTTTCGAGAACTGACAAAAAGTTCTCCTCTTGAAAATGAAAAGTGCGCCTCAATATAAGTGTGCCTGTCCGCGTGCCGAATTCCTTGCGACACCCATGCATGAGTGCCCCCTTCCTCTGGATAAAATACTACCCCCCCCCCCCTTCCCCCTTCTTCCCCCGAGGCACTTCATACTAAAAGTGGTAGGGGTATGCAGCCCACCAACCGAAAAACCATACCCGCAGTATGACATATGTTTTGCTAACTGCAGTATGAAATTATACAATTTTGATACCCGCAGTATGAAAGAAGTCAATTTTGATACCTGTAGTAGTATGAGTATTCAGCGAAAATATTGTAAAAATGAACCAGCAGTACAAAATTAACACAGTAAAACCTCATTTTTGGGACCTGCACTACAAAAATGATGAAAAAGGAAACAAAACTTAAGTACAAAGTACATTTTTTTAAATAGTAAAAAAAGACACCTCAGTACAAAAATGGTGCAAAAAAAGGCACCTTTTCGGGCGGCACATGTACATATACCTCACATATGGAAGTTCCCCTCCCCTCCCCCGCCCCTCCCCTCCCCCTCCCCTTTCTCCGGGCTATTCCCTCGCATCCAGCCCTGGTTGATTTCCTCCTAACTTCCTAAATTATTGAATTGCTGGTATGGTTCTACCAATGATTTAAATGCACTGTGAGCTGTATGCAGGTAAGTAGTTTTTTGTCCTTCCTAAATTTTCTTTAACTGAAGCCGACATCCTAGTTACAAATTTGCTCTTTATGAATGCCATTTCTAACTTATTTACTCTCCGAAAGTACACGCGAGTGCTATATTATAACAGTGGAATAGGTCTACAGGGTGACAAGCGACCGCAATCTTCACCAAAGCTATAATACTGTTGTACTGCTTCTCTGAATAGTTAAGCATTCATAGCGGTAGCGATGGTGTTACGTGTTACGAAATTATATTGAAGTTGCTTTTGAAAGCTTAATTTTTCAACCAAAAGTTAGTCTTTTGAAAGCCCAAAGAGGGAGGCTCGTCTTATTAAAATACAGTAAAATTAGGGGATACGATATTATCTACCTACTGTGGTGTAGCGGTTATCATACCTGTCTACAGACCACGTGGCCCCGGGTTCAATCCTGGGGTGGGTAGACACGCCAGTGCACCACAACTGGTTATCAAAGGCCGTGGACATTGACTTGGTTGTCGATGTTATGTCTGTCCGTACGTCGTACCTGTGTTCTCGTCCGGGTCGTATTAAGCGTTTCGTGATAGCATTTGTACTATCATAAGCGAATACGCAGGCGACGACCCCGTCATTGTAATTGTGTGTTTAACTCTCTCTCTCGGATACGATATTTTGACGTCACTTCCGGTTATGGACGCAAGATCCGATCCACTGTCTGTTTGTACATGGAATTAGAAGAGAACTCCGTGGTTTGTAGTCAGACACTAGCATGTACGTTGTGTGTGCCGAGTTACATACACAGCGCATTACGTTACTGTGACGAGAAACTTGTGTTTTTCCAATGCGTTTGTCAGAAAGCGAAAGTGAAATATTAGTATTATAATACTACAATAATAGTCACCAAATAAAAATCACTGAGAAAAAAACAAAACAGAAGAAGATGAAAGCAATACCGCAGCTCAAACTCACGACTGTTGATAAGAAAAAAAATATTGCTGCCGATCGCCGTAACCAACTAGGCTAAGTCGTGTAATAACCTTCAAGGCGTTTTAAATGACTATATACCTTACAATAAGAGACAACGAATAGCGCAGCAAAATTTCGACCAATCGAAACATTTGAAAGGAATTGTAAATATTGTGCACATATGACAATTTCGCCTCTATATTTATTCTTCGGATTGGGTGCACCGCATCATACAGCCTACTTGTGTATGGTTAATCCAATCCCCGAGAACAAACAGCAGATACAAAAATCACCAGTTTTTCAACGGCGTCATGTTAAGCTTACTACTAGCACAGTTCAACTTCAACTTCAACACGGTACAGGCCTAAACCAAGTAGCCAAAGCCTAGTAGCCTAAGCTTAACGCGGGGCCTAACGCTAGTAACGTAAGTCAACAAAACATCCAAAACAATGTGAATCGCAAAAACTGTGACTTTATGGGTGCTATGTCTCGAACTGTTATTTCTCTGGGAATGTTAATACTTTCAAAAGTAAAATAGTTACCTGCTTCATGTTGATAAAACTTTCACTTTTTGCACTAACGACGTTTTGAATGTCCAGGTGCTCGAGAAACGGAGAAATGTTTGTCATGTGACTCATTTGTGTGACACAGCTAGTACTAGGAAATGTTTGTCATGATGACTCATTTGTGTGACACAGCTAGTACTAGATTATGTCAGTAGGTCAAGCAGTCAACAACTTTTTACGTTTTACTGACGACAATTCCCTCAGCTCAGAGTACTTATTTTGTTAGGTAAATTTTCCTCAACTTTAATGTTTCCAAGTGTTTGATTGTTTTACAGTATAATTTAATTCACCGGGTTGAATGCATGATTTTAAATTGAATGCTGAAACAATTGCTTTATTATCCAAAATAATATTTTCAACAGCAAAATTGTACAGTGAAAATGTTCGTCTTTTCGACTCAGCAATTGTATGTATGTAAGAAAAATAAAAATGTGATCAACATGCTATTTAAAATTCAAGCCTTTTTTATTTTTTTGTTAATTTGATTGGTATTATGAATCGGAATCAATGTAAAGGTACCTTGGTCTCTACTACTCATTCCAGGTATGACGTCCACAGAAGGGCTAACGCCTCAAATCTCTCAGCCCATCTGTGACATCATACCCGGTTTTGAATGAGCAGTAGAGACCCGGCACCATCGACCTAAATCTGTAATTGAATGTTCTTTCAGTTAAGATTAAGTAAAAACAGATTTTACCGCTAGGGGCATGGTAACCCTCATTTTACAATTTTGGTTTCCTACAGAGTATGTGCACCGACGTATATGTCATGTACGCACGGTGTGAAATTACCGAATAAGTATACAAAAATGATCGAGCGAATGGGGGAATATACGCCTTTGCTTCTCCAGGCGTTGGCAACGCTGGTACCAAAGCTTAAACATTCACAAATTCAGAACCATTATTTGTGGTTTTTGAAAATTGTCATTTTGTTTTAGATGTTGTGTTTATTGCTTTCGTAGTATTATTTTGTGTGTATTGCTTGCAAAGAGGAATTAACATATATTTTTAATTAACCTCACTTTAACGTAGGGACCAAGGAGCACCCCATCCCCTCCCCACCAACACCCAGCTCATTTGCCTATGACGTCACGTGTATAAGTAGTTTTACCTTGTAGTTTAAGCACAACGGCAGAGCACAGATTGCAGCAAGGATCCACGACGCAAAGATAGCAATCTTGATACGTCGCCGAGAGCAGATGGCCTTGAATGACAGAGGAAACACCACCGCGAAGAAACGGTCAACAGCTATCAGGATCATGGTGAAGACGGTCTCATTTGCGAAGAAAAACTTGAAGAAACGATGAACTTTGCAATGAATATCATGGCTCCATAAATATGGCCACGTGACCGGATAAAATTCGGTGATATGAAAACCCACCACAAAAATGAGCGTCAAGATATCCCCTTAAAGAAAAGAAAAAGAAGAAAAATGAAATAGATTTAGAAATTAAAGGCAATTAGTAATCGTAGCAGTTAAATAGGGAATCTCCTCTCAAGAAATTGCTTGACCTATCACCAAACAATCCGATATACTACTAACGTCACTTCCGCGGCGCTAATTTATTGGTTTAACTGTGATATTGTCAATATTTTTTATCAATCAGAAGCGTTGGATTGTTGTGTATTTTCATTTCGACGTCACGATGTCTGGTCTCTAAGCGACGGGAACCAAAATAAGCTTTTTGAAAGTGGTGAAGTTGGCTTTGTTAATTTCCACTGTTACTTGCGACCTTTCATCAGAAATCACCGACATACCAAAGCGTGATGAAGATTGCGCAACGAATTATGATTTAGTAACTGGGTGGCGCAGTTCCACGTTGTTTCATGCTAACTTGCTAAAACAATCTTCTCGATTAGGAACATTATGAGAAATATATTATAAATTTGAAACATTAATCAGACGACTACGCCCTGCTACGTCTCTTTCTTGAAATACAACTTATCATTTGATATATAAGTAGTTGTTTTCAAAAATATTTTCGAGGCTTCATCATTTTACAATTAACTGTGTCTTATTCTCTTACATCAAGAATTACCGTACCTGCCTTCAGTCATTCAGTATGTGGATATCTATTATTAAATTCAACTTAAATTTTCGTTGACTGCTGCTTGAGACAGAAATCATCATAGAAAATCTTTGCCTAAGACTGTCTGCCAATATATCATAAAAAGTGGATCTTACAGCTGTCTGGCCTATAAAGTATGTTAATGAGCTCACAAACGGATTAAATATTGGCATATAAACTGGATTAAATATTGGAATATAAATGAGCGGTCGCCCACTGTACAGAGATACCAGACAGATATCGCATCATCTTCACTATCACAGTCAGGTTAGGATACTTAAGTAGGCTAACTTTAAGAGTATATCATATCTTGTATATCGAAAGAAGTCTTTGAAATTTTGGATACATCAGATTCAATTTCAAAGTCACTGGTGTTGATCTTATCTTTTGGCATTCTTCTGTTACTTTTTTAGTTTTTGGTCCGTAACACCACCTCGTTAATATCTTTGGTTTGACGGATACAAATCGTAACTATGAATATTGTTAGGGAAATGGGAATTCGATAGAACTTAATTGTGGAAAGTACAATATCCAGTGGGAAAATGAGGAGTTCTTTTCGAGAAGGTAGAGGAGAGTCTTTATACAGTGGGAAAGGTAGGACGATCTAGTGGGGGGAGGGTAATAGCCTAGCGGAGAGATGAAGGTCATAATGAAAAGAGGAAGTACATAGTGGGAAAGTGACTTATGGGGAAAAGGAGAGTCTAGGCAGGGAAGGGGAGGAATATATGAGGTTATTGGGATTTTCGCCGGATTATTGGGTAATTTCGCCGGATAAAAATAAAACAGAAAAAGTTATAATTGTAACAATACTCATTTTTCTTAATCGAAAAACATTTGTTTTGTTTTTATCACTAGCAGTACTTATTTGTTTCATTACAACAAATATGGTTTGTTTAATCACAAACAACATCAATTTGTTTGATCAATATCAGCAGTTAATTGTGTTACCACAAGCAAAAAGTATTTCTTTAGCACTAACGTCAGTCATATGTTTTATCACAAGCAACATTAATTTGTTTTATCAATAGTAGAAGTTACTTATTTTACCACAAACAGTTTACATTCATTTGTTTTGTCACTAACCAGCATTGATTTGTTTTATCATAAACAACATGTAATTGTTTTATCACAAATTGCATTAATTTCCCTTAAGCAGTAGCAGCATTATTTGTTTTATCACAAGCAACAGTCATTTGGTTTCATCACCATACTGCTATAAGCAGAAGTTTGTCACAAATCAACATTTATTTGTTTTATCACAAGCAACAGTCATTTGGTTTCATCACCATACTGCTATAAGCAGAAGTTTGTCACAAATCAATATTTATTTGTTTTATCACAAGCAACAGTCATTTGGTTTCATCACCATACTGCTATAAGCAGAAGTTTGTCACAAATCAACATTTATTTGTTTTATCACAAGCAACAGTCATTTGGTTTCATCACTCTAAGCAGAAGTTTGTCACAAATCAACAATTGTTTGTTTTATCACAAGCAACACTTGTATTTTCAATACAAACTACATAGCCAACATTTATTTTAATCAGTTACAACAACATATTTTGTTTGATCAAAAACAACATTAATTTGATTTATGATTAGCAGCGGGTATTTGTTTACTCATACACAAAACATTTATCTTTGTTTAATCACAAACAACATTTGTTTGATCACAAACAGCCCTTATTTATTTTATAGCAGCATATATTTGCCTTACCACGAACAACATTTATTTTCCAAAATACAAACCAAATTCATTTGTGTCATCATTAACAACACACATTTGTTTTATCACATATCAATATTCAATAATTTTATCGCAAACAATATTCATTTATTTTATCACAAACAATATTCATTTATTTTATCAATATCAGCAACAGTTATTTGTTTAATACAGCCAACGATCATTTGTTTAATACAGCTAATATTCATTTGTGTAATACAGCCAAGATTCATTTGTTTAATGCAGCCAATGTTAATTTGTTTTATTACACACAACATTCATTTTGTTTGATCACACACAGCATGCATTTGCTCTATTCCCGGAATTAGTTATTTGCTTTATTTGTAATAAAACAAATATGTTGTGTGTGATAAAGCAAATTAATGTTAGTTGTTAGCTGCAATAAAGCAAACACATAGTGTTTGTAATAAAGCAAATTGATGTTGGTTGTTACCTGCAATAAAACAAATACATAGTGTGTGTGATAAAGCAAATAAATGTTAGTTGTTAGCTGCAATAAAGCAAACACATAGTGTTTGTGATGAAGCAAATTATTGTCAGTTGTTAGCTGCAATAAAACAAATACATAGTGTTTGTAATAAAGCAAATTATTGTCAGTTGGTAGCTGGTATAAAACAAATACATAGTGTTTGTGATAAAGCAAATTAATGTTAGTTAATAGCTGCTGTAAAACAAATACATAGTGTGTGTGATAAAGCAAATTAATGTTAGTTGTTAGCTGCAATAAAACAAATACGCAGTGCGTGTGATAAAGCAAATAAATGTCAGTTGTTAGCTGCAATAAAACAAATACATAGTGTGTGTGATAAAACAAATTAATGTCAGTTGTTAATTGCAATAAAACAAGTACATAGTGTGTGTGATAAAGCAAATTAATGTTAGCTGTTAGCTGCAATAAAGCAAACACATAGTGTTTGTGATGAAGCAAATTATTGTCAGTTGTTAGCTGCAATAAAACAAATACATAGTGTTTGTAATAAAGCAAATTATTGTCAGTTGGTAGCTGGTATAAAACAAATACATAGTGTTTGTGATAAAGCAAATTAATGTTAGTTAATAGCTGCTGTAAAACAAATACATAGTGTGTGTGATAAAGCAAATTAATGTTAGTTGTTAGCTGCAATAAAACAAATACATAGTGTTTGTGATAAAGCAAATTAATGTTAGTTGTTAGCTGCAATAAAACAAATACATAGTGTTTGTAATAAAACATATTAATGTTAGTTGTTATCTGCAATAAAACAAATACATAGTGTTTTTGATAAAGCCTATTAATTTTAGTTGTTAGCTGCAATAAAACAAATACATAGTGTGTGTGATAAAGCAAATTAATGTTAGTTGTTAGCTGCAATAAAACAAATACAAAGTATTTGTGATAAAGCAAATCAATGTTAGTTGTTAGCTGCAATAAAACAAATACATAGTGTTTGTGATAAAGCAAATTAATGCTAGTTGTTAGCTGCAATAAAACAAATACATAGTGTGTAAGATAAAGCAAATTAATGTAAGTTGTTAGCTGCAATAAAACAAATACATAGTGTTTGTAATAAAGCATATTAATGTCAGTTGTTAGCTGCATTAAAACAAACACATAGTGTGTGTGATAAAGCAAATTAATGTTAGTTGCTAGCTGCAATAAAAAAAAATACATAGTGTTTGTAATGAAGCAAATTATTGTCAGCTGTTAGCTGCAATAAAACAAATACGTAGTAATTGTAATAAAGCAAATTAATGTTAGGTGTTAGCTTCAATAAAACAAATACATAGTGTGTGTGATAAAGCAAATTAATGTTGGTTGTTAGCTGCAATAAAACAAATATATAGTGTTTGTGATAAAGCAAATTAATGTTAGTTGTTAGCTGCAATAGAAACAAATAAATAGTGCGTGTGATAAAGCAAATTAATGTTAGTTGTTAGCTGCAATGAAGCAAACACATAGTGTTTGTGATAAAGCAAATTATTGTTAGTTGTTAGCTGCAACAAAACAAAGACATAGTGTTTGTGATAGAAAATTAATGTTAGTTGTTAGCTGCAATAAAACAAATACATAGTGTTTGTGATAAAGCAAATTAATGTTAGTTGTTAGCTGCAATAAAGCAAACACATAGTGTTTGTAATAAAGGAAATTGATGTTGGTTGTTAGCTGCAATAAAACAAATACATAGTGTTTGTGATAAAGCAAATTAATGTTAGTTGTTAGCTGCAATAGAAACAAATACGCAGTGCGTGTGATAAAGCAAATTAATGTTAGTTGTTAGCTGCAATAAAGCAAACACATAGTGTTTGTAATAAAGCAAATTATTGTTAGTTGTTAGCTGCAATAAAACAAATACATAGTATTTGTGATAAAACAAATTAATGTTAGCTGTTAGCTGCAATAAAACAAATACATAGTGTTTGTGATAAAGCAAATTAATGTTAGTTGTTAGCTGCAATAGAAACATAATGTTAGTTGTATGCTGCAATAGTTGTATGCTTTATCACATATTTTTTTTAGTTTCATCGCTAAAAGCATGTATTTGCTTCATCTTTATCACTCCTGACATTTTTTCGTTTATTTACAAACTAAAGGACATTTGCTGTTTAATAACAAAGGCTATATATATATATACATATATATATATATATATATATATATATATATATATATATATATATATATATATATATATATATATATATATATATATATATATATATATATATATATATATATATATATATATATATATATATATATATATATATATATATATATATATATATATATATATATATATATATATATATATATGTATATATATATATATATATACAAATATATATTTTTAATTACCACAATATTTTGGGGCTTATCATAAACAAGATGTACAGTATTTGGTTTATCACAAACATTGCTTTGCTTTAACATACAGAACACTTGTTGGTTTTATCCCAAACAATATTTATTTGTTTTATTGCAAATAACATTGATTTGATTTATCACAAATAACATTCATTCGCTTTATAAACAATTCACACACGGTATGTGATCAAGCGTATAGAAAATTTGTTTTCAAGCGCACGCACCGTACGTACGTGCGTCATACACGAAGGTAATACGCGCGCGCATAAGTTTTTGTCCAAGCCTACACCTGATTGGTTAGAAAACAGTAGTTCCCATTAGTTGATTGGTAGAAATACTTAAGAAATCACGTTTGGCAAAACTCGGTTTGAAAAGGTCCATTACTTAAACGACTCTATATTATTAAAAGGGTTTAAAATCCGTTCACTGAAAATGATTGTATGTCGTTATTGGGAGACCATCTTAAACTCCAATCTAATTTCATGCATAACTTATTCGATTTGGTATCAATTTTACATGACAAGTAGTCTGTTATGTTACCAAGATTATGTATGGTACAATTTAGGGTCACCTTCATCTTATTTTCATGCTAGTGCACACATGTTGCCGTACAAATTAACAAGTTTGCTATTTTAGAGGCGAAACCCTCGACCGTGGGCGAGTCTTAAGACTGTCTGGTGAACGAGAACTTTGCGCTGGTGATATTGAAGAAATTATTTCTAGTTTCAAATTACAGCAATAAAATTTGACACATTTGCACTTGCATTTCTTATGTTAGTCAAAACAAGTACTTACGTATGTTGATAGCGAAAGATTCAATATGGGAAAACTGCATTATAGGTAATGGTTGCGAATAATCTCCCGGTCGGGGGATCGAAGTGATCTTCCGATCGGGAGAGTGTATTTGGACTGTTTATTGTGAAAGTAACAACGATTGATATAAACTTACCAATAGCAAGATTACAAATATACAGAGCTGAATTCAATCGCAGAAATGATCTTCTAGAATAGACGAGAATTACTAAAGCATTTCCGAAAAGACCAAACAATATGATTGAAAGCATGACTGGAACTTCAAATGTTGCTTTTCCCGAAATAGGTCCATTACTTTCGACTGATATTACCGTCGTAAAATCCATACCTTGTTGAGTCATTATTCTTAGAATAGGTTTATAAACTGATAAGCAGTAATGCAAAACGAAATTTCGAGTGATTTTTACAGAGATATTCGCGGATGCTTATATATATAGCAAAACACTTTTTCTCATTAGCAAGAAAATAATGTATTTGTTTCCAATATGTATTTTTTGTAGAGGTTCTTAAACTAAGTAATCAAATAAGTGCATGCCATCTTATGCGAGCTGTAGATTTAATCCATTGCTCTCTGGCTTTGAAAAGCTATAAAAGAAATTAAATTAGAGCGTGTCCATGATATAGCTTTCTTATATTCTCTCGAGACTAATTAAAATAGTATTTACTCAATTCATTGTTCTAATGAAAAGTATGGATGACACATATCTTACAGAATGGGGAAATGACACGAATATAGCCATAGTGAGGAAAACCAAACACGCTTAATATATATATATATATATATTTATATTACAAATCAAATGGGTGACACGATTCGTGAGTAGCTGCTATGTCCAATAACGAATAAACCTATTTTAAATTTATATAAGTAGATCAACTTCTTTGACCAAGAAAGTACTACTTGTCGGGTCAAAATATGAAATAAACACCTTAACCCCAAAAAAATTACAAGAAAAGGTTTTACGGTATTTTTATGTAGTATAAGCTCTGGAAAAGTACATATCAAAAGTTGGCCAAAATCAGACCAACAGAAAGTATCTAAATAAGACGTTATAAAAAGATGGCCGCCAATGGCTAAAATCCACTCCTATCTATTGATAACTTTAGAGCCTTTTACCCTACTCCTATAAGTTTTATATCATTGGAAAGCTGAGAAAAAACTACGGCAATACCATGATGTTTTACAACAATTTCGGTCATCCGTGTACAGTTATCAACATTTTTAGGCCACCCGCTTTCGCAAATCCCACTTGTGTGCTCAGCAAGATATCGGAAGACGATTGTTTGGAATGCAAGTAACTTACAAACTGTATTATATAATAAAATATGATTATTATTATAAATTTGTACAAAAATTGATATAGTAATATCAAAACGTATAGTCTAGTAATTGAAGTGAGAAAAAAGGAAATATCTGCCACCAGCATGTCGGAACTGAACACGTGGTAGCCTAACACATATATGTATATATATATATATATATGTATGTATATATATATTTATATTTATATATATATATATATATATATGTATGTATATATATATTTATATTTATATATATATATATATATATATATATATATATATATATATATATATATATATATATTAATATATATATATATATATATATGTATATATATATATATATATATATTTATATATATATATATATATATATATATATATATATATATATATATATATATATATATATATATATATATATATATATATATATATATATATATATATATGTATATATATATATATATATAGATATAAATAGATATATATGAATATATATATATATATATATATATATATATCTATATATATATATATATATATATATATATATATATATATATATATATATATATATATATATATATATATATATTTATATATATATATATATATATATATATATATTTATATATATATATATATATATATATATAGATATATCACTATATGTGTGTGTGTGTGTATATATATACACATATATACACACACATATATATATATATATATATATATATATATATATAAATATATATATATATATATAAATATATATATATATATTTATATATATATATATATATATATACATACATATATATATATATATATATATATATATATATATATATATATATATATATATATATATATATATATATATATATATATATATATATATATATATATATATATATATATATATATATATATATATATATATATATATATATATATATATATATATATATATATATATATATACATGTGTATATATATATACATTGTATTGCACATGGTTTCTTTGGTAAGGTTAAGAAAATAGATTTGCTCCTACAGTATCTGGTGGTATTTCTCCTGTATCATATATCATATTTAAAAGCCTAGTTATAGTTTCAATGCCTACATCATCAAGAGCCACAAAAACTTTAACTGGCATTTTGTCACGTTCTGATGCTTTGCCAGGTGTCATGTTACTGATGGCTGTTTGCACTTCCTCCTTTAGTATTAGTGGACCCTCCATGTTCTTTGTAATGGTAGGTGTTTCTCCTCTGTTATCATCAAAGAAATCTTCGATGAATTTTGACCATCGGTTTAGGATGTCCTCTTTGTCCATGAAGATGGTACCACCTTTTGATTTAATGTAACCTGTCTGTGTACGGGTACGTTTTCCTGTTAGTACTCTTGACTTTTTCATGCATGTATGTACTGTTTATGTTACGTGTATTCTCGATTTTTTTGCACTGTTGCTTGATCCAGGTTTCTTTGGCTTCATCGCATTTTTTTCTTTACTACTCTGTTTTTTTCATAACATCTTTCATCATCATCCTTTGCTAACCGTCTTGTTTCCATTAAGTCCAAGAGTTCTTGGGTCATCCACCTTTTGTGATCCTTCTTTGTTTTAGTGATGGTCTCCTCCAGAATACACCAGGGTGTAATCGTCTGATGATAAAGACCCAGCACTCTTGCATCTCGAACTTCTGAGAGACCTAGTATATTGATATAAATCTTTTTCATTTCCGGCTTTATATTGTCTAGTTTACCTTTCTGCATTATCATTCTCACGTTCCATGTCGCTATACTTTTTGGCAAACTGTTACGGCTATTAGTTGGACGACGATCGGGTGCCACCTGCCGCACATGGCTGTCCCTATACTTGGGAACATACAGCAGTGTATTGCCTTCTGCCAGTTTGCATACAGTTTACTCTGATAGCCTTTGACGAACCAACATCTTCCTAAAAGGCAGCAGATATTCGTGGATGGCCGTTGACTCATAACAGGCAAAGAAGGATCACAAAAGGTGGATGACCCAAGAACTCTTGGACTTAATGGAAACAAGACGGTTAGCAAAGGATGATGATGAAAGATGTTATGAAAAAAACAGAGTAGTAAAGAAAAAAATGCGATGAAGCCAAAGAAACCTGGATCAAGCAACAGTGCAACAAAATTGAGAATACACGTAACATAAACAGTACATACATGCATGAAAAAGTCAAGAGTACTAACAGGAAAACGTACCCGTACACAGACAGGTTACATTAAATCAAAAGGTGGTACCATCTTCATGGACAAAGAGGACATCCTAAACCGATGGTCAAAATTCATCAAAGAACTCTTTGGTGATAACAGAGGAGAAACACCTACCATTACAAAGAACATGGAGGGTCCACTAATACTAAAGGAGGAAGTGCAAACAACCATCAGTAACATGACACCTGGCAAAGCATCAGAACGTGACAAAATGCCAGTTAAAGTTTTTGTGGCTCTTGATGATGTAGGCATTGAAACTATAACTAGGCTTTTAAATATGTTATATGATACAGGAGAATTACCACCAGATACTGTAGAAGCAAATCTATTTTCTTAACCTTACCAAAGAAACTATGTGCAATAGAATGCAAACTACACAGGACCATTAGCTTGATGGTCCATATTACTAAGGTCTTGCTTCGTGTTCTAATGCCCAGGATGAGAAATAATATCCGGCCAAAAAATTCAGAAACACAATTTGCTCTTGTTGTAGACAAAGGCACTAGGAATGCAATATTAACACTACCAATGGTCATGGAAAGGTGCATAGGAGTGTAGAAAGGTTTATATTTATGTTTCATTGATTACTCCAAAGCCTTTGACAAAGTCAAAAATGAAGATCCCTTTAAAATACTCTGCAATTTGAACATTGACGAAAAAGACCTAAGAGTTATAAGAAACCTATCTTGGGACCAGGAAGCAGCAATAAGACTTGAAGGAGATTACAGTGAATTTAAAGTAATCTAAAAAAGAGTCAGGTAGGGGTATGTTTTTTCACCTGATCTTTTTAATATTAATAATAAAACAATATTTCGCAACATCGGGAGGTCAGAAGGGAGATCGGGAGGTCGGGAAGGACGTCAGGAGATCGGGAGGGAGGTCAGGAGGGATGTCGGGAGGGAGGTTGGGATGTCGGGAGGGAGGTCGGGAGGAGCTCTGGGAGGAAGGTCGAGAGGGAGGTTGGGAGGGAGGTCGGGAGGGAGATCGGGATGTCGGAAGGGAGGTCGGAAGGAGGGTCGGGAGGGTGGTCGGGAGGAGGAAGGGAGAGAGGGAGGAAGGGAGGGAGATAGGAAGGGAGGGAGGGAGGGAGGGAGGGAGGGAGGAGGGAGGGAGGGAGGGAGGAGGGAGGGAGGGAGGGAGGAGGGAGGGAGGGGAGGGAGGGAGGGAGGGGAGGGGAGGGAGAGGGAGGGAGGGAGGAGGGGAGGGGAGGGGGAGGGGAGGGAGGGAGGAGGGAGGGAGGGGAGGGAGGGGAGGGGAGGGAGGGAGGGGAGGAGGGGAGGGAGGGAGGAGGGAGGGGGAGGGGGAGGGGGAGGGGAGGGGAGGGAGGAGGGAGGAGGGAGGGAGGGGGGAGGGAGGAGGGAGGGAGGGAGGAGGGGAGGGAGGGGAGGGAGGGAGGGAGGGAGGGAGGGAGGGAGGGAGGGAGGGAGGAGGGAGGGGAGGGAGGGAGGGAGGAGGGAGGGAGGGGAGGGAGGGGAGGGAGGAGGGAGGGAGGGAGGGAGGGAGGAGGGAGGAGGGAGGGAGGGAGGGAGGGAGGGAGGGAGGGAGGAGGAGGGAGGAGGAAGGGGAGGGAGGGAGGGAGAGAGGAAGGGAGGGAGGAAGGAATAATAAAGTTATAATGCGCTTTACATAAACAAATATAACATGAGAAAACCTTAAGATACAAACAGTAAGAGAACAAAAAACCATACTTAAAAAGATACAAGCAGGATAAAGTTACAAGTTCCAATGAGGGGAACTCATGAAAAGGTGTGTTTTCAATACACTCTTAAAAATATCTAAAGTAGGGGCATTTCTGATGTAGATTGGGAGAATGTTCCAGAGTTTGGGGGCTGCATATTGAAAAGAACGTTCACCGTAAGTCTTGGTGTTAATTTTTGGCGGCTTTAGGAGAATAGCACTGTTAGATTTGAGTGAGCGAGTTGGTAATTGTAAGGTGAGTAAGTTGGAAATATAATTTGGAGCAAGACCATGGATGGCTTTGTATGTGAGGGTGAGAAGCTTGTAGTTTATTCTTTCACATATAGGAAGCCAATGAAGTTGATGGAGGATGGGTTTAATGTGAGATTTCTTACTTGTGAGAGTAACTAATCTGGCAGCAGTGTTTTGAATGCGATGAAGCTTTGAGATTTGTTGAGAAGGAAGTCCAAATAAGATACTGTTGCAACAATCAAGTCTGGATGATACAAATGCGTGAATAAGTGTCTCAGTTGACTTTTGATCAAGATATTTACGAATTTGGCTGATTTTTCTGATGGCAAGTGAAGCGGAGCGGCATATATTATTTACATGTGGCAGCAGTGTAAGCTTATCATCAAAAATAACACCCAGGTCTTTAACAGGAAGGGAGGGAGGGAGGTCAGGGAGGGATGTGGGGAGGTCGGGAGGTCGGGAGGTTGGGAGGTCGGGAGGTCGGGAGGGGAGGGAGAGAGGAGGGAGAAAGGAAGGGAGGGAGGGAAGGAGGGAGGGGGGAGGGAGAAAGAAAGGGAGGGAGGGAGGGAGGGAGGGCGGGAGGGAGGGAGGAGGGAGGGAGAGAGGAAGGAGGGAGGGAGGGAGGGAGGGAGAGAGGGAGGAAGGGAGGAAGGAAGGGAGGGAGGGAGGGAGGGAGGAGGGAGCAATAGTTAGGTAATGCTTAGTAATAGTTATGTAATGCTTATCAATAGTTAAGTAACGCTTAGCAATAGTTACGTAATTGCTTAGTAATACCTATTTAGTGCTTAGTAATAGCTAAATAATGTCCAGCGTCAGCTGGGTAAAAATTATTAACATGTTGAAAAGAAGATAGTCTAACTTGCACTACACCTGTGGTATATTTATCCCTTTGTATTGTGTGTTCGTATAGTGATGATGAATGTCGATAAACTAATAGATTCACTAGGTGAGTCATTGAAAAAAAAAGACATATCGCAAGATGACGACCGCAAAAAGCTAGCTGTCGTTATCCATGGAGGCATGTCCGGGGGATATTAAAGGAGTCATATTTCATCTCAACAGCTTGAAGAGACGCCCGGTGCAAATGTGGAACGATTAGAAGGCAAAACATCAGATGACGATGGATGTTTCGCCACGAATGAGGCTGAACGTTTGAAAGGGAACTTCGGAAGGTGAAGAAACCACAGCGAGTAGAACATGCCGCTACAGAGACACATGAGGCAAAAGCTGTGGCTCCACCTGTATGTTCGGATTCTAGCGAAATTGGGTGTGGGTGTACTAGCTGTTTCCGCTGTCGTGCTTGCTTTTGCTGCTGTCTTTTTAGCTCAAAATTGCCAAACATGTCCACCTAGTCCCCCAAGTTTGAAAAAGAAAACAACCAATTGAACACAACTGCAGATGGCTATATATACTACACAATGACGCAACCTAACCCTAACCAAGCTATCATCTCGCTGTACCAGGACAGAAATGTAGCTTTTCTAGCTACGGCTATGCAGTTCTATGAAGTGCTTTTATGAGAGCTTGCAGCCACCACCCTTATTTGGGCTGAATTCTCGTGATGTAGCACTTCTTACATTAGACTTTACAGCAGCTACTGTAACTCGCGAGTGGCTAGTTTCTCTATGTATCATTACTGATAAAATCACTACTCCACCCCCTAATTAAATATATGTGTTTAATAGATATCAGTGATAGCTAGGATTGCTATGCTTGTTGGAGGGGTTTTAGTAAACGCCTTTGCATTCTCAGGATCAAACTTTGTATTTAGTCAGCTCGACAAGGATCCTACTGCGCAGGAAGAATCCGCCATGATAAAGCCGTAGAAAAAGTGCAGGCGGCTAAAAACTGAATGGGCTTGGAAAAGGCATGAGAAGCTGGACAGGATGAATTCCAGACTTATAGCAGAAAGACATGATGCACAGACCTTCCAAAATGTAGAAGAAAGAATAAGATTTTACAACCACGATTATGGTGCAGACTCTATTCGACTAGATCCCAAACCTCGTCTAGAAGACTTCTAATCACCATCCCCTTAACAACACAACCGAGTGTTAGCTTTTATTGCAATCGCTACGATTAGAATGGGCTGTGCTTGTTTGTTGTTAAATTGAAGTTAAAAAACCGTAATATTATAACAATGGAGGAATATATACCAATGGACAATTTTTATCGTGGGGATGACCTGGCTGATGACGCGGTTGATGACCCGTACTTGAATGGTTATGACATAGCCAATAATTTCCTTCCCGATGTACCCACTGCGGCTGAAACTAACGTTGATAGGGTTGATATGTCTATAACAGAACAACAACGTGAATTTGGCAAGATTCAGCTCGTAGACCAATTTTACGATTATATGAAAATTGGATTCACAGAATACTTTGTACCTTACATACAAGGGTGGTGAGATCCGCTTCAACAACATTAGGTGGATGGCTCAAATAGGAAGGGATGTGCCAGTCAGAGAAGTATTTGGTGATAGTGCTAGACAGAATGCTGCTACCGAAATAGCAAATACGGTGTCTAACATCCTTGGTACGAGTTTAAGCACAGATCCAGATAGAAGTATGGTGTTGAATGGTATTGAAGGCTTATTATGGGAAAAAGATGCTGCTGTTCAGACTGATGCTCCGCCGTTACCCATACGGGAGCTCATGGGACTCAACAATCAGCTTAGTACAAGACGAGGTACATTATCAGTTCAAGAAAGCAAGCTTGGGGAAACCGGCCAACAAGTTCAAGAGACTAGAGACCGCGTCGAACAGCCAGCGATAAAGAGAAAACGACGAGTATACGCAGAGAGACTGAACAACTGGAAGGTAGGCAAGACGTTCTACAGACTAGCATAGGCATACTTCATGGTGATCTAAAGTCTCAGGTATGAAAAATACGTGACCTTGCGCGTGAACTTGTATATAGCGATCTTTTTCTGCGAAAATAATGGGTTAAGTTGTTTCGGAAGCAGGGTATGGCGATCGCTTCCGTTCTGACCGCATTAGGTTTTATGATATCCACTATCACACTGGCACTTGAGCTTCGGGCACTTGAACTGGGGAAAATGCGGTTCCCATGCCAACATCACAGTCAAAACCACCAGAGAAAGATAATGTTGACAAAGGATTGGGTCGGGTGATGAGACGCTTCGGCAAATGGCTCGGTGCAACAACTTAAGTGTTCTGGTATTTGATAGTAGAAAAACCAGGACAACGCAGATTGAGGCAGGCTTGTATAATATCAATATGATAAGCAATTAGGTAAAGAGATAATCCAAAATGATATGGGAGGTATTAATATCGAGCCGGCCACCTCACTGCTCCGTATAGCTGTGCCAGATAGGGCTGGATTTGTTTTAAGTGAACACTCCTTAGAGTTATTGGGATTCAAACGTACTGATGAAAAAAGGGTAATGGATGGATCCAGGTGTATATAGAAGCGATCATGTACCTCCTCTTATGGCGGGTCTTTTATAAAGCATTCACCTTCAGGATTTGGATATTACGCATAACCTTGTTGATGGTAAAGCCACGGATAAATTTCATACATTTCTTGTAAATAGGACTGATATAGGTCAAATGACTCATATACAATATAATTCAAGAATGCATCAACTTGCAAAGGATGTGCTAAATAGAGGTACCTTAGAGGTACCTTAGAGGTACAAAACAATGGTAAACCTTTAAATAACGAAAATGTTCCCATTGAAGTTACGTTGATATTAGAATAATCATACCGATGTATTACAGCACATATTTCGTCACCGGAGAACCACAAAATCTAGAAACCCCTCTTCAAGTAAAAGATGTAGTTGTCATAGATATGTTCTTAACCAATAATTGGTTCAATCTGCAGGAACGTGGATTTGTAGACATCAGATGTGCTTCATGGTGGATTATGTGACTAAGTAAAAGAGTAACCATTGAACCAGGCTTCTATACTTTTAATACACTCATAAAAATAGTTGATAGGGAGATAGAAAGAGAAGAATGAGGTGGTATGTTCTTAGAACAAAACAATTTACAAATCAAATTAGTCATACCTTCTACTTGCGAAGTCAAATTCAGCAGTAACTCTCTATATCTCTTAGGTATGAATCTCACTGCTGAATAGATGAGGGTAGGTATATATAGGAGTGATCGCGTGCCTCTCCTTTTAAGGGATCTTTATATATGTATTTACTTTCTGGAATTAGATATCACTCAAAACTTTGTTGAGCGGCGTTCTAGCAATAGACTGGCAAAAATGACTGTTAATGAAAAAGTAGGGAAACCTACCCACGTAACATATTCACACCCCATGATGCATCCTTTTGCAGGGTATGTGTTGGACACTATCACCTTAGAGGTGCGAGATGGTTATGGTCAACTCATACACAATACTAATTT
>JAIGNY010003948.1:170000-187500 GCA_020152595.1 Chiridota heheva | reverse complement strand
GTGACGTTCTTAAACGTTTTTTCTATAAACAAAACAATATTTCATTTAATATGACTCTAGAGAGGTTTACAGATGTCCTTAATGAACCGGTTGAATCTGACATCTTATTTTAAACTATCTTCAGAATGCTAAAAATTCCACACTGATTTATTTTGTATATGGATTGCGCCACAAATTCTTAACACACTTACAACCAACCAGCTGGTAACGGCTGCAAGTAGGCCTATACGTAGACTTGTCCAGCCGGCCTAAGTCCTTAGTTGTTAAGTAAAACTGAAATACATGTAACACACACAGAAGTCTTAAATGAATAGCTGCTTCAGATCTTTTCCAGGGTCCTTAGTTGTTTAGCAAAACTTACAAAAAATTCATATTCTTAGAAAAATAATTCATATTCTTAGAAAGATACCATAAATCAGGACTGTAATAATTTTGTTTACTTTTGAAGTTCTCTTACCCCACAAACAATAAAGAATTATAAAACAATAACTTTGTTTAAGCTCCACTACTTCATTATTCTCTGATAATTGAGTCTTTAAATGGATAGTTGGTGTCATGGTCCTCGAGCAGTATGTGAAGCACGTATGGGTGACCCCGCGTGAAGCACGTATGGGTGACCCCGCGTGAAGCACGTATGGGTGACCCCGCGTGAAGCACGTATGGGTGACCCCGCGAGAATTGCACAGACGGCCATGATGGACACGGAAGCTGCGGCCATGTTCATTATTTAGATTATCTTACCGGATATTAATTTATATGCTACATATTATAATAAAGGCCTATACTGCAAAATGTGGCATTGTCTAATAAGTTACAATGTAGGAGAATCATTGTTTGTATGGTCACTAATTTACTAAGCAACACAAATATCGCCAACAACATTTGGCAAATGAAAAATTGGACACAGATTAAGGCCAGATATTTCAGACCAATTGGAAAAAATGGGAAAAAGGTTAGTCATAAATCAGAAATGTTATCGCTTTGTCCCTTGGAAAAAAGTTCCACCGGTGATATTGAAATGAAAAGGGATTTTTATCCGCTAGCCAACGAAGTTGTTGAAGAGGGGATATAAAAAAAAATACCGTTCGTCCGTCCGTCCGTTCGTCCTCATCTATTGTCCGTCCGACCTCATTGCTAATCTACCGGGGAACAAAAGACTTCTGCACTAGGAAAGGAATTCAACTATTCTTATAAAAATACATTTATAAAGAGGAGACTTGCATTAAGAGAGCTTTGGACAAATGCATTTTAGACTTGAATAGCAATTAAATGATTTGTTCTGGCATGAACATTTAGAATAATAGAGCTGACAACTTAATATGATTTATAATTAAGTGTCTTGGGAATGAATAACAAAAAACAATGTGTTTTAGACTTGAATAGCATTAGAGCTGAACTTAATAGATTGTATAATGAAGTGTCTTGGAAAGAAATAGCAACAAAAGTAAGTCTTCGCTTGAATTGATTGGAACATCATTAACTTTCAATAATCTGCAAATTCTTTCTGATTTGGTAGATAGATCAGCCCTATCTGGTAGATAGATCAGCCCTATCTGGTAGGTAGATCAGCCCTATCTGGTAGATAGATCAGCCCTATCTGGTAGATAGATCGGCCCTATCTGGTAGATAGATCAGCCCTATCTGGTAGATAGATCAGCCCTATCTGGTAGATAGATCAGCCCTATCTAGTAGATAGATCAGCCCTATCTGGTAGATAGATCAGCCCTATCTGGTAGATAGATCAGCCTTATCTGGTAGATAGATCAACCCTATCTGGTAGATAGATCATCCCTCTCTGTTAGATAGATCAGCCCTATCTGGTAGATAGATCAGCCCTATCTGGTAGATAGATCAGCCCTATTTGGTAGATAGATAAGCCCTATCTGGTAGATAGATCAGCCCTATCTGGTAGATAGATCAGCCCTATCTGGTAGATATATCAGTCCTATCTGGTAGATAGGGTAAAATAATGAGCATGCTTTTTTTGGAGTGTCATATTTAAGGTAATGGTGGAGGGATGGAATTCGGGTGCAATGGGGTGAGTGGGGGTTATAGTGAAGATTGGAATGATGAGTTGGTTAAGAGTATGTTTGGTAGATGAGTGGATAGCAAAAGGTGAGTTGGGGTAGTAGGTGAACGTATGATGGTAGGTGAATGGGGATGTTGGGAAATAAAGGAACGTGGGTGAGTGGAGGACGATAGATGGATGAATGAAGGATGACAGGTGAAGGGGCTGGTAGGTTAATGGGGCATGTTGGGCTGATAGAAGTGAGGGATGGGAGATAGAAGAAAGAATGTTGGGTGAAGATGCTAATATGAATTAGTAGATGTATGAATTGGGATGAAGGTGGGATGACATGGATAACAGAATGGAATAAAATGTGTGATGGTATGTGGGACAGGGTGTCATGGAATGTGGGACAGAGTGGTGTTATGGCCTTTATAATAGGCTGGGATGGCATGTGGGAAAATGTGTGATGGCATGTGGGACAGGGTGTTATGGAATGTGGGACAGGGTGGTGTTATGACCTTTATAATAGGCTGGGATGGCATGTGGGATAATGTGTGATGGCATGTGGGACAGGGTGTCATGGAATGTGAAACAAGGTAGTGCTATGGCCTTTATAATAGGCTGGGATGGCATGTGGGATAATGTGTGATGGCATGTGGGACAGGATGTCATGGAATGTGAAACAAGGTGGTGTCATGGCCTTTATAATAGGCTGGGATGGCATGTGGGATGATATGGGATGGCATGTGGGACAGGTTGTCATGGAATGTAAAACAAGGTGGTATCATGGCCTTTAAAATAGGCTGGGATGGCATGTGGGATAATGTGTGATGGCATGTGGGACAGGATGTCATGGAATGTGAAACAAGGTGGTGTCATGGCCTTTATAATAGGCTGGGATGGCATGTGGGATAATGTGTGATGGCATGTGGGACAGGATGTCATGGAATGTGAAACAAGGTGGTGTCATGGCCTTTATAATAGGCTGGGATGGCATGTGGGATGATATGGGATGGCATGTGGGACAGGATGTCATGGAATGTGAAACAATGTGGTGTCATGGCCTTTATAATAGGCTGGGATGGCATGTGGGATAATTTGGGATGGCATGTGGGACAGGGTGTCATGGAATGTGGGACAAGGTGGTGTTATGGCCTTTATAATAGGCTGGGATGGCATGTGGAATAACGTGTGATGGCATGTGGGACAGGATGTCATGGAATGTGAAACAATGTGGTGTCATGGCCTTTATAATAGGCTGGGATGGCATGTGGGATAATGTGGGATGGCATGTGGGACAGAGTGTCATGGAATGTGAAACAAGGTGGTGTCATGGCCTTTGTAGTAGGCTGGGATGGCATGGGGATAGAGTGGTATGACATGTGAGACACCATGGCATATAATGGAATGCCATCTGGATTTCAGGTGCGATAGCATATGGGACAGGGTGGGGTAGGATGGAATGGTCTATAGGACGGCTTGGATGGCATGTGGAAGGATGGCTGATATGTGGGACAGAGAGGGATGGCATATGGGACAGGGCGGCATGGTATACCTACATGGAACAGGGTTATAAGGCATATGGTGGGATATCATCTTGATTGCTGGTATGATGGCATATGGGTTATGTGGTGGAATGGTATTTGGATTTTATGTATGATGTCCTGTAGGCAGGAATGTAGGATGGGGCATCATGCGGAATAGAGGGTGGGATGGCAGTTGTAGAAGACGGTAGAAAGCATGTTGTTAGCAACGAGGGGATTTGTATCGTTTGCGATGTCTGGCTGAACAGGTTAAGAAGGGTTGATTGGGAGCAAATGCACAATTTTCACTGCATGCAGTATATGGTAACAACATGCAAAAATGTGTATTTAAATTTCCTATAGTATAGACTTCAAGATGTATATCCTCACAATTTGGACAAGTGATTCTTTACAAAGAATGCATGGGTGTCAGGAAGCCAACTCTCAACGCCAACAGCTCCCCAAAAGGCAAAAAGGTCCAGATTTGTTTTCTAAAACGACCATACATTTTGCTGTGAGGTCCATAAATTTTGCTAAAAGGTCCATGAATATTGTTTCAAAATGCACGACTTTTGCTTAGGTATTAAATTTTGGCTAAAAAGTCCAGATTTTGAGGCAATGGCCCTTCTTTTTTTGTTCTTCACTGAGCAAAATATAGCCTCTGAACAGTTTAAACATCGTTATTTGTACACATTTTCGGAAATAAACGTCACGCTGTTACTTCACAAGTATTTTTTTCGTGTTATACGACACCACCCCCCTCCCCCCCCCCCCCCCTTCTCACACACACAGACACACACAATATAAACAACTTTCTACACCCTTGATAATGTTTTTACCTCAAAATTCAGAGGAAGCGGGATGGCTACCAAGGCAGACACAATCCACAGGCAGAAGATGACAACTTTCGTTCGTCCAGTCGTGCAGAGAGATTTAAACTTCAACGGATGTATGACAGCAATATAACGATCAATCGCCATGGCAACCATGGTAAAGATGGTGATGTCAAAGCCAAGGAACCGGGCATAGCGAAGCAGGATGCAGTTGAAGTCATGTGACCAAAAGATAAACCATAGTTGTGGAAAGAATTCGGTAATCTGCATACCCACGACAACTGCTAGGGTAAAAATGTCCCCTGTGAATAAATCATGGCAAATAATACAAATTATCCGAAGAAGGGATTATTTAAGGATTCATGGACCCTACAGCTCAGCTTACAGCCCCTAGACTTAGTAAGGAATCTCTATTATGAATCTAGCTTGCAAATTCTTGGTTTGACCACACTTGCGATGAGAAGAGTACGTGGCGATATGATTCAGGTTTTTTTATATTTTTTATTCCCGTAGTGATGCTTTGACTTACTGTAATTTCTTGCATATTTAAGCTAATCCTCATATAACACATCAACAGAATCCTCTCCCCTCACCAAAGCGGCTTCCGGAAAAATTGCGGGTCTTTAGGGGACAAAGCGAAAGCCGAGCATATACGGGAACCTAGTGCCCATACACCGCCCGGCAAAGGGGCGGTAGGGAAGGCTGAATAGTTCACGAACCCTTTCCATGAGCATATTTGATATTATAATATTTAGTATGGGGAAAACAACACAGGAAAATAGTGAAAATCTAAGTAAAGCAGCTTCACTGCAGGAAGATGACCCCTTCTAATTCTACAACGCAGGCCAGTAGCTAGAAATTTGTAAGGGGTTCGTTTTCCGTATAGAAGGGTAAAACACCTTGATATTCCAGGTACTTATATATATATATATATATATATATATATATATATATATATATATATATATATATATATATATATATATATATATATATATATATATATATATATATATATATATATATATATATATATATATATATATATATATATATATATATATATATATATATATATATATATATATATATATATATATATATATATATATATATATATATATATATATATTAGATTTCAAAAGGGCAACTTCCCAGCAAAATGGGGGTTGTTTACTTCAGCAAAGGGGTAACGGTTCGTTCGCTCAGACGTGCCCCCTGGCCTACATCGGTCCGTCGTCTGACGACCCATACATTCCCTATTGGGGGAGAAGCACCCACCGTTGCACTGAGATGGTACATAACCTACAGTACGTGGTTATAATTCCAGTTTTAGGGGGAAGATTTCATTAAACCCAATAAAGCCCACATATTAGCTTAGCACCTTCGTGCGCATCAGATTCTTTTCAGATTATTATTATTATTATTATTATTATCATTTGTAAGTACTGTGTTTTCCTCTCGGATCAGCCATTCAGCATCAGTAGTTCGTTTTCTTTGGCGCTCTACTGAAAGGTAATATTTATTATTTGTGTGGGGCCTTAGTCCTCTAGCATCAGAGGCTGACAAGTATATCATTCTATTTTGATCTGAACATCACCAACCTTGGATCAGCCTTTTTAAATAGGGGCGGTGAGACCGGCACACCGGCAGAGGCGTATGAAGTAGGAAGAATATGGGGGGCAGGGAGAGAAAAGGTTTCGGCATCCCCTCTGAGAGGATCTTACCTGCTTAGTTGTTTGTATTCTTTGTAATTCTGGCAGGTTTGGAGGTAAAATTTGGAAATATTAACACAAAAATGCTGTGAAGTTGAACAAAAATGTGGTTGTACGATTAGAAATTTGGCAACATTTTCCAAAAGTTTAAGAAAATTTCCCGAAACTGAACTTGAGGAAATTTCCCGAAAATTTAAAACAAAAAATGTTGTCCAATTCATAACAAGTGTTTTGCCATATACATTTGTATTATCTTAAAGATATGAACATGTAGCAACCACATGAGCTAAAGTTGTATAAGATATACTGAAAACATAATTAGCATAAATTGTGCAATATTTTGTGACCTCAGAATGGAACACCTAACAAATTGCTCATGCTAACTATTTTTGTTTTGTTCCTTCCTCCAAATGATTTGAATGGGATAATGTAGCTACAGGGAACAGGAAATTGGATAGTATTATAAGCTTGACCTATTGGATAGTATTATAACCTTGATCTAGATTACCAATAGAAAGCAATTTGAGAATCTTTGATATTTTCTTAAATTTGGGGAAACAAATGTAAAAATTACATTAAATAATTCTAGCTGTATTCCATGTCCATATATCATCATTCTTTACTTTTGCACGTGCCTACTATTTTTACAAGCTTTCATTTGTCGTAACCTAAAATAAAAAGTGTTATTATGGCCATTTAAATCTTGTTCTGCTCATAATTAACCTGTCTGATTTAGTTGATTGACAGCTTTTTCAACCAATCACCGCATGAACAGTTCGGTTCGTACCCACGTTCCGGAGAACAGTTTTGTTCTCCCAATCGGGAAATCCTTTACAAAAGTATCCCACAATGCATTTATCCAAATTCAAAGTTTGTATAGGAAAATTTCTACCACTGCAAGAGGTTCAAATTCTTCTTCACGATTTGAAATAATGTCATATGAATTACCTTTCCATCGTGCGCTTTTGAAATTCACCGTTCGGTTTTCAAGATATTTGAAGAAAAATGGTAACTTTTCATTATATGTTGCCGTTAGGCAGTCGCGTTTTACAAGATTATCCAAAGAAGAAAAAAAAGTTTTGTTCGGGATTATGTTTGACAACATTACCATATTAGTCAAAAATATTTCCTGAAGAAAACTTTAAAATGTTTTTTCGTCAGAAAATGTTGTTAAAACGCGACTGCCTAACGGTAACACATAATACAAAGTCACCACTTTTCTTTAAATTTTTAAAAGCTTTTGGTAAAAAGATAAATCATATGGCATTATTTCAAATCATGAAGACAAATTTGAACCCTTCGCAGTGGTTAAAGGTTCTCGCGCTTGAAATGTGTCTGATTCTCATGTTATTCCTGTACAAACTTTGGATTTGGATAGATGCATTATGGTATTTACTTCTGTAAAGGATCCCACGATCTGAAGAACAAAAATGTTCTTTCGATCGGGGGTACAAACCGGACTAATTAATTTGCCTAATAACAAAA
Organism: Chiridota heheva; assembly: GCA_020152595.1. Lineage (NCBI taxonomy): Eukaryota > Metazoa > Echinodermata > Holothuroidea > Apodida > Chiridotidae > Chiridota > Chiridota heheva. The sequence continues at coordinate 179,933 of JAIGNY010003948.1, read as the reverse complement.
TCTGCTTTACTATAAGTGTGTAAGGGGGAGGAAAAGGGGGAGGGAGGGGGAGAGAAGCAAACATCCTATGCGATACTGGTACAGTACAGCTAGTCATGTAGTCAATGCAATTTACTGTACAAAACAAATTTCTGCCCACACAGACTACGTCAGGGCCAAAATTCCCAAACAGGGGACCTGCCCTCCCCCTTTCCCTTCCCCCTCACACACACACACACTTTTCAGCAGAATTTTGAAAATTCAGTACATTCTGGGAAAAGTTTGCCTTTTGTCCTTCTCCACTTTTTGGATCAGAGGCCATGCCCCTTACCCCCACCCCCACACACACACTTTCTAGATGAGAATTACGGTCCTGGACTGAGTGACGGCAAAATGGTAAATACAAATTAAGCTCACGGCCCGCTGCGCGACTGGTAAATCTAATTGCTTTTACCCAGAAGAGTAAGCAAACTAAATTTTGTTTATCCCATTTAATAAAAACTCTAAAGATTCAGAGAAGTGCCATAAAGGAATCAAAGCTTGCGGGAAGCTCGTACATCAAATGTCATTCAATGCATTGGTAACGTAATGCACGTTGCGGATTTGAGGTTTGTTTTCCCCACCTTGTTATCGCGTTGCTATGGTGAGTGTGGCTTATTTCGTAACTCAGAGACCTTAATTTAATGCTTTTTCATCTGAGTAAAACCTCCTTTCCTGTTCATATACCTTTAAGTCACATTTTCTTGTTGCTGAATATGTTTTCTTTCGAGCCTCATACTCTACAATTCTAACTTATATTTGCATTATTTAATCATATCAGTCATTAACATAACAGCGATTTACCTACTTGTATACTACACATGAAATATACCGTAAAGTATTCCCGAAAGCAACGTAAAGATTGATCGTAATTTAACAGTAGAACTGGTTTCCAAAATACAACTTAATTAGAACGAACGGATCGATGTTGTTAGTAAATATCTGGTTCACAAAGAACTGGGAGAAACGAGGTTGAGAGCAACAAATTTAATTCTTCCGCATCCGAAACTTGGCCAGATCAAGCTTTCAAAATGATAAAACTTGATTATACCCACACTGTACATTCTAATTAGTCAAAGTGCACTTATTACTGTAGTCACACGATATCATGTTTTGACAATTTTTAAATTAGTCAAAATGTGGTATCGTACGACTAATTTTGTTCATTTGTACATAAGCCTTATACACGTACCAGCATCTAGGTTACGCATATATAACGTGGCGTTTGATCCTTTAAATTGCTTTCTTGAAAAAATACTGTAGTCATACGATATCATGTGTTGACAAAGTTAGTCAAAATATGGTATCGTACGGCTAATTTTGTGCATTAGTACATAAGCCGTATACATGTACCAGCAGCTAGGTTAAGCATATATAACGTGGCGTTTGATCCTTTAAATTGTTTTCTTGAAAAAATAACGAATACAATAATATTGCCAGTGATGCCAACAATGCAGAGTGTGGTAAGCAACGGCACTTCAAACGTCTGTTTCCTCTCGTTCGGCAATCCCCCTGACACGTCATCAGTGAGTTCACTCGTCGTGATTGCGTTAACTGTTGTAATTGCGTGATTCGTAGTGATTGGGTCATCGGTTATGAAAGTCATCATCGAAGACATCTTCTGAGAAGCATAAAAGAAACAAGAACAATCATGTGACATAGCCAGGGGGTGGGGTATGTCAATAATGGAATTACAATACTTTTCCTCTACATGTGACTTAGCCAGGGGTGGGGATTCTGGAATTACAATACTTTCCTTTAAATTATGAATAAGTCTTACAATTAAAACACACTAAAACAGGAGTTGACCATGACATCATGAAGTATGCACCGAACCTAACTATGGTCAAAATGTGACCTAAGTGTGGTCAAAACGTATCCTTAGTATAAAATTCGACCTAAGTATAGTCATAATTTGATGATGTTATGGTCAAATTTGACTATACTAAGGTCAGGTTAGATTAGGTTGAATTTTGACCATAGCGGATCGGTGCATAGTTGACCCAAAGAGCTTTTACACATGTGGAAGCTCTTTGGTTAACCATGTCATGGTCAAATTTGAATATTCCTGTTTTAGCGTGTATGTGTATACGACTGAAGATTTGTGGGCCCATAACATTTTCAAAATTTTCCACAAAGTTTCAATTTGCCATTTAAATTCACATGTATCGGATTGGACCCATATGTAAAATGTTTCATTTTTTGAATATTCATTCACAAATTTTGTCTCTCAAAGTGATACAATTTGATGAACCCGAATAACTTAAAAGCTAGGGAAGTTTTGTAGCTCTTCACGAGTGAGTAGTTGTGAATGTTTGTCATTCTCTAGCAAATTGCGCCCTTACTTTTCGGTCCTGTGTCGCTCTAAATGCATATATGTTCCATATAAATTTAAGATCATCCCAAGAGCAAAAAGCCAAACCAAGCTAAAAAGAAAAAGCCAAACTGTAATCAAACAACAAATTTTGAAAAGGACGATGTACTGACGGCTTCATGGCTTTTCTTTGAGAGGTAAAATTTACTAAAAAGCAAAAAAATGTTAGGACGTAACTTTTACAACATGCAAATTATGTCAACAGAAAATCAATCTTTTATTTTCTTTTTATTCTTCTTCAAATGTTTTAGCAAAGGCTAAACAATTAAACCAAATAAGACATTTCGCGACGAAAAAACGTTTTTGCGGCCAAACAGGTCTAAAGATAACCATTAAAAGTCAAATGTTAAGAAACAGCCAATCAATATTTATTTGTTGCTAAATAAACCTAAAAATGCCAACTTTTCAGGGGAAATTATTGTAGGGGAAATGCCCAGTTTTCATAGAAAATGCCAAATTTTCAGTGGAAAATGCTACATTTTCTGGGCAAAAAGTTAAATAATATTCCTACAGTCGACCAAACAAGTCTCGAAAATCCATTCTTAAAGCCAAAAATATTGTACAACCCTGGTATATGCATTACTTCCCCAAACAACCCTGGTATATGCATCACTTCCCCAAACAATCCTGGTATATGCATCACTTCCCCAAACAACCCTGGTATATGCATCACTTCCCCAAACAACCCTGGTATATGCATCACTTCCCCAAACAACCCTGGTATATGCATCACTTCCCCAAACAACCCTGGTATATGCAGCACTTCCCCAAACAACCCTGGTATATGCAGCACTTCCACAAACAACCCTGGTATATGCATCACTTCCCCAAACAACCCTGGTATATGCATTACTTCCCCAAACAACCCTGGTATATGTATCACTTCTCCAAACAAGCCTGGTATATGCATCACTTCCCCAAACAACCCTGGTATATGCATTACTTCCCCAAACAACCCTGGTATATGCATCACTTCCCCAAACAAGCCTGGTATATGCATCACTTCCCCAAACAACCCTGGTATATGCATCACTTCCCCAAACAACCCTGGTATATGCATCACTTCCCCAAACAACCCTGGTATATGCATCACTTCCACAAACAACCCTGGTATATGCATCACTTCCCCAAACAACCCTGGTATATGCATCACTTCCCCAAACAACCCTGGTATATGCATCACTTCCCCAAACAACCCTGGTATATGCATCACTTCCCCAAACAACCCTGGTATATGCATCACTTCCCCCAAACAACCCTGGTATATGCATCACTTTCCCAAACAACCCTGGTATATGCATCACTTCCCCAAACAACCCTGGTATATGCATCACTTCCCCAACGAACGAAACTGACTGAGTTTAATGACTGGGTTCCACAGCTACAGGCCGTGCTACAAAGTCTAACACAAATTATACAAGCGCAAAAATATGAGCGAGGAATGAGCACGGAAAAGGGTAGCCAAAGGCCACACGAATAAACAAAAACCTGACAACAGCCAGGGGACACACAAGTAAACGTGAACACAAAAGGAGTCGTTTCAGAGCCACCCCACCCCAGGAAAACTACAAATGGTAACTATAAATAAACACCATACCAACAATTCCCAGGGTGGAAACATAGGAGTAACACCAGATAGAATAAAAATATAAGAAGAATGACTAGGCTAGGTCAAGGGAAACTAAATAAGAGGCACCGAGAACGGGCCTTTAACGCTAGGCTCAATGAAATTCGAGAGGATCAACTTTTTATCAAAAATACAGGTTTTTATAAAGTGATTATTAGTTTCTAAACGGTTTTTACAGTAATTTTTAAGAAGTGAATCAATCCGTGATTGAACGCTGGGAAGAGAGTGAAGATCAATAAGTGCAATTAGTGAAACCCAACGAGGTATGTGAAAAATAATTTGTAGAGCATTAATTTGAATTTGCTCTAATTTACAACGGTTACTTTTGGAGAGTAGAGGGAAAACAATAAATGAGTATTAAATGAGTGAACGAATAAGACTAGTGTATAAAATTAAGGTTGAAGACAATGGAGCTCTTGGATTATAAGCTGTCCCACAGACAGTAAATAATTGGGAAGTGCGGATTTTTAGTTCCTTAAACAAACTTTCAAAATGCAGCTTAAAATTAAATCTAGTATCAAACGTGATACCCAAGAACTTAACTGAATTATAATTTGGAATTACGGTATCGTTAAAAACTAAGATTGGAATTAAAACAGGACGGCGACGAGAGAAAACAATTGATTGTGATTTAGACGGGTTAAGGAATAATCTCCACTTGCTGCACCAGCATTGAAGTAGGTTAATATAGTATTGCAAGTCGTCCCTTGCGGCAAGAATATTAATGGCCGACGACCAGACAGCCAAGTCGTCTGCATATTGAGAGATATAAATGTAATCAGAAGATGGGTTAGGAATGTCGTTTACAAAAATTAAAAACAGTATTGGACTAAGAGGGCTACCCTGAGGGGTGCCCTTATTCACGAGCATAGGATCAGAAAAAAACATTATTAACTTTAAAACGAATTTGCCTGTTAAATAAAAAGTCTGCAATTAAGCGAATAAATTTAACCGGGAGGGAGATCTTATTTAACTTATAAAGAAGACCATTATGCCATAACTTGTCGAAAGCCTTTTCGACATCGAAAAAGGCAGTAAACACAAAATGTTTTTTACAAAGGTTTAAAGCAATATGATGAGACAACTTGGCTATCTGGTCTGCGGTACTGAATTTTGAACGGAAACCAGCTTGAAAATTATTAAAGAAATTTATATCGTTAAGATAAGTGGTAAGCCTAGAACAGATGACCCTCTCGAGAAGTTTACTGAGTACTGAAGAAAGTGTAATAGGTCTGTAATTTTTCGGATTTGAATGATCTTTTCCCGGCTTAGGTATAAGGATGACATGCCCAGATTTCCACTTTATAGGAAAAATACCAAAATTAAAACAAATACTGTAAAGTTGGCAAAGAAAAGATTTAAATTTTAAAGAACACTTTTTAATATGAAGGTAAGTGACTCCATCCCCCCCAGGGGCCGTCTGTGTAGTATTTTTAAGAGCTTTTTCGAGTTCTAAAACTGAAACAGAATTAAGTAAATGATGTTTGTCACCTCTCTCGCACTTAAACTTTGAATAGAGGTTTGAAAAATTCTTTTTTCTGACAAAATTGTTAATATAGTTAAAATGATGATCATCAAAGAAATTATCAGAGCGGCCCGTGGAGAGGACAGAGTCAAAATACATTCGAAAACACTTGCATCTCTCGAGTTCAGTAGAGTAGGTAAAGTTATTATAATGTAACGAAGTAGAGTTATTTTCAGATTTTGATTTATTTAGAAGGTTGTTAATGCTTTTCCAGAAATGACGACTGTCAGATTTATGGTCCAGTTTAATACATTTATTATAAAGAGTCTGATTTTTGAAGAGTTTAATTTCAGTACTAATTTTTCTACGAATTACATTAATATTATGTTTAAGTAAGGGGCACTTATTTTTATTATAATTTCTACGTAAACGCCTGCAAAACTTGATTAAATGTATAATATACTGAGGTAAAATGGTATGCTTCCTAGTATTGCCAACGAAAGACTTAGTTGGAATGAACTTGGAACTGGCCGAGATAATTGAGGAAGCAATGAAAGAAACCAAAGTGTCAAGCGTGCCAATATCAAAAGATTTACAACTTAAATTATCAATACTCGAATCCGGAGCTGAAGAGAAACCTAACCAGTAAGCTCGAGTAAAATCAGGGTAGTCGGTCGAACCTGTAACAACGTTTTTACAATTGAGACTACAAGTAATTGGTAAATGGTCACTATCGAGACCAGGTCCAACCTGAAAAAACGAAAAGTGAATGTAAAGACTATTACTAAGTAAACATAAATCAAGGATACAGGGTTTACACGTTGTGTTAACGTGAACAAAAGTAGGGGATTTATCATTAATGACTTTAATGTTGTTATTTAGTATAAAGTCAACAATATCGTTGCCCTTGGGGGAATCATAGGAACAACCCTGGTATATGCATCACTTCCCCAAAATAAGAATAAGATGAGCACCCCTCAAGCCGGGTATACTTTTTTCCAGACGATGAAATACAATGCATTTTCCTTAAAGCTATAAACAGACGAAAACCATTATGTATTACTATTCTTATCATTATTTTGTGAAACAGTCATGCGAAAGAAGTCAAACTAAATCATAAATGTGCGCGGTTGTTTTCATTTTCAAAACACATTCAGAGCGGAAATCATTTCATCCAATTCACACTGTTTTGGAGTTTGACGCTTCTGTACTTTCTCCTACAAAAATTATTTATCAGTAAAATAAATTCTCATTTAGTTCCACGCCATAGAAGTTAAAACATATGTCCTTAAAATAATTGGCATTTTTTACAATAATTATTCAGATGATTTAGGTTTGTTTATTACAAGCAGCGGATTATAATGGGGAAAGGAGGGGCAGTTTCCCCCAGCCCTAGATGTTGAACGGTCCTCCAAAAATGTTTTGATACAATTTTCTTAAGTGTTCCTGAGATTCAATGTTTTACTTCATTAAATTCAGGGGCGGTGAAGAGTTCGAAATATTGGGGAGCTAATGAGGTCAGGTGACATGTGATAATATTGGAGAGAAGGGGGGTTATTAGGTCGGGTAACGTGGTAGTTTATATTCATTCAAAATTATTGGGGGTTGAAGCCTCCCCAGCACCCGGCTCCGCCACCTCTGATATTACATCACGTATGAATGATATTATTAAGGAAAAATGATAGATATAAACAGTTAAGTGTTGGTTAGGGACCAGAGGAATAGAAAAGGTTATGGAGTTAAAAAAAAAAAACACACATCCCGGATATACTGAGAAAAGATGTGAGAAATGAAAATAACAAATGGAAATTCATAGGAATATTCCTTAAATCTGTGGAAATACCTATTTCTAATAAACAGGGCAGCAGAGAGGATCGCGGGGCCCAGGGTGCAAACTGAAAATCCGGGCCCCAATATCGGAAAATTCTGAAGAGCAAAAACAAACCAAAAATGGTCATCACCTTTTTCTGTTTCAATTTGACCATTTTTGCCATTTGTCAAATTGTCAAGCATGGATTTCGCTAATTCCTTTCTTAAATTTTACGAGCCCTTATGATCCGGGCCTTTTTATGACCCTGGACGTGAAGCAAAGCACCCTTTGAAACCATTTCTCGCCACACTCCTCTCTTCGGCAGTGGCGTTGCCAGAATTAAACAAGTGAGGAGGTCTGAGAAGGTCTTGACCCCTTCCCAAGACAAAGTCTTCCAATTTAGCCCACTTCTGAGGGCAATTTCGTCTTCTTTTTTTTAAAGCAAAACATATAAAACACACAGAATATCCCAATTTTTGAGAATTTCCTTGCAAAAGTGGGCCTTGACCCCCACCCACACCCGCGTGTGGCTACACTACTGTCCGGCGGTACAGCTAATATATTTTGATTGTTTTGCAGGACTGATTGAACAGTTGAATACAAATGACTAATAGTCAGCTCATCGTCATTGGTGAGTCAGCCAGTCAGACTTTCTAAAGATAAGTATTTGAAGACTCTGGAGTAATGTGATGCAGTTTTTTTGAAATTGAAATTCCGAAGCTTCAGACCCAGAGTGCAAAAGCTTCAGATCCAGAGTGCAGAAGCTTCAGATCTAGAGTGCAGAAGCTTCAGATCCAGAGCGCAGAAGCTTCAGATCCAGAGCGCAGAAGCTTCAGATCCAGAGCGCAGAAGCTTCAGACCCAGAGTGTAGAAGCTTCAGATCCAGAGTGCAGAAGCTTCAGACCCAGAGTGCAGAAGCTTCAGATGCAGAAGCTTCAGATCCAGAGTGCAGAAGCTTCAGATGCAGAAGCTTCAGATCCAGAGTGCAGAAGCTTCAGATGCAGAAGCTTCAGATCTAGAGTGCAGAAGCTTCAGATGCAGAAGTTTTAGATACAGAGTGCAGAAGCATCAAATCCAGAGCGCAGAAGCTTAAGATCCAGAGTGCATAAGCTTTAGACCCAGAGTGCAGAAGCTTCAGATGCAGAGTGCAGAAGCTTCAGATCCAGGGTACAGAAGCTTCAGATCCAGAGTGCAGAAGCTTCAGATCCAGAGCGCAGAAGCTTCAGATCCTGAGTGCAGAAGCATCAGATCCAGAGTGCAATTATTATACTGGTTTGAATAGATTTGCGAATTGCTGGAATTGGGGTTTGTAGAATCAGTTTGATATCAATTTGTCAATTAGTTGACAGATACGTTATGAACGTTATGAAATTACGCTTTTATATCTGAACATGTTTGGTTGCTTAGACGCCGTGATAAATGCATGTATTCTAGCTACATGATGTAAAGTTTATCATTCCGGATTATAACCAATGGATTCCTTCCAGTGCCGTTATTCTCATTTTTAAAGTGTGTGTGTGTGTGTGTAGGGGAGGAGGGGGTGGGTAGGGGAAGGTGGGGTGCGTGGCCTCTTATCCAAAAAGTGGGTCGCAAGGGGAAAAATTTCTTCAAATTGTACTGAATATTTATAATTCTGCTAAATAGGGGGCATGTCTCCTGTCCCCCGGGAATTACGGCCCTGATTCCTTCCACTGCATACGTTATAAAATTGGTTCTTACATTGACAATGACACGAAAGAGTTATTAGTCCAACATAGATCTGAGACAAACCTAACCCATTTCTGGCAGTCTGGTATGCCGTTTTTTTGTTAAGAACAATTATCAATTATCAATTACAATGAAATAATTAAATCATGCAAAGTGCTTGCCACAGAACTGATATTCATTTCCGCATTAAACAAAACCAAGCCTCAACGATGTCTCTAAGTTAAAGGAGTAATCAAATCTGGCCTTTTATTTACTGAATATGATAAAAATGATAATTATAAGTCCTCTTTCACATCACACAAAACAAAATAGCGTATATCTTCTAATTTGATGAAATATTAACTATGTTAATATAAACTTACTTGGGAGCATCCCTTTTGTTCACACACCCTCTAAAAATGATGTCATACACCCAATACAGATTATAATATTAAAGAAATTCTTTTTAAGAATCAAATTTTTTAACTTCTGAGAAAAATCTTTTCCTTTGCATGGGTAAATGAATTTGTATTTGCATATGATATTAATGATTTAAACCCTTAGAACTTCATGTCAAAGCATTTTGGAAAGAAAATTTCATTTTTTCTTTTTACAGAAATGCATTTTTTGTTTACTAGCACAACAGGCAAATTATGTCATCATTGGCATGACTTCAACACAAAGTTATATGAAATGGCGGCATCCATGTTACAACTTCAAAGTTGGATAACTTGAGAATGGAAAAAGATTTTAGGATGTGTTTTTTGGTAGTTGGTTAATCTTTCAATTCTTTATCATATATCAAGCTGAAATATTTGACTTTAAAAGATCTCCGCGTGATTTCGACTTACCGATCCTGAAGTATACGAAACTATGTAAAATACAAAATAAAGTTTCACACAAAAGTTTTCACAAAGTTAAGTGAAAAAAAATGTATATATCATTTGACTGTA
>JAIGNY010003948.1:132500-165000 GCA_020152595.1 Chiridota heheva | reverse complement strand
CATCCATTATTAGAAAGTTTTTCTTCAATTTTGGGGATTTTTTTTCATTTTGGGGAGAATTCCTTCATTTTCGAGAAATTTTCAACATTTTCCAAAAATGTTCTTCAATATTTGGAAATTGTCTTCAATTTTTGCGAAATTTTACCAAAGCAGCATTTCCGGAGGCTTCTTTTCCTGGACCCCTTGCAGGGCTTTGACGGTTCCTAGATTCGAAACACTAATTTTACGCAAATTCCTAAATGGTTCATGCCAATTTACTTCTATGTTTTACTCTTTTGAGCTTTTTTTAAGGGAGGGGTGGGGGAGGGGGACACTAAAATACCCTTGCCTCCCCACTTCCCTTAGTGAACATTGACCCACCACGATTTTGTCTGGTAATACAATGTTAAAATAGGCTTCTACTTTTTTGCCCGCGCTTATTGAGGAAAATTCGGGAATTCTCCTTGAATATTCAGGGAAGAAAAAAAGAAAATTCAGAAGAGAAAAATTCAACTTCAAGCAAAATTTTCAGGAACTTTAAGAATATCTTGGACCAAAACTTTCAAGTTTAGAGCACAATCTACAACATAGAAGCAAAAAGCTTTAGTTGGGGAGGTGAAGTTCTTATAATATTAGGGCCATGCGCGCATGATGACCACCCCACAATAATCCTCAAAGAAATACAATATTGAAAATTCTACACTTTCTGGGAAAGCACTGTCAATTTTGAGCCAAAAAATCAGGAAGTGTTGCTAAAATCGAACAAAAGTTCCAACAATTCGTCCCTCTTTTCGCGTAGAATGTTAATTGTGTAGTGACGAATGTCAAAAATGATTAATTCCGCATACTGTGATTAATATTCGGAAAATGTTGAGGCTGATAAAATAAAAGTTAATAAACGTATCTTATAGCTTTATATAACATTGAAAAGAAAAAATGCCAATTTTTTGATAATTGTACTTACAATAACAAATAATTTAAGCAAAATCTTATTTCATGAAGCTTCAAAGACATTCGTGTCTGTATGCGGAAATAATAATTAGGTATTTCGTGCCACTTTTCGTTTCACCTTAATAAGACATTCGTCAGTATGCGGAAAGAATTTTACGCATTTTCGTTCAATTTGATATTAAATCAAAATAAAGCATGCATGTAACCGGGAAATAGAAGCCCCTTTCCGGTGGAAGGGAGTAGGAGGGGGCGGGGGGGGGGGTGATCCCTAACTCCCTACGTCGTCTCTATCCACCCTAATTTGAAACCTTCAAAAATGAAAAACTGGACACTCCAATGAAGAAAGAGAACAAAGTAATATAGGTTTAAATTTAAATATTATAAAATATTAGATACAATATAAAAGATCTGCAACTTGGTTCTCCTGAAATAAATTATACCCACGTCCAAATTTGACAGGTTGCAAGATTCCAGCGTGTGAGCTGATGGAAAGTGGCGTACCCACGCTAACAATATGACAGGTTGCAAGATTCCAGCGTGTGAGCTGATGCAGAGTGGCGTACCCACGCTAACAACATGACAGGTTGCAAGATTCCAGCGTGTGAGCTGATGGAAAGTGCCGTACCCACGCTAACAATATGACAGGTTGCAAGATTCCAGCGTGTGAGCTGATGGAAAGTGCCGTACCCACGCTAACAAGATGACAGGTTGCAAGATTCCAGCGTGTGAGCTGATGGAAAGTGGCGTACCCACGCTAACAATATGACAGGTTGCAAGATTCCAGCGTGTGAGCTGATGGAAAGTGGCGTACCCACGCTAACAATATGACAGGTTGCAAGATTCCAGCGTGTGAGCTGATGGAAAGTGGCGTACCCACGCTAACAATATGACAGGTTGCAAGATTCCAGCGTGTGAGCTGATGGAAAGTGGCGTACCCACGCTAACAATATGACAGGTCGCAAGATTCCAGCGTGTGAGCTGATGCAGAGTGGCGTACCCACGCTAACAATATGACAGGTTGCAAGATTCCAGCGTGTGAGCTGATGGAGAGTGGCGTACCCACGCTAACAATATGACAGGTTGCAAGATTCCAGCGTGTGAGCTGATGGAAAGTGGCGTACCCACGCTAACAATATGACAGGTTGCAAGATTCCAGCGTGTGAGCTGATGGAAAGTGGCGTACCCACGCTAACAATTTCTTAACTCAAGTTAACTCTTGACATGCTTGTTGTTTCACAATCCGCTAAGTCTCGTTCATTTAAAATAATTGTATATCTCTTTGTGATTTTGGTGTCATAAACATATGCTATTGTTTCTGAAACAGTAAACTGTTTGTCTAAATTATACATTTCTTCATATCACGTTTTAGACCTGGCTATTAAAATATCGGATTTGTACCGGAAGTCTTCGTCTACTTTCCTCAACGTTGGCAATTTACACAATTTGTGTGAATAAAAACAATTCCATAAATTTCTTAATAAGTATTGCTGTAATTGATTGCAGCGTTGTAACCGTTAAATTACAACCTTCAATAGATCACATTTAATTTGTCCATATTCTCTTCATTGAATAAAATATATATAATTCTCAATTAAAAGATAACGGAGCAGCAGCCTGTAGCCAGGAAGGGGGAGTGGGGGTCATTCGATTGATCGAGCCCCTTTTGATAAGAAAGTGCCGTTTTGAAATCTAAAAATATAATAAGCACCTATAATTTCAAGATATTTTGTCCTTTCATCCTAAAAACAAAAACCCCTTTCAAATTCCTGAACACCCTTTTGTTCAGGAAGTGCCGTTTTGAAATCTGAAAAAACAATAAGGACCCGCAATTTCAAGATTTGTTGCCCTTTTATTCGAAAACGTTTAACCTGCTTTTAAATTCCTGGCTACGGGCCGGATAAGCAAGGAAATTGTTGAACTTTTATTTTGTAAGGACAGCTAAAATTGACTTTCATAACTACGTGTTTCAGCTCGAGAACAGTAAATACAATTTTACTCCAGATGTAGGGTCCTTCACGTTATTTTTAATCCACTTCCTGCCCAGTCCGTTCTATGGGGGAGTTCTATTCTGGTTCTATGTATCAGTGAGTTGTCCAGATAACAAGTCCCTCAATACATTCACAAAGAATGTAATGTTTTGACGCATACACGTCAGCCTAGGATATTTGCAGGTCTTAGCAAAATAGCCTACTTCTCCAGCATCTACAATATAGTTCTTTGTTTCAGCTAACTGGCTAGAAATAATTTGTATTCTGCCACATTTTGCTAACCCTTTCCTATAATCTAATAATGGTAGTCCACAACAAAAAATGTAATTTGGCACTTTGAATGGATTTTTTTTTATATCTTTAACGTTTTTACTATCTCCCGATTCCTACTTTGCCAAATAATTACGCGGTATAAAGTTTTCCATTTTTTAAAATATATAAATATCATGAGCTTGATTTATAAACGTTTGTAATAATTCTAAGAATTTTAAGTAAGAGTTCTAAAAATGGCGGATCTCCGGCATGTAGTTTACAATTACTAGTCCTGTCGCGTCTGAGGGCCACAACAGAACACTGTTAAAGGGCAATGTAAAATACAATGATCTAAGCAATTTTGTTTAAAAGCTTTAAGAATATCTGAACACACGCATCCTAATGTTAAACTATAATAAAAAGTCATCAGTTTCTCCTAACGATAAACTATACCACACTTCCTAAGGATAAACTATAACACGCATCCTTATGATAAACTATAACACACATCCTAACGATAAACTATAACACGCATCCTAACGATAAACTATAACATACATCTTAACAATAAACTATAACACCCATCCTAACGATAAACTATAACACGCATCCTAACAATAAACTATAACACGCATCCTAACGACAATTTGTAACACGCATCCTAACAATAAACTATAACACGCATCCTTACAATAAACTATACGACAAACTATAACACGCATCCTAACAATACACTATAACACGCATTCTGACGATAAACTATAACACGCATTTTAACGATAAACTATAACACGCATCCTAACAATAAACTATAGCACGCATTCTAACGATAAACTATAACACGCATTCTAACAATAAACTAAAACACGCATCCTAACGATAAGGTAAAACACGCATCCTGGCAATAAAGTATAACACGCATCCTAGCGATAAATTATAATACGCATCCTAACGACAAACTGTAACACGCATCCTAATATTAAACTATAGCACGCATCCTATAACACTTTGACAAGCAGCTGTGCATGACACAACACGTTAACAACATTTGCAAGAACGCCACACACGCAATCACATGCATTGGTCGAATCAGACACTATCTTGATAATGACACTACCGAGAAACTAGTACATGCTTATGTGACTTCTAGGTTGGATCAGTGTAAGTCCCTTTTATACGGATTGCCTGATATCGAGATCATGAAATTGCAACGAGTCCAACATACCGCCGCCCGACTTGTAACACGCTCGGAAAAGCACGAGAGTATTTCCGAGATTCTGCGAAGACTCCATTGGTTGACCATTTGTCAGAGGATTGCCTTCAAGATTAATCTACTCACCTACAAAGCGTTTCACGCACTGACACCATCATACATATCAGATCTTGTTACACAATATGCCCCATCCCGGTCCTTACGTTCTTCGTCGCAAAACCTTATCAAGCCCCCTACATGTCGTTCTCGCACTTCTTATGGAAGACGTTCTTTCATGGAAGCCGCTCACACCGAATGGAACAAACTGCCTTTGCATGTTAAACTTGCGTCTTCAATAATTGTCTTCAAATCCAAACTTAAGACTTTTCTTTTTACACAATGACCGTAGATCTATATTTTTGTATTCTGTATATACCATAATCATTTTTACTCTTTTACACCTATTTCTACATAAATGTTTTTTTAATTCTGCATTTCCATTTTAAATTTGCATTCCATCTTAAATATGCATTTCAATTTTAATGTTCGGTACTTTGTAACTTATGAATTTTAAGTTTTTTTGTTTATTCTCTTCCATTTTTATTGTATTGTACAGCGCTTTGAGATTCTTCTGAGTTAAAGGCGCTTTATAAGCACCAACTATTATTATTATCCTAACAATGAACTATAACACGCATTCTAACGATAAACTATAACACGCATTCTAACGATAAACTATAACACGCATTCTAACGATAAACTATAACACGCATCCTAACGATAAACCATAATACGCATCCCAACGATAAAGTATAACACGCATCCTAACAATGAACTATAACACGCATCCCAACGATAAACTATAAAACGCATCGTAACGATAAACTATTACACGCATCCTAACGATAAACTATAACACGCATCCTAGCAATAAAGTATACCACGCATCTTAACGACAAACTATAACACGCATCCTAACAATAAACTATAACACGCATCCTAACAATAAAGTATAACACGCATCCTAACGACCAACTATAACACGCATCCTAACGATAAACAATAACACACATCCTAACGATAAACTATAACACGCATCCTAACGATAAACTATAACACGCACCCTAACGATAAACTATAACATGCATCCTAACGATAAACTATAACACGCACCCTAACGATAAACTATAACATGCATCCTAACGATAAAGTATAACACGCATCCTAACGATAAACTATAACACGCACCCTAACGATAAAGTATAACACGCATCCTAACGATAAACTATAACACGCATCCTAACGATAAACTATAACACGCACCCTAACGGTAAACTATAACATGCATCCTAACGATAAAGTATAACACGCATCCTAACGATAAACTATAACACGCACCCTAACGATAAACTATAAGACGCACCCTAACGATAAACTATAACACGCATTCTAACGATAAACTATAACAAAACGTCACCAGTTTCTCCAAATTTCTCAATATTTCACAGTAAAATCTAAAACTGTAAAAGCACAATATGACAAGGTAATTCATTGCGATGAAGCTTTTAAATCACGTGGATTGAATAAGTTCGTAAGCCCTAAATTCGTTGATTTTATGTAAAAAGTTATGATACTTTTAAACAAAAGCAATATGGAATACTGCAGCAAAGGACCTAATCGGAAATCCAAATTTGTTTTTTTGTTTGTTTTTTTTTGCTACAAAACTCTCCGTCAGTTTATTTTTTCTCCTCAATTTTAGTCAGGCTTCGAAAGTTCCTGAGCTCTGTAATCATCTGATTCTATTATGTACAAACAATACTGCGGAAACGAACCTCCAGATCGGGAATCCAAACTGCTTCGTAAGAATCGAAACCAAGAAAGAATCAAATGAAATTGCGAGAGGGTATTTCTTCTTTTTACCGTCCGGCTCGTACTCCCGATCGGAGGATCTCAGAGTTCGCCCGTTCGGGAGAACGGGACATGCGCAGTACGAGGCTATTCAGTAACAAAACTTCACCATAGTCTTTGGGGTAGTCATTTTATGTGTGTATCATTTCTTAACATTTCGTTTTATAAAATAAAATGACGAATAAACTAAAGGAAAGTAACTAAACTTCAACATGTTTTTTTCTTCGGAAAATCTTGTTAAAGCGCGACTGCCTAACGGTAACACATAACAAGAAGTCACCACTTTTCTTCACATTTCTCGAAAATTCCATGGAAAGTTTTTAAAAGCGCATAGTGAAAAGATCATTCATATGCCATTATTTCATATCTTGAAGAAAAATGTGAATCTTTCGCAGTGATTGAGTTGGTTGAGTGGTTGAGTTGAGTTCACCGCGCTCGAAATTTGTCTGATTCTTATGGTTTCTATACAAAAATTGAATTTCGATAGATGCATTCTGGAATCCTTCCGTAAATGTTCTTCTGATTGGGAGATTAAAACTGTTCTCCCGATCTGAACCACAAACTGGAATGTTTTATGAAATCTTATCTTCTTTAATTCATAGTTGAAGGTGTATACACGACTTAACATCAATTGTTTGCTTTTGCTACAAAACTTTGTGTTCTTTTGTTTCCTCTCCTCAATTTAAGTCTTCAAAAATCCCTAATAGTTCCCGGGCTCTAAATCCATCTGTTTCTATGAAAGTGCGAAAAAGTTTCGTTTTGCTCTTTTTGTTATCTTCAATTTGAATATTTGTAAATGATGACAATGTCCCTTCCACTTCGATGTTTACAGTGCAGTGGCGTAGTCAGACTTTGCAAACCATAGATATTTATGCAAGCCATGAATATTCCCAAATCCAAGGTCCCCTGCACCCTGCGCTACTAGAAGGGTTAAGGGGAAGTTGGATTATTTTAAGGAAAAAGTATGAAATTTGCTATTAGGTCTAAATAAACAATAAAAGAAACATCGGTTTTCGGAAGTTTTGTGATCCTTTTCCCAAGATGACTGATACAAAAATGATATGATCCGATTGCTTTAACCAGGATTACCAAAACATGCAACGTACTTATCTACGCTACTGGTACAGTGTGTAAATAACCAACAAGTATTTGATTCATACGCGATAACGTACTTATCTACGCTACTGGTACAGTGTGTAAATAACCAACAAGTGTTTGATTCATACGCGATATAACGTACTTAGCTACGCTACTGGTACAGTGTGTAAATAACTAACAAGTATTTGATTCATACGCGATATAACGTACTTAGCTACGCTACTGGTACAGTGTGTAAATAACCAACGAGTATTTGATTCATACGCGATAACGTACTTAGCTACGCTACTGGTACAGTGTGTAAATAACCAACAAGTGTTTGATTCATACGCGATATAACGTACCTAGCTACGCTACTGGTACAGTGTGTAAATAACCAACAAGTATTTGATTCATACGCGATAACGTACTTAGCTACGCTACTGGTACAGTGTGTAAATAACCAACAAGTGTTTGATTCATACGCGATAACGTACTTAGCTACGCTACTGGTACAGTGTGTAAATAACCAACAAGTGTTTGATTCATACGCAATATAACGTACTTAGCTACGCTACTGGTACAGTGTGTAAATAACCAACAAGTATTTGATTCATACGCGATATAACGTATTTGATTCAAACGCGATTAGCTACGCTACTGGTACAGTGTGTAAATAACCAACAATTATTTAATTCATACGCGATATAACGTACCTAGCTACGCTACTGGTACAGTGTGTAAATAACCAACAAGTATTTGATTCAAACGCGATATAACGTACTTAGCTACGCTACTGGTACAGTGTGTAAATAACCAACAAGTATTTGATTCATGCGCAATATAACGTACTTAGCTACGCTACTGGTACAGTGTGTAAATAACCAACAAGTATTTGATTCATACGCGATATAACGTACTTAGCTACGCTACTGGTACAGTGTGTAAATAACTAACAAGTATTTAATTCATACGCGATATAACGTACTTAGCTACGCTACTGGTACAGTGTGTAAATAACCAACAAGTGTTTGATTCATACGCGATATAACGTACTTAGCTACGCTACTGGTACAGTGTGTAAATAACTAACAAGTATTTGATTCAAACGCGATATAACTTACTTAGCTACGCTACTGGTACAGTGTGTAAATAACTAACAAGTATTTAATTCATACGCGATATAACGTACTTAGCTACGCTACTGGTACAGTGTGTAAATAACCAACAAGTGTTTGATTCATACGCGATATAACGTACTTAGCTACGCTACTGGTACAGTGTGTAAATAACTAACGAGTATTTGATTTAAACGCGATATAACGTACTTAGTTACGCTACTGGTACAGTGTGTAAATAACTAACAAGTATTTAATTCATACGCGATATAACGTACTTAGCTACGCTACTGGTACAGTGTGTAAATAACCAACAAGTATTTGATTCATACGCGATATAACGTACTTAGCTACGCTACTGGTACAGTGTGTAAATAACCAACAATTATTTAATTCATACGCGATATAACGTACCTAGCTACGCTACTGGTACAGTGTGTAAATAACCAACAAGTATTTGATTCATACGCGATATAACGTACTTAGCTACGCTACTGGTACAGTGTGTAAATAACTAACAAGTATTTAATTCATACGCGATTTAACGTACTTAGCTACGCTACTGGTACAGTGTGTAAATAACCAACAAGTGTTTGATTCATACGCGATATAACGTACTTAGCTACGCTACTGGTACAGTGTGTAAATAACTAACAAGTATTTGATTCAAACGCGATATAACTTACTTAGCTACGCTACTGGTACAGTGTGTAAATAACTAACAAGTATTTAATTCATACGCGATATAACGTACTTAGCTACGCTACTGGTACAGTGTGTAAATAACCAACAAGTGTTTAATTCATACGCGATATAACGTACTTAGCTACGCTACTGGTACAGTGTGTAAATAACTAACGAGTATTTGATTCATGCGCAATATAACGTACTTAGCTACGCTACTGGTACAGTGTGTAAATAACCAACAAGTATTTGATTCATACGCGATATAACGTACTTAGCTACGCTACTGGTACAGTGTGTAAATAACTAACAAGTATTTAATTCATACGCGATATAACGTACTTAGCTACGCTACTGGTACAGTGTGTAAATAACCAACAAGTGTTTGATTCATACGCGATATAACGTACTTAGCTACGCTACTGGTACAGTGTGTAAATAACTAACAAGTATTTGATTCAAACGCGATATAACTTACTTAGCTACGCTACTGGTACAGTGTGTAAATAACTAACAAGTATTTAATTCATACGCGATATAACGTACTTAGCTACGCTACTGGTACAGTGTGTAAATAACCAACAAGTGTTTGATTCATACGCGATATAACGTACTTAGCTACGCTACTGGTACAGTGTGTAAATAACTAACAAGTATTTGATTCAAACGCGATATAACGTACTTAGCTACGCTACTGGTACAGTGTGTAAATAACTAACAAGTATTTAATTCATACGCGATATAACGTACTTAGCTACGCTACTGGTACAGTGTGTAAATAACCAACAAGTGTTTGATTCATACGCGATATAACGTACTTAGCTACGCTACTGGTACAGTGTGTAAATAACTAACAAGTATTTGATTCAAACGCGATATAACGTACTTAGCTACGCTACTGGTACAGTGTGTAAATAACTAACAAGTATTTAATTCATACGCGATATAACGTACTTAGCTACGCTACTGGTACAGTCTGTAAATAACCAACAAGTATTTGATTCAAACGCGATATAACGTACTTAGCTACGCTACTGGTACAGTGTGTAAATAACCAACAAGTATTTGATTCATGCGCAATATAACGTACTTAGCTACGCTACTGGTACAGTGTGTAAATAACCAACAAGTATTTGATTCATACGCGATAACGTACTTAGCTACGCTACTGGTACAGTGTGTAAATAACCAACAAGTGTTTGATTCATACGCGATATAACGTACTTAGCTACGCTACTGGTACAGTGTGTAAATAACCAACAAGTATTTGATTCATACGCGATATAACGTACTTAGCTACGCTACTGGTACAGTGTGTAAATAACCAACAAGTATTTAATTCATACGCGATATAACGTACTTAGCTACGCTACTGGTACAGTGTGTAAATAACTAACAAGTATTTGATTCAAACGTGATATAACGTACTTAGCTACGCTACTGGTACAGTGTGTAAATAACTAACAAGTATTTAATTCATACGCGATATAACGTACTTAGCTACGCTACTGGTACAGTGTGTAAATAACCAACAAGTATTTGATTCATGCGCGATATAACGTACCTAGCTACGCTACTGGTACAGTGTGTAAATAACCAACAAGTATTTGATTCAAACGCGATATAACGTACTTAGCTACGCTACTGGTACAGTGTGTAAATAACCAACAAGTATTTGATTCATACGCGATATAACGTACTTAGCTACGCTACTGGTACAGTGTGTAAATAACCATCAAGTGTTTGATTCATACGCGATATAACGTACTTAGCTACGCTACTGGTACAGTGTGTAAATAACTAACAAGTATTTGATTCATACGCGATAACGTACTTAGCTACGCTACTGGTACAGTGTGTAAATAACCAACAAGTATTTGATTCATACGCGATATAACGTACTTAGCTACGCTACTGGTACAGTGTGTAAATAACCATCAAGTGTTTGATTTATACGCGATATAACGTACATAGCTACGCTACTGGTACAGTGTGTAAATAACCAACAAGTATTTAATTCATACGCGATATAACGTACTTAGCTACGCTACTGGTACAGTGTGTAAATAACTAACAAGTATTTGATTCATGCGCGATATAACGTACTTAGCTACGCTACTGGTACAGTGTGTAAATAACTAACAAGTATTTGATTCATACGCGATAACGTACTTAGCTACGCTACTGGTACAGTGTGTAAATAACTAACAAGTATTTGATTCATACGCGATAACGTACTTAGCTACGCTACTGGTACAGTGTGTAAATAACCAACAAGTGTTTGATTCATACGCGATATAACGTACTTAGCTACGCTACTGGTACAGTGTGTAAATAACCAACAAGTATTTGATTAATGCGCGATATAACGTACTTAGCTACGCTACTGGTACAGTGTGTAAATACCCAACAAGTATTAGATTCATACGCGATATAACGTACTTAGCTACGCTACTGGTACAGTGTGTAAATAACCAACAAGTATTTGATTCATACGCGATATAACGTACTTAGCTACGCTACTGGTACAGTGTGTAAATAACCAACAAGTATTTGATTCATACGCGATATAACGTATTTAGCTACGCTACTAGTACAGTGTGTAAATAACCAACAAGTATTTAATTCATACGCGATATAACGTACTTAGCTACGCTACTGGTACAGTGTGTAAATAACTAACAAGTATTTGATTCATACGCGATATAACGTACTTAGCTACGCTACTGGTACAGTGTGTAAATAACCAACAAGTATTAGATTCATACGCGATATAACGTACTTAGCTACGCTACTGGTACAGTGTGTAAATAACCAACAAGTATTTAATTCATACGCGATATAACGTACTTAGCTACGCTACTGGTACAGTGTGTAAATAACCAACAAGTATTTGATTCATGCGCGATATAACGTACTTAGCTACGCTACTGGTACAGTGTGTAAATAACCAACAAGTAATACGCGATAACGTATTTGATTCATACGCGATAACGTACTTAGCTACGCTACTGGTACAGTGTGTAAATAACCAACAAGTATTTGATTCATGCGCGATATAACGTTTGATTCACGTACTTAGCTACGCTACTGGTACAGTGTGTAAATAACCAACAAGTATTTGAGCTACGCTACTGGTACAGTGTGTAAATAACCAACAAGTATTTAATTCATACGCGATATAACGTACTTAGCTACGCTACTGGTACAGTGTGTAAATAACCAACAAGTATTTGATTCATACGCGATATAACGTACTTAGCTACGCTACTGGTACAGTGTGTAAATAACCAACAAGTATTTGATTCATACGCGATAACGTACTTAGCTACGCTACTGGTACAGTGTGTAAATAACCAACAAGTATTTGATTCATGCGCGATATAACGTACTTAGCTACGCTACTGGTACAGTGTGTAAATAACCAACAAGTATTTGATTCATACGCGATATAACGTACTTAGCTACGCTACTGGTACAGTGTGTAAATAACCAACAAGTATTTGATTCATACGCGATATAACGTACTTAGCTACGCTACTGGTACAGTGTGTAAATAACCAACAAGTGTTTGATTCATACGCGATATAACGTACTTAGCCACGCTACTGGTACAGTGTGTAAATAACTAACAAGTATTTGATTCATACGCGATAACGTACTTAGCTACGCTACTGGTACAGTGTGTAAATACCCAACAAGTATTTGATTCATACGCGATATAACGTACTTGTCTACGCTACTGGTACAGTGTGTAAATAACCAACAAGTATTTGATTCATACGCGATAACGTACTTAGCTACGCTACTGGTACAGTGTGTAAATAACCAACGAGTATTTGATTCGTTCGCTTTATGTCCAACAAAAACCATTACAAATCTAATTCCAAACAACTACATCAATTAATAATTACTTACCATGTTTAATATATGATGAACAATTTGGACATGCGAAGCTACCAATGTTTAATCAGAATTATGGTCTCAATCAAGCTTATGGCTCACACTCTTCTGACTAGTTTTCCTCTCACAATTTATCTCAACATAGATATATACTTATGGAATACATCCTTTCTAACCTATAGAGAAAAAACCTCCTATATACGAGAAAATATTCAAAACTAATTCCAAAGAATATAAATACCTTGGCGGTTAATTATTTACCCTGGTGAATTTGTGGAAATCCCTTAGAACACTTCTGAAGAATTGTTGTGCCTTTATTCACTACTGAGAAGATCTAGACTAACTTTCACTCGGTACATCTAAAGAAGCTGTTGAATCTGGAAATACACAAGACACTTTATAACTCTTAGATTTAAACAGACATCAGGTGGCAATTACAAACCAGTGCTCTCGTCACTTTCCAAAGCAGAATCTTCATTGGCTAGAGCAAACCCCAATTATCTTAAATCTAATAACGGTTCTAATTTCATCATGTTGCTCGCTCTTTGATATATAGGTAAGGTTAGAAAGTCTTCAATTTAAG
This sequence comes from Chiridota heheva, assembly GCA_020152595.1. NCBI lineage: Eukaryota > Metazoa > Echinodermata > Holothuroidea > Apodida > Chiridotidae > Chiridota > Chiridota heheva. Next base: position 151,365 of record JAIGNY010003948.1, on the reverse strand, counting down.
TACCTTTGCAAATTCTATAACATTAATTTCTACTTGCGAATCAATCAATCAATGTCTAGGTAGAATTTCTGGTCTCAATCTAGCGTATGTTTCACACTCTTCTTACTTGCTTTCCCTCACAATAATATAAATATACCTACATATTAACATAATATATCCTTTCTAATTTATACGAAAGAGCTTCCTATATATGAGAAAATATTCAAAACTAATTCCAAAGATTATAAATACCTTGGCGGTTAACTATTTACTCTAATGAAATTGTGGAAATCTCTTTGAACACTTCTGAAGAATTGTTTGTGCCTTTATTCAGCACTAAGAAAATCTAGACTAACTTTAATCAGTTTATCTAAAGAAGCTGTTGAATCTGGAAATGCACAAGACACTTTAGAAGTGTTAGATTGAAATAGACGGCAGCTAGTGTCAAGTTCAAACCAGTTCTCTCGTCACTTTCCAAAGCACGATGCCCTTTGGGTAAGGAACGTCAATTATTTTAGTGTAATAACGATTCAAATTTAATCATGTTGCACGCTCTTGGACATATATGTAATGTTGCAAATTGTTCCTCTAAAGTACCTTTGGAAAATCTATTCATTAATTTCGACTTGGGAATAAATCAATGTCTAGGTAGAATAACTGGTCTCAATTAAGCTTATCTTCCACCAGTGGCGTAGCTAGGATTTTCATATTAAAGAAAGGTGGGAGGGGGGGGGGGGGGGATTGAATTGAACCGACACGATATTTAGTGGCATAGTTGAGGTGACACCGGAAGCCCTCGCAAAATTAACATTTCAAGGGCCAAAAAGTATGTCACAGCGCTTAGTAAGAAGGTGTATTATACAAGTCAAAATTCATGTCAAAGAGAGCTACTATACACCATATACGAAGAGCAAAGCGCTCGACTTGTGGGCGTGGGATCCAGGGGCCTGCTTAAGGGCCCCTGGTGGGATGCATGGGCAAAGCTTGGGTAGGGGTACAGGGGCGAAGCCTCGGAAGCTCTCGAAAAATTGACATTTCAAGGGCAAAATGTATGTCACAAGGCATAGTAAGAAGACGTGTTATGCAAGTCAAAATTCATGTGAAAGAGAGCTATGTATAATACACTATACACAAAATACAATATCATGAAAACGCATAATGTGGAAATATAATGTTTTATTCTTAACGTTTGTAGGCCTACATGGTTAGGAATTAACCGGCACTCTTTGAAAAATATGTGTTGTCTAAAAGACCAAAAGAAAGTGTGATATGTAATACAAACCGGTGTAAATGTTGGCAAACTTATCAAATGAGACTGTTCCCTAACAATTTATCCAACAAGTCTGCATATTTACGAGCTATTAGCTTGTGCAAAAGTCAATTATCTTAATTTAATAATGGTTCTAATTGTACCACGTTGCACACACTATGCATGTATGCAGACTGGAAAAAACCTTCTAAAACACCTGCGAAAAAACGTATTCTTAGGTTAAGCAATCTTATGTAATACGTCCTTCATAATTTAGGAAAAAGTTTTTTATAGGAAAACGCAATTAAAGCGCATTCCAAAGAACAAAAAAACGGTTAATTAATTACTCTGTTAAACTTATCGTTTTCCCTTTGAGCAACAGTAGCTAAAGAGTCCAAAGTATGTTCAACAGTTTAAAGTTTATACTCAAGAGTCCAAAAATACGCTACAATGAAATCGGAATTAGCTTTTAGTCGGTTCCTTCAAACGTCGTCTTGAGTACACTCTTCATAATGTATAACTCTAGGATAGTACAACGTGTTGAGTACACTACTAACACGTTATACATCTAGGATAGTACAACGTGTTGGGTACACTCCTCTCACTGTATAACTCTAGGATAGTATAACGTGTTGAGTATACTCCTCTAGGATAGTACAACGTGTTGAGTACAGTCCTCACACTTTATAAGTCTAGGATAGTACAACGTGTTGAGTGCACTCCTCTAGGATAGTACAACGTGTTGAGTACATTCCGCTAGGATAGTACAACGTGTTGAGTACACTACTCACACTTTATAACTCTAGGATAGTACAACGTGTTGAGTACACTCCTCTAGGATAATACAACGTGTTGAGTACACTCCTTTAGGATAGTACAACGTGTTGAATAGTACTTGGAGGAGGTCGCTGAAGAATGAACTCGCCACTTTCCTTGGCAAAATGCCTATTGGCCATAGAAATCTTCTATTAACTAGGTCTTTTTAAAGTAATAGAATTAATTCAATTTTGACACGGCTTAAAATTAGAAGCTGTGGCACCGGATTAAAGAATATACGAGTCGAAAAGTAATTTAATGTAAAATCATTGATGTGATATTTTTTTTTTTTTAAATATGTAAGTGAGATTAACTGGTTTATTCCCGCTCTAAAGAGAGGAGCATCTACAATACCTCCTATATTAATTCGCATTCAGTTTATAGTGCGGTATCAATCAGCGGTAACTGACGAATTTTCGCCAATCAAAGTCTAGTATTTTTACTATATTAGATTTGTCTTAAAATTCGTAACTTTGATTACGCTCTTTGAAAAGCCGACAACAAGTCTATAGACCTTTTAAAATCTGATTCGGCAATTTCCGAATAATTAATTTAAATAATGTCACATGGCCGAGATTCACGTGTCCATAATGGACCAATCGTATACTGGAGGAATCTTGTTGACCAATGAAATACTGGAGAAATCTTGGCCGTCTGCACAATTCACGAACGGTATGGGACCAAGCGTACGAACAAATTGTTTTCAAGCGCCCGTGTCATACGTGCGTTATACATGAAGGAAATAACGTTCAGCTAAATAAGGTTTCAAAAGGTCCAAAGAGCTTTTTAAACCGAGTTTAGCCGAACGTGATTTCTTCAGTACTTCCACCAATCAAATGCTGGAGAAACGTTTCCTTTGTTTCCCAACCAATTAGGTGCAGTTTGGAGGAAAAAATTGGATGCAGCAATACGCGCCCGTATTTCCTTCATGTATAACGCACGTATGACACGTGCGCTTGAAAATATGTATTCATACGCTTGATCCCACACCGTGCGTGAATGGTGCAGACGGCGGAGATTCCGCCAGTATTTGATTGGTCAATAAGATATTCTTAGTATATGATTGGTCCATTATGGACACAGAATCTTGGCCATATGACATTATTTCAATTAGTTTTCCGGAAATTGTGCAGAATCAGATATAAAAAGGTCTATATTATAAAGTCTATAATATGTCAAATTTGAGTCTACTAGATTAATGTGAACATAAGAAGCTGATCAGTGCGCTATTGAGAAGGTTTTCTTCAAACATTAATTCTTTTCAATTTGCTGAATTCTGAACTTTAAACAAGGAAGCAATTGAGTATGAAAGCCTATCTAATTTAGGCAAGCTCTTATACTTGCATATTAATACGCCTGAACATTACTTCCATCATTGTAGGCCTATTACATCATAACAATTTATAGTGATGACTATAGTAGAAGAATCAGTAGGATTCCAACACATACCTCAGCAAATGTTATTCTACTGTCTTATAATCAAACAGAGTAAGGTATCCTTTGTTTGAAACAAATAAATGACAAAATGAAATAGAATTGTGGCGACGAAATTATTTTTCCACGAAAGAGCAAAATATAATTGCTTCAAGTGTTAAATGATACTTTAAAACCGAAGACTTGGTTTCAAAACCTCGACTGTCACTTCTCTGAACGAATGCGCAATGTTCAAGCTTGTGGATACTTATCTGAAGGCCAACCAGTGATTTATCGACAGAGAGATTTCTTCACCTCTGAGAAAAAAAGGATTATAATCCAAGGTCTTCTGGGGGAAAAAATTGTTTCTGTTTTTGAGAACCAAGATGCCCGAATCACGTACAAGACATTAATCAGCTTTTAAAACAAAATACTTCTTGGTAAAATAGTTGAACTTATTTAACTCTTCAATCAAAAGTATTAAGCGATCAATTTTGCTCTTAAATTTCCGAAGCGGCAGGCGAAAAAATCAACTAATTATGTCATGAAAACAAAACACAGTCAATCAGAGCTGGTTTTCAAGGACGTACGAACACGGTCTAATTCAATTTGAATGCACTTAATGTAAATCATATCGTCAAGAATTTGAATTCTCGAAAGATTGATAAGTCATGGATCAAGATACATTCTTTTGCCACAATCAATATTTCATTCTCTTTATTGGCTTTCGTCATATGAATGTCTAAGATACTAGTTTGTTCGAGTGATAGGCAATTCAGAAAAACTTTAATTGCAAGAATAGCTTTTGTCTTTACTGAAGTGAAGCGAAATTATGATATGGTTGATGCCGCCAACGTGAACAAATGAAAGTGTTAGTACTAAGCATGTTAAAATACCCATAATGCAGTGTGCCTTCTACGTCAACTGTGTAGACAAGTCTAAAATGGTTTTCATTTTATGTTTATAAAACAGGACAAAGAATAGTCTCAAGATATTACAATATACTAACTAGTCTATTGTTCAAAATCTACATCTCAATTTCAAATATTACGCGAAATCTCTTCTGAAATCACCACATCCCCAAAATGTGTTATATGTCACATTTATATGCTGCAGAGACGATTAGGTCAGCAGCTCCGTTTAAAATTGTCTTCTTTTCATTAATCAAATTAAGCGGGTATAAGCTGTTTTGCAGTTCCGTATTTGATACTTGAGTATTGTGCCCCAAACCAAAATTATCTTGCGATGCCATTGGTTGTCAATTGTTGTATATTGTGTGATTGTGCACATGTATAGGGCCTATTGTTTATACATAAGTCGGGGAAGTGCAATTTTCACCTCTCCCCCTGCGCTCGAAGTCTAGCTAACCCCTGCCCACGGGATCGCTTTGCTCCTATTTGCCTCCAGAAAATTTTGTGAAGTGATTTATTCTGTCCCATTGATAGGCATTTTCGACCCATGAGGCAACCTGTCCCTCTCTTGTGCCCCCATGAACAAAATCGTGGCACCACCACTGACAATGATAATGATTATAATAACTAACAAAAGAATAGAGAAAAAACGTAAGCTTATACTAACATAAGAGATTAAATATCTAGAAAGACAAAAAAAAACACAGAAGATACTTTTAATTGAACTCTAAAAACGGAATGGTCAAATTTGACCACGATATAGTCAACCCTGCCCCGAACCAACTTTGGTCAAAATTAAACGACCAAACAATTATTTGATCATAATATTGCAATTATGGACGAATTTGACCATACTGTGGTCAAATGTATTGTTCAATTTTGACCAAAGCTGGTTTGGTGTAAACTTGATCATGTTTTGGTCAAAATGTGACCATACTTGTTTTAGAGTGTGGAATGCAACAGTGTATACACTGGGTCCCAAATATATGTATATACTTTATCAATATCTTACTTAAGAAGCTCTTTTGAACCTAGAATTTCAAACTATTATGTTTTCACGTAAAATCAGTAAGTTGCTGAACTTCCATTTGAGTAGTCGAAAAAGACAGTAATTATAAATTCTATTCAAAAAGCTTCCAGTTAACAACAAATTACGTCTTAATGATTTAATGAGATTCCCGCTAACGTTTGTCGAAAAGATTGATACAATTCTAATTGATATAAAACACTTAAGGTATATTTGGCCGAAAATTGAAGGCTTTATTTTATGCTAAGTTATGTATTTTTAACCCAAAAAGTCTCCTCTCGCGTTTCTTTCATAACTGTTGTTGATTTCCACCCATGCGTGTATACCAGCTCCATGCAGATACTGATAAGAATACAATCCAATGCAGACAGGCTAAGGAGAAAACAAGAACAACTTTCAGAAAGGTAGATGCTAGTTGGTACCTTTACGTACAAGAGAAAGTCTCTATTTTTCAAGGAATTATAAAATAAAACGCAATCCCATTTTGGTAGAGTTTAAAAGGAACAAACTCGTTATCGTATACTTCAAAAAATATTCTCATGAAATTTCACTTCCAAATTTATGACAGATCCGAGGCTTAATTATGAAACAAATTAATTGAAAAAAAATCATGTTGATATTCATTCTGTTTTATTTATTGATTGATTAATTTATTGATATTTTAAAGTTTTTACTAATATTTTGAAAAGTAACCTTGCAGCTGCGGTGTGATGTCATAAATGCAGATCCAAGACAACGTGTTTTTTATATTTAAGATTAATTGCCTCTTTCTATATCTGTATATTAGAAACAGTTTGTTTATTTATTGCAAGGTTACTTTTTAACAAAATGATGCAATATTTGTAATGCAATAACTCCTTAACGGAAAAAGATATCAACATGGTTTTTCACCAATATGTCTCTTTTATATTGAATTTTGGTAGTAACGACTGAAATTAGACTAGCTGTGACATCTTATTACAAAATTCCTTGCGAAGTGAATATGACTACCACCTTCTATAATGTTTGAAAAGAATACTGTATTTCTCTATTAATAAAATGAATAATAATAAAATGCACTAAACATAACTAACAGAAGCAGAATGTGGCATCACAGTATAATAAAAGGAATGTGAATAAAATGCACTAAACATAGCTAACAGAGGAGGGTGTGGCATCACAGAATAATAAAAGCAATGTTAATCAAATGCACTAAACATAGCTAACAGAAGCAGGGTGTGGCATGAGAGTATAATAAAAGCAATGTGAATAAAATGCAATAAACATAGCTAACAGAAGCAGGGTGTGGCATCACAGTATAATAAAAGCAATGTTCATATTATGCACTAAACATAGATAACAGATGCAGGGTGTAGCATGACAGTATAATAAAAGCAAAGTTAATAAAATGCACTAAACATAGCTAACAGAAGCAGGGTGTGACACCACAGTATAATAAAAGCAAAGCTAATGAAATGCACTAAAACTAGCTAGCAGAGGCAGGGTGTGGCATTACATTATAATAAAAGCAAAGCTAATAAAATGTACTAAACATAGGTAACAGAAGCAGGGTGTGGCATCACAGTATAGTAAAAGCAAAGTGAATAAAATGCACTAAACATATCTAGCAGAAGCAGGGTGTGGCATCACAATATAATAAAAGCAATGTTCATAATATGCACTAAAGAAAGACAACAGATGCAGGGTGTGGCATCACAGTATAATAAAGGCAATGGTAATAAAATGCACTAAACATAGCTAACAGAAGCAGGGTGTGGCATCACAGTATAATAACAGCAAAGTTAGGAAAATGCACTAAACATAGCTAGCAGGAGCAGGGTGTGGCATCACAGTATAATAAAAGCAATGTTAATACAATTCACTAAACATAGCTAACAGAAGCAGGGTGTGGCATCACAGTATAATAAAAGCAAAGTTAATAAAATGCACTAAACATAGCTAACAGAAGCAGGGTGTGGCATCACAGTATAATCAAAGCAAAATTAATAAAATGCACTAAACATAGCTGACAGAAGCAGGGTGTGGCATCACAGTATAATAAAAGCAATGTGAATAAAATGCACTTAACATAGCTGACAGAAAAAGGGTGTGGCATCACAGTATAATAAAGCCAATGTGAATAAAATGCACTAAACATAGCTAACAGAAGCAGAATGTGGCATCACAGTATAATAAAAGCAATGTTAATATAATGTACTAAACATAGCTAACAGAAGCAAAAAAATGTTTTTAGTATCCATTGAGAAGATGTTTAAATTCATTGTCCGCAACAACCCTTCGTGACTTAAAAAAAGCAAATATAATTTGTGTGATATCCATCAAAAACCTGTTTCTTTAGAGTTGTAATCTAAACATTCACATTTAAACAAATACACCATTCTATTACTTAACGGCCGCATGGTTTTAAAACAGTTTAAATTCCATTCATTGCGCAAGGCTGGATATCTTACTATTCTGTTATCGGGAGATCTCCTGATCGTGACCGGCGGCTACTAGAGGGTGTCGGAGATCTCCTGATCGTGACCGGGCTGCTACTAGAGGGTGTCGGAGATCTCCTGATCGTGACCGGGCTGCTACAAGAGGGTGTTGGAGATCTCCTGATCGTGACCGGGCTGCTACTAGAGGGTGTCGGAGATCTCCTAATCGTGACCGGGCTGCTACTAGAGGGTGTCGAAGATCTTCTGATTGTGATCGGGCGGCTACTAGAAGGTGTCGGAGATCTCCTGATCGTGACTGGGCTTCTACTAGAGGGTGTCGGAGATCTCCTGGCCGTGACCGGGATGTTACTAAAGGGTGTCGGAGATTACCTTGATAGTGACCGGGCTGCTACTAGAGGGTGTCGAAGATCTCCTGATCGTGACCGGGCTGCTACTAGAGGGTGTTGGAAATATCCTGATCGTGACCGGGCTGCTACTAGAGGGTGTCGAAGATCTCCTGATCGTGACCGGGCTGCTACTAGAGGGTGTTGGAAATATCCTGATCGTGACCGGGCTGCTACTAGAGGGTGTCGAAGATCTCCTGATCGTGACCGGGCTGCTACTAAAGGGTGTTGGAAATATCCTGATCGTGACCGGGCTGCTACTAGAGGGTGTCGAAGATCTCCTGATCGTGACCGGGCTGCTACTAGAGGGTGTAGGAAATATCCTGATTGTGACCGGGCTGCTACTAGAGGATGTCGCTTAGCATGTATTGCAATTTAAGCTCTATTGTCTCCAAGTTCAGAGAGAAAAACAAAAACAAGTATCGTCAAACCTTATGCTAAACCTTCAATTGTAGAGTTCGTCAACTTAATGCTCGTTTGAAGAATTTTGTACATTATTCAAAATACTCACCTTTTTTATTTCATAGTGGCTGATTTTGTTTATACAACCACCTAAAATGTTAATGTTCTCTTAAAAGTGCAAAGGACACATTGTGCATGCACAATGTACAATGCTTAATGGCAGTCCCGTCACATTAAAATACTACCTTTTAAGGATCAAATCCAGTTTTCTTACTGATAAGAAAATAAAGGCAACAAATTGATTCAAGTACCCCATGAAAGCGAAATTTTCTCTTCGAATCGTGTGAAAGTTGGTCCGCCAATACCACGATGTTTGACATGTAAAACAGGCCTGTCAGAAGGTACATTGTATGACACCAAACAACACAGAAACCCAGAATTTACATATATTCACTGTCTTCTTCTCTGCTACAATGCCATAGTACAAAATAAGAAAACAAAAGTTGAAACAAAATGTCTTTTATCTTATTGTGAACCTTCGAAAGTTGAGTTTTTATTGATGAAGCTACTTATTTCGCCCTATCTAATGTATTTCAGGAGTTTGAACTTGATTTGCAAATTTTAAGAGGGAATCTCGTCTACAAGGCAATTGCTTGATACGTCATAACTAATTGGATACATCGTAGTGACGTCTCTAATGCCGCGGTTAATGCAATGCATGGCAAATGAAAGAATCTATCAAATCAAAGAAAAATGTATTTTAAAACTTGTTGCCATTAACTACGCTTGAGTCCCTTTAGTCATCCAACAAACAAGTGGTGTAATACCATCTCACACTGAATGACGCAGCAACACTGCCAATACTCTTTACACAGTAAACTCTGTAGAAGTAGGTACAATGCATAACTACATACCTGCAAGCGTGGAGATAAAAAAAGATAAGAAATACGCCAAAAGGGATATTTGTTTGTAAGTCAGCAATTGAAATCCACAAAAAAACTTATTTTGTAAAACAATGCTGAAATTTACTTCAGCACAAGGGCCTGTACAGTGGGTATAAAATGTTTTTCAGAGTTGGAACAAAAATTATAAAAGTTAACACAAAACCAAAAATGTGGCGATTTTTACCAATTTTGTTGTTATTTGGAGTGTTTTCTACACATGGATCTACAGAAGAAATGCAAATTCGAGAGTTGCAGTCACTTTCGTGGAAACAGACAGGTATTAATCCCACACTTGTATTTCATGTTCATAGCAATTGATGCAATTGAAAAGTCTCATATTTGTTATCATGCAGAAAAATACATTTCAAAATTGAGTCATTTAAGTGTATGTACGTCCGCTATTCACCACTGGTAGATCGAGCACCAACAAATGTCACTCTTCTCCACAGCCAGCGCATAAATATTGTAATCAATTTGCCTACCAGGAAAATGAACCATATAGACAAGCAGTGATACAGTTCTCTAATTAAAAGTTAATAGAAGATAAACTTTAGGTCAAGAAATTTTCCCTTTATCCTTTATATTGTAGTGCTATGGCACAGATATATTACAGACATAGTATGTCAGATGCATAGCATGTCACAGATTTGTTACAGACATAGTCTGCCCAATGCAAAGCGTGTCACAGCCCTAGACAATTAAAATGGAGTGGTGACCACTGGAATTTTGAAACTATTGTTAGTACGAGCAATGTTCTGGAAGAACGGACACCTTAATCAATGTTCGCCTGTAAGTTTTGTTAACAACACCACAAGCCATGCCTGGAAGGCATTTTAAATTTTATAGGATATTTAAAGTAAGACTATATATATATAAATATATATACATATATATATATATATATATATATATATATATATATATATATATATATATATATATATATATATATATATATATATATATATATATATATATATATATATATATATATATATATATATATATATATATATATATATATATATATATATATATATATATATATATATATATATATATATATATATATATATATATATATATATATATATATATATATATATATATATTTATATATATATCTATATATATATATATATATATATATATATATATATATATATATATATATATATATATATATATATATATATATATATATATATATATATATATATATATATATATATATATATATATATATATATCTATATCTATGTATATATATATATATATATATATATATATATATATATATATATATATATATATATATGTGTGTAAATATATATATATTTATATATATACATATATACATATATATTTGTATATAGATATATATATATATATATATATATATATATATATATATATATATATATATCCATATCTCTCTCTCTCTCTCTCTCTCTCTATATATATATATATATATATATATATATATATATATATATATATATATATATATATATATATATATATATATATATATGTATATATATATATATATATATATATATATATATATATATATATATATATACGTATCTCATATATATATATATATATATATATATTATATATATATATATATTTATATATATATATATATATATATATATATATATATTATATATATATATATATATATATATATATATATATATATATATATATATATATATATATATTTATATATATATATATATATACATATATATATATATATATAAATATATATATATATATATATATATATATATATATATATACATATATTCAATTAGGATGTGAGGTTAAATCTATGAATTAGAATCAATGCAATAACAACGGAAAGTTATACTATGCACAAAATCAGGCATGCATTATATCAAACTCAAATTCCAAATAAACCAATAACAAAATGAACTATTTGTACTACATCTTTTCCTTCATAACATCTTTCTGTTCAGCTTTTAGAGCTTAAATACCCACAAAATGTTCTTTAAAATTGCATAATTTTATATTCCTTTATAGTGTTCCTTGCAACAGAACTGATCTAGCTGGGTCACTGGTTCTTTGACTGCAAAAATTGCTATTCCGAATGTTGATAAGATAAAAATGAAACAGTACAATTAAATGCCAACTTCATCGTTAAGTAAAGTTCCTTATGATATAGAAGGATAGATAGATCTGCTGACGATCCGGAGCTATCAACTCCACCAAGTGCCTCCTTCAATACGAATGTGGTACCATGCCCTGTGACTGGCTAATTGTCCGTCGTTACTGGAAAGGTTGAGTTACTAGACTTCCTTGAAAATGTATAATACCGACCCTAACAACATCTAGAGTTTTGCACCCTGCCTCAGTCCGGCAAATGACGCTATCCTTATTACAGTGAAACTACAAATTTACATAGAATAACTAAACGTGTCACCCAATTTCTCTGTTACATACTTTAGAAGAAAGCTTTTTATACCTCTGGTTGGAATGAACGTCAGCCTCCTTGCAAATGTACAAGTTCTTACTAAAAACAGCAGAAAATCCACGTAATAAAACTATAATAATTTACAAAATACAGTAGGTGTGTCAGGTCAGAAAGTCTGCATGGAAACAAGTGCTTAACCCTACTCTTCGACGCCCTCAGTTTAATAAACTTTCAAATAATTAACATAACATATACGTGGACGATTTGTGCTATGTTGAGAGCGACGTGACTTCTATTCTATTCTCTCCAACTATTCATTCCGTTTCATTTTACCTTGCACTTTACCACCTAAATTTCATTTTCCGGGATTCTCTCTCCGTTGATGGGCATCTGGTTTCCGTGAGATCGTTCTTTTCTTTTTCCGTCCGTTCTGACCAGACTTTCGCGCCTTATCGTTATCTGTACAGCGGTTCTACTATAGTAGTTCCGCGATTTTTTTCTAATTGCTTCGTATCTCTTGGCCCATGGTTTTTTTCATCATGACGAAACGCTTCTGCCTTGACCTCGACCATCCATCCCCTCCCCGTGACCCACCTGCTACCTCCATTGACCAATATTCTGCCCCAATCCCCAAAATTATAATAATACAGGACATTAATGAACCAGATAGATTTACAAAAGTTTTCCCTTTTCTAATTCACAAAGCATTACAAGGTCTTGTCGGTACCCTCCCAAGGTCTCCACCCTCAGATTCGGCAATCTCCTGATGCACTGCATCAGAGACACTCAAGCCACCACCTTACTGCCAAAACCCTAGCCAACACCGCTATTGACGTTACAGTCACCCCCTCCCACCCCCTCCCTCAACGTTCCCTAAACCCCAGTAAAGGTGTGGTCAGAACCAGAGACCTAGCCTACCTGAACAACGAAGACCTTGTAGAGGAAGTTACCAATCAACACGTTGCTGAAGCCCGTCGTCTCGGCTACATGAGAATCCCAGTCATCCCCTTATATTCCTAACCCACTCAGTTGTCATAAGTGCCAGAGGTATGGCCATGGTAAAAACCTCCTGCCGCAGCCAAGCGCGCTGTGGCAACTGTGGAGCTCTGGACCATGACAGCACCTCCTGCACCAGCACCCAACACTGCACCAATTGCGACGGTAATCATCCAGCTAACCATTCCTCTTTCTCAAAAGACTGCCCAACCTGGCTTCAGGAAAAGCAATAAACCAAATTAAAAACTGGTAATACCAGCATCACTTACCCGGAGGCCAGGAAGCAGTTTCTCGCTTCTCTCCACACTATACCATCCTATTCGAGTGCAGTCTCCTCTAGCACCAATATCGTTCCCCCCCCCCTCCTCCCCCTAACACAAGTAAAACTTATTCACATACCCAAACAGACCTCACCTGGCTCTTCTTACCCAGTCCTAAGCCCATCACCATTGCCAACAACCCAACCACACCCATTAACCAAACCACCTCCACCACCACCACTTCTTTCCCAAACCTTTCTTCCTCCTCTACGACTCCCCGCCGTCCTCTACCCCCAACACCTCTAATGCCATTAAACTCATGCCAACCTGGCTAACAATCATCCAATCAACAAACCAAGGAACAACCAATCAACAAACAGCCCACGACACAAACCTACACATATGACACAGAAGAGAACATGAATTGTTTGATTACCGAACATACTTCTCGTCCAACTTTCAAAAACAACTGCTTCAAAAAAACATGGAAAGATCTAAAGAAAAAGATAAACCAACTCAGACCCAACAGATCTTCCTCAAGATAACCCCTGCCTTCTTATGGCGTGCAACATAAACAATTAAAATAACATTTACAACATTATACAATGGGACATTAAGAGCCTTAAGGCCAATTCTGAAGCAATTGACCTGGCCACCACCTTCTTGAAAACCACTGACCATTATTCCCTCAACAACTTCGCTTGCTATCACAAACATCAAGTGGACGCCGACAGGGCATGTGGGGGCGTCTCCATTCTCGTTAGACACGATATCCCACACAGCCCTGTTCATTTGCACACCGACTTTCAGGCCATCTGTATATCTGTCTCCTTCCACAAAACCTTCACTCTTTGCAATATCTACGCCCACCGCCCCTCCCCCAACGCCAACCAGCCTTAACAACCTCATCTCTCAGCTCCCCTTCCCCTTCTTGGTGACTTCAATGCCCACAATCCTCTGTGGGGCTCTAATATCACCTGAGGCAAGTTCATCGAAAATACTATTCGACAGCACAGCCTCTCCTTGCTCGACACTAACTCCCCAACCTTTCTTCACCCTGCCACAGGGTCCCTTACCTGTATTGACCTGTCTATCTGTTCCCCTAACCTCCTTCTTGATTTTAGCTGGAAAGTCACTGTCGATTTCTCTGGTAGTGACCATTACCCTCTTTTTATAAACTTTACCCTTTAAACCCCCACTAACCACACCACCAATTAGAACCTCGGGAAGGCTGACTGGCCCCGTTTCGAAACCCTCTGTGACTTACACCTCTCCACAATCTCTTCGAGGATGATGATCCCATGTCAAACTTCAGTAATATCCTTACCAACATCGCCACCTTCTCTATTCCCCAAACCTCCAACCCCCCTAATATCCCTCCCCCCAAACCATGGTTCTCTAATGACTGCACAACCGCTATCAAGAACAGGAAAAGAGCCCTCAGGAAGTTCAAAACTAACCCGACCACCCACAATCTCAACCTCTTTCGCATCAGCCGTGCCAAGGCCAGGCGCACTATCAAGGACAGTAAAACTAACACTTGGAACAACTTCATCTCTTCTTTTACCACCAACACTTCCACAAAGAAGATTTGGAGAATGGCTAAGAGCTTCCATGGCAGGGTGGGGAAGTCTGCCATCTCTCCTGTAATGGTAACCTTCTCATCGCGAAAAAGGACATTGTTAACAACATCGCCGCCTCTTTCAGCAACATCTCGTCCTCGGTTAACTACCCCAATGTTTTCAAAACCAAACAAGCTCGCGATGAAGCCCGGAGTATCACCTTCACTATGAAAACTCTGAGAGCTACAACACCCCTCTCACCATTTCTGAATTAAACCAAGCCATTCACGACGCTGGATGCACTTTCAAGGGGCCAGATAACATCTCCTACCAGTTCCTAAAATACCTCTCCAACAAAACCACCACTACCCTACTCACCATCCTCAACCACATTTGGTCCTCACACGCCTTTCCCCCTATCTGGAGGACAGCTATTGTTACCCCCGTCTCTAAACCGGGGAAGGACAGCACCGTCCCATCCAGCTACCACCCCATCGCCCTCACCTGCTGTCTCTGTAAAATTATGGAAAGGAGCATTAACCAGAGGCTAAACTGGTTCCTTGAGACCAACAGAATCCTCTCCTCTCACCAAATCGTCTTCCGGAAACGTCGCAATACCCTAGACCAGTTAATTACGCTCAACACCGCTATCCGGAAATCCTTTGCAAAAACGGAACACCTCATTGCCATCTTTTTCGACCACGAGAAAGCTTTCGACACTACTTGAAAATACGGCATTATCCGAAAACTTTACACCATTGGCCTCAGAGGCCACCTCCCCATCTTCATTCAAAACTTCCTCTCAACCAGGCAGTTCCAAGTTTGTATTTTCCACACCCTCTCCAATCCCTACACCCAAGAAAAGGGCGTCCCCAAGGCAGCATCCTCCCCCTCCCCCACTCTCTTCAACTTGAGCATTATACCCTCTACGTGGACGACTTCACCATCTTCTACTCTTCCCCTAGCTTTACTCTTGTCGAAAATAGACTCCAACTCAACCCAAACCAGCTGCAAGTCTGGTGCAACAATAAAGGTTTTAAATTCTTCAAGGACAAGACAGTCTGCATGCACTTCTGTCATTTCAACAACCTCCACTCCAAGCCGAACCTCGTGCTCAATGGCAATCGCATCGCTAAAGTTGAACACACGAAGTTCCTGGGCTTGCCTCTAGACCCCAAGTTCTCCTACAGGCAACACATCACCAACCTGAAACCTGAAACTTCCTAGTAGTTATAAGGCTCCTACACTTACCGGTAGTAATGAAGCCCTATACACTTACTGGTAGTAATGAAGCCCTCTACACTTACTGGTAGTAATGAAGCCCTCTACACTTACTAGTAGTAATGAAGCCCTCTACACTTACTGGTAGTAATAAAGCCCTCTACACTTACTGGTAGTAATGCAGCCATCTATACTTACTGGTAGTAATGAAGCCCTCTACACTTACTGGTAGTATTGAAGCCCTCTACACTTACTTGTAGTAATGAAGCTCTCTACACTTACTGGTAGTAATGAAGCCCTCTACACTTACTGGTAGTAATGAAGCCCTCTACACTTACTTGTAGTAATGAAGCCCTTTACACCTACTGGTAGTAATGAAGCCATCTACACTTACTGGTAGTAATGAAGCCCTCCAGATACCATTTTGACCTTTTTCTGCTCATTAGGTACTATTTTGGTACCTATTTCTCCGCAAAAATTACTATGGTATCAAATATAATATGTCACAGGCATAGTACGTCACAGGCATAGTATATCACAGGAATAGTACAGCACAGACGTATTATGTTACATGCATAGTATGTCACATGTGGCACAGTATGTCACAGGCATAGTATATCACAGGAATAGTATGCCACAGACATAGAAAATGCAAAAATAGATTTGTGACATACTGCATGGGCACATTTTCAATAGACAATTTGTTATCATATGTATATCAAATACCAACAAATTTGATAATCATTTCGCTTTCATTAGACATTTTTTGAAGTTTACAAAATTCGGCAAATGGAAAAAAGTTACATGAAAATTAGGAAACTATGAATCTATTAATTTTTCTATGTTTCTTCCCCATGCATGCATTAATTATATTTCTGGTTTTTGTTTAAAAATATTGTCTTTGATATTTAAACAGAGAAGGGGAAAGCTTTAATTGTAAGAGATTGCCCCGATGATTTCCGAGTAATCCTAGCCAGACACGAAACCGGAATTCGATTAAGCTGGTTTAGATACGGCCAGGAAGAGGAGGTGGCATATTTCTCAAATTCTGACAACAACCCAGACTTTGGAATTACAACACATATTGAAAAATTCTACAGCGCCAACGCGGATAACACGACACGGTGCAGTTTTTTAGTCTATATCTCTGGTAAGTAATTTACATATCTCAAAATGTATATAGAATGCTGGCATCACACTGCACATTGGTGAATCTAAAATGCCAGAAAAGATAATACGATTATCCCGTGAATTGTCTTGTTCATGTATACGATACAGGGCACTTAATGTGCAAATCATGTTTTACATTGTTCATGTATACGATACAGGGCAGTTGATGTGCAAATCATGTTTTACCTTGTTCATGTATACGATACAGGGCAATTGGTGAGCAAATCATGTTGTACCTTGTTCATGTATACGATACAGGGCAGTTGGTGTGCAAACCATGTTTTACCTTGTTGATACGATACAGGGCAGTTGATGTGCAAATCATGTTCTACCTTGTTCATGTATACGATACAGGGCAGTTGATGTGCAAATCATGTTGTACCTTGTTCATGTATACGATACAGGGCAGTTGATGTGCAAATCATGTTGTACCTTGTTCATGTATACGATACAGGGCAATTGGTGTGCAAATCATGTTGTACCTTGTTCATGTATACGATACAGGGCAGTTGATGTGCAAATCATGTTTTACCTTGTTCATGTATACGATACAGGGCAGTTGATGTGCAAATCATGTTGTACCTTGTTCATGTATACGATACAGGGCAGTTGATGTGCAAATCATGTTTTACCTTGTTCATGTATACGATACAGGGCAGTTGATGTGCAAATCATGTTCTACCTTGTTCATGTATACGATACAGGGCAGTTGGTGTGCAAATCATGTTCTACCTTGTTCATGTATACGATACAGGGCAATTGGTGTGCAAATCATGTTTTACCTTGTTCATGTATACGATACAGGGCAGTTGATGTTCAAATCATGTTCTACCTTGTTCATGTATACGATACAGGGCAGTTGATGTGCAAATCATGTTTTACCTTGTTCATGTATACGATACAGGGCAGTTGATGTGCAAATCATGTTGTACCTTGTTCATGTATACGATACAGGGCAGTTGGTGTGCAAACCATGTTTTACCTTGTTCATGTATACGATACAGGGCAGTTGATGTGCAAATCATGTTCTACCTTGTTCATGTATACGATACAGGGCAGTTGATGTGCAAATCATGTTGTACTTTGTTCATGTATACGATACAGGGCAGTTGATGTGCAAATCATGTTTTACCTTGTTCATGTATACGATACAGGGCAATTGGTGTGCAAATCATGTTGTACCTTGTTCATGTATACGATACAGGGCAGTTGATGTGCAAATCATGTTTTACCTTGTTCATGTATACAATACAGGGCAGTTGATGTGCAAATCATGTTTTACCTTGTTCATGTATACGATACAGGGCAATTGGTGAGCAAATCATGTTGTACCTTGTTCATGTATACGATACAGGGCAGTTGATGTGCAAATCATGTTGTACCTTGTTCATGTATACAATACAGGGCAGTTGATGTGCAAATCATGTTGTACCTTGTTCATGTATACGATACAGGGCAGTTGATGTGCAAATCATGTTCTACCTTGTTCATGTATACGATACAGGGCAGTTGATGTGCAAATCATGTTGTACCTTGTTCATGTATACAATACATGGCAGTTGATGTGCAAATCATGTTGTACCTTGTTCACCTTGATTGCAAATCATGCTTTACCTTGTTCATGTATACAATACAGGGCAGTTGA
>JAIGNY010003948.1:67500-127500 GCA_020152595.1 Chiridota heheva | reverse complement strand
GCTGGTCCCCCGCCCATTGGTCCCCCGTCTTATTGGTCCCCGATTTATTGGTCCCTCGTCTCATTGGTCCCCGTCTTATTGGTCCGCCGTCTCATTGGTCCCCCGTCTCATTGGTCACCCGTTTCATTAGTCACCCGTTTCATTGGTCCCCGTCTCATTGGTCCCCCGTCTCATTGGTCCTCCGTCTCATTGGTCCCGCATCTCATTGGTCCCCCGTCTCATTGGTCCCCCGTCTCATTGGTCCCCGTCTCATTGGTCCCGTCTTATTGGTCCCCGTCTCATTGATCCCCGTCTCATTGGTCCCTCGTCTCATTGGTCCCCCCGTCTCATTGGTCCCCGTCTCATTCGTCCCCGTCTCATTGGTCCCCGTCTTATTGGTCCCCCGTCTCATTGGTCCACCGTCTCATTGGTCCCTCGTCTCATTGGTCACCCGTCTCATTGGTTTCCCGTCTCATTGGTCACCCGACTCATTGGTCACCCGTGTCATTGGTCCCCGTCTCATTGGTCACCCGTCTCATTGGTTTCCCGACTCATTGGTCCCCCGTCTCATTGGTCCCTCGTCTCATTGGTCACCCGTCTCATTGGTTTCCCGTCTCATTGGTCACCCGACTCATTGGTCACCCGTGTCATTGGTCCCCGTCTCATTGGTCCCCCGTCTCATTGGTCCCCCTCATAGGAACCTATAATACAAACAAAACAAAATTCCGTCTCATTGGTCCCCCGTTCCTTTGAAATCTATGATAAAAACTTGCTTTTTACATAACATTTCCCTGCCTAATATATCACTGCGGGACCAATGAGACGGGGACCAATGAGACAAAAATACTGTTTTATGTTTTAATAATAGGTTTCAATGAGGGGGGACCAATGAGACGGGTGACCAATGAGGGGGGACCAATGAGACGGGGGACCAATATAAAGGAATTTTGTTTTGTTTTTACCATAGGTTTCAATGAGGGGGGACCAATGAGACGGGGGACTAAAGAGCGGACCCCATATGTGTGTAGTGTACTTTAACGTACGTTGAAACGAAGTAAAAAAATTATATTCACAAAAGTTTCCCCTTTTATTCTCAATACGTGCTAATCTAGTTTGCTAAAGTAGTTTAAGCTGAAAGATAAGGCAACGTGCTTGCAGAAAAAACCGTTATATTGAAATGTTTGTTCGAGTATTCGGTCATCCAGGCTTTTTGAACATCCGGGACTTTTTGTCGGTTAAAACATGCTACGATTTGTGCACAAGCAAGCCCCACGCTTTAGCCTACGAACGCACGATACATAAATTTCAAACTTCGAAATGATCTTATCTACGATACTTTCTCCACATTTGCAACAGTTTCCTGTAAAAATACCCAAGCAAACCTAAAGATTTTGTCGTCTAAAGGTGACAAATTTCACACTGGCTGTAGTGGTAAACTGCTCTGTTTGTACCAGAGAGTCATTAGTCCTATATACCATATAGGCCGAAGACCTAGAGACACAACTTCTGTACAAAAAATCGTGATGCGTTTATGGATGCCGTTATATTGTTTCAGCGTGGTCAACTTTGCATGCGAGGCCGGCTGACAGTGCAGCGTACGCGTGAGTGACTTAGTGATATTTGGCCGAGTGCAGTGCAGTGATTGCGTACCGGCCAAGCCGGGCGGAGAAAACGACAAGATACGATGAAAATACGTTTTGAAATTATTTTATATCTTATTCGAACTTGCTGTTTTAACATTTCCATTTAGAATAAATGGCGTTTTGGAAACATGAAAACAAGTTTTTTTTATGGAGTATTTTTTTTTTTTGGAGGACGGGAACAATTAAGAACAAAATTCATAAATTAAATCATTTTATCACAAACTTTAGGCCTACCACTTGCGTTGTTCCAGTTCTGCAAGATAATTTGAAATTAGTTAGATTGGCATAACTCTCAGACGTTGGCATGATTTCACCATAGATTAGGTCTGTTTATACTCAGTATACATGGGTTCTGGCGTAGGTAAATTTGAATCGATTTTGGGCCAAATCTCGAACATGCCGAATCGCTGGTGTAATAAATTTCGAGGTAGGCGAAGGCTAAAAAAAATACTGACGTTAGATGTACTCTTAATTTAAAGGATATTTCCACCACGCCGGGCGGTGGGCGTAGGTTATTTCAAAATCACTAAAAGTAATTCTTGAGAGGTATCCCAATTAAATCATAAAGGGGTACTGAACAGTTACAAACAATTATTGTTCGTGTTAGCTTACACCGACAATTGATTTTCTTTTGACTTTTCTCTTAAATTTTCTCTTGATAACTAGAGTTAACTAAATTTACGCTACAACTTTAACTGTCTGGTGCCACCCTGTCTGTAACACAATTTTTTGGTATGTTTTAACACGGAATTTAAAAGTAATTAAAACAAAAAATGATTTTAAATAATGAGAAAAAGAAACATTAACATTAAGGCAATTCTGCAGTAAGGCTACTATACTTTCATCAACTTCACTCTTCAAAGTTTGCTGATTTTAGGTATAGGATGCACAACAATTAGTATAAGAAGCACAACAATTAGTCTAAGAAGCACAACAATTAGTCTAAAAAGCACAACAATTAGTATAAGAAGCACGACAATTAGTCTAAGAAGCACAACAATTAGTATAAGAAGCACAACAATTAGTCTAAGAAGCACAACAATTGGTATAAGAAGCACAACAATTAGTATAAGAAGCACAACAATTAGTATAAGAAGCACAAGAATTAGTATAAGAAGCACGACAATTAGTCTAAGAAGCACGACAATTAGTCTAAGAAGCACAACAATTAGTCTAAGAAGCACAGCAATTAGTATAAGAAGCACAACAATTAGTCTTAGAAGCACAACAATTAGTCTAAGAAGCACAACAATTAGTATAAGAAGCACAACAATTAGTCTAAGAAGCACAACAATTAGTCTAAGAAGCACAGCAACTAGTATAAGAAGCACAACAATTAGTCTAAGAAGCACAACAATTAGTCTAAGAAGCACAACAATTAGTCTAAGAAGCACAACAATTAGTCTAAGAAGCACAACAATTAGTCTAAGAAGCACAAGAATTAGTCTAAGAAGCACAACAATTAGTCTAAGAAGCACAACAATTAGTCTAAGAAGCACAACAATTAGTATAAGAAGCACAACAATTAGTCTAAGAAGCACGACAATTAGTCTAAGAAGCACAACAATTAGTCCAAGAAGCACGACAATTAGTCTAAGAAGCACGACAATTAGTCTAAGAAGCACAAGAATTAGTCTAAGAAGCACAACAATTAGTCTAAGAAGCACAACAATTAGTCTAAGAAGCACAACAATTAGTATAAGAAGCACGACAATTAGTCTAAGAAGCACAACAATTAGTCTAAGAAGCACGACAATTAGTCTAAGAAGCACAACAATTAGTATAAGAAGCACAACAATTAGTCTAAGAAGCACAACAATTAGTCTAAGAAGCACGACAATTAGTCTAAGAAGCACGACAATTAGTCTAAGAAGCACAACAATTAGTCTAAGAAGCACAACATTTAGTCTAAGAAGCACAACAATTAGTCTAAGAAGCACAACAACTAGTCTAAGAAGCACAACAATTAGTCTAAGAAGCACAAGAATTAGTCTAAGAAGCACAAGAATTAGTCTAAGAAGCACAACAATTAGTCTAAGAAGCACAACAACTAGTCTAAGAAGCACAACAATTTGTCTAAAAGGCACACAAATTAGTCTAAAAAGCACAACAATTAGTCCAAGAAGCACAACAATTAGTCTAAAAAGCACAACAATTAGTCTAAGAAGCACAACAACTAGTCTAAGAAGCACAACAATTTGTCTAAAAGGCATTAGTCTAAAAGCACAACAATTAGTCCAAGAAGCACAACGACTAGTATAAGAAGCACAACAATTAGTCTAAGAAGCACAACAATTAGTCTAAGAAGCACAGCAACTAGTATAAGAAGCACAACAATTAGTCTAAGAAGCACAACAATTAGTTTAAAAGCACAACAATTAGTCTAAGAAGCACGACAAATAGTCTAAGAAGCACAACAATTAGTCTAAGAAGCACAACAATTAGTATAAGAAGCACAACAATTAGTATAAGAAGCACAACAATTAGTATAAAAAGCACAACAATTAGTCTAAGAAGCACAACAATTAGTCTAAGAAGCACAACAATTAGTCTAAGAAGCACAACAACTAGTCTAAGAAGCACAACAATTTGTCTAAAAGGCACACAAATTAGTCTAAAAAGCACAACAATTAGTCCAAGAAGCACAACGACTAGTATAAGAAGCACAACAATTAGTCTAAGAAGCACAGCAACTAGTATAAGAAGCACAACAATTAGTCTAAGAAGCACAGCAACTAGTATAAGAAGCACAACAATTAGTCTTAGAAGCACAACAATTAGTCTAAGAAGCACAACAATTAGTATAAGAAGCACAACAATTAGTCTAAGAAGCACAACAATTAGTCTAAGAAGCACAGCAACTAGTATAAGAAGCACAACAATTAGTCTAAGAAGCACAACAATTAGTCTAAGAAGCACAACAATTAGTTTAAGAAGCACAACAATTAGTCTAAGAAGCACAACAATTAGTCTAAGAAGCACAACAATTAGTATAAGAAGCACAACAATTAGTATAAGAAGCACAACAATTAGTATAAAAAGCACAACAATTAGTCTAAGAAGCACAACAATTAGTCTAAGAAGCACAACAATTAGTCTAAGAAGCACAACAACTAGTCTAAGAAGCACAACAATTTGTCTAAAAGGCACACAAATTAGTCTAAAAAGCACAACAATTAGTCCAAGAAGCACAACGACTAGTATAAGAAGCACAACAATTAGTCTAAGAAGCACAGCAACTAGTATAAGAAGCACAACAATTAGTCTAAGAAGCACAGCAACTAGTATAAGAAGCACAACAATTAATCTAAGAAGCACAACAATTAGTCTAAGAAGCACAACAATTAGTCTAAGAAGCACAACAATTAGTATAAGAAGCACAGCAATTAGTATAAGAAGCACAACAGTTAGTATAAGAAGCGCAACAATTAAGTTAACTTCACAAATCATTTGCGAAGTATATTGCTTTTACAATTACTGAAAGAGAGTGCATATTTCTTAATAAATTTGCTTTTAAGAATGAATTACCTCAGCGTGCAATGACAAGTTGACTACATTTATTACAATTTAAGTCTTAATGCCATGTTTATATGCAAGTTACTGCCAGGCACCCTACCCTGTATATACAACTCACAGCAACGGCATAGGAACATCTTTTTTTAGGGAGAAGAAGGGGGGGAAGGTGGGGGCTAAAGTTTCTTTACCACGAACCTCAATCCCCTCCTCATTCAAAAGTCTAATTTTCGTCCCATTTATTTTCACGACAGTAGAAAGTTTAGACATTTAGGCTAGTATAAGACACGACGTACGTGGCAGTACATACATACATACATACATGCTCGCAGTGCAGTAACCTCTCACCTGCATCTACACGTACTACATGCATGCTGTATGCTACGCATTGTAGGCACTACGTCGGTATACACGCTCTAATGCTACATTTTACAGCCTAGTGTGGTCAATTCAAATGATTACAATTGAAACAACTAAAATCGGGCCCGGGATCAGACCTAGGTGCTATAAATTAGAATCGAATAAATCAGAAGAACAAGCGCCGAAAAAGTTGGTGTATTTCACAGAGGGTTACAAATAAGTCCAATAAGGTGTTTTCTTCCTTAAAAAGTGTGGGTGCGGAAGCATACTTTCGCCCCTTCACAATTTTGACTGAGACCCCCTCCCCCTCCCCCTTACCCTTAGAAACCCAGCCCCTCCGAATTAACAAAATAATGTTAGGTATACATCAGGTGCTTAAACGTTTGACCACTTGGAAAAATTTTAGCATAACATTTTAGTGTTAAGAACTTTTCCATCCTTCAAGTTAGGTCAAAAATTAAAAATTGTAGGTAGGGAATGCAGTGCAGTGATTGTAACTAGGTCAAGCAGTGCAATAATTATGACTAGGGCATGCAGTGCAGTAATTGTGACTAGGGCATGCAATGCAGTGATTGTGACTAGGATATGCAGTTCGGTAATTGTGACTAGGGCATGCAGTGCAGTGATTGTGACTAGGGCATGAAGTGCAGTGATTGTAACTAGGGCATGCAGCGCAGTGATTGTGACTAGGGCATGCAGTGCAGTGATTGTGACTAGGGCACGCAGTACAATAATTGTGACTAGGGCACGTAGTGCAGTGATTGTGACTAGGGCATGAAGTGCAGTGATTGGGACTAGGGCATGCATTACAGTGATTGTAACTAGGGCATGCAGCGCAGTGATTGTGACTAGGGCATGCAGTACAGTGATTGTGACTAGGGCATGCAGTGCAGTTATTGTGACTAGGGCATGCAGTGCAGTGATTGGGACTAGGGTATGCAGTGCAGTGATTGGGACTAGGGCATGCAGTGCAGTGATTGGGACTAGGGCATGCAGTGCAGTGATTGGGACTAGGGCATGCAGTGCAGTAATTGTAACTAGGGCATGAAGTGCAGTGATTGTAACTAGGGCATGCAACGCAGTGATTGTGACTAGGGCATGCAGTGCAGTGATTGTGACTAGGGCACGCATACAATAATTGTGACTAGGGCACGTAGTGCAGTGATTGTGACTAGGGCATGAAGTGCAGTGATTGGGACTAGGGCATGCAGTACAGTGATTGTAACTAGGGCATGCAGCGCAGTGATTGTGACTAGGGCATGCAGTACAGTGATTGTGACTAGGGCATGCAGTGCAGTTATTATGACTAGGGCATGCAGTGCAGTGATTCGGACTAGGGCATGCAGTGCAGTGATTGGGACTAGGGCATGCAGTGCAGTGATTGGGACTAGGGCATGCAGTGCAGTGATTGGGACTAGGGCATGCAGTGCAGTAATTGTAACTAGGGCATGCAGTGCAGTGATTGGGACTAGGGCATGCAGTGCCGTGATTGTGACTAGGGCATGCAGTGCAGTGATTATCAAGAGAAGAACCTGCTTTTCTTGCAACAGAAAGTGGGATACATAAAAAGTTGAATATATTTGCAACCTGCCCTGTTTGAAATGTGAGTGACTTTAGTGGTTCCAAAATTGACCTAAAAGGTGTAGTATACGAGAAAAAAATTATAAACAAAAACACAATTCCTTAGCTGCATTAACATTGGACCTACTATAGACTGCTATTCATATAGGGCCTAGTTAGTGAGATAAACATCAACCGATGCATATGGCTACAGCACACAGTCATATGTTATCTGACTAAAGCCTAGTACTGGTAGCATAACATTAGGCATAGGCCTATGGCCTTCGTGAGCTTAGGCCTTGTTGCATAAGTTAATTTCCTAGACTGCCGACAGCTAACTAAAAAGCTAAGGTAAAAACCTTCATTTTAACCAATCAATCAATGATTATAGTAAAACAATTAACGTCAATGAGTTTTTACTGCGACTGATGTACTTCAGACCCGTAACACTTACATTAGGCTATTTGATTTTTGCTTTCGTGCGAAACAAGCAACACAATTTCTCAATCACGAAATTGATAAGGTATTGGCCAGTACCATTCTGCGCACTAAATTCTAATCAAATTCAAGTGTTTTGTAGGAATGTATGCATTGAATAATCCAAAATAACGTATTTCGTGAACAATCCAAGTATTTTTCGAGTAGAACTTGTTACATACTTATTGTTTTTTTTTCCCGCAATGCGCCTACTAGTCTTAAACAAATGCACTTTAAATTGAGTTAAATATAAAGGGCATTATATGAAAATTTTACCCAGAAATTTACTAGAAAATACAATCGAGTATTATACAATTTTAGACTCGTATACAATTTTTTACGTAATCTATCATTCACCTAAGAACATATCGTGCTTTTCAAAGCTTGTACGAAAAAAAGCACGCTGGAATAAAAATGGTTGCGATGGCTACATAAACGCATCCGTGTTCCCTACACTGTATGTATAGAAAGTTTCGTCTCTCGGCCTTCGGCCTATACGTAATATAGGACGAATGACGTCACGCTCTCTGGTTTTCACCGACAAATACTGACAAACTGGTCAGTGCAATTACGCACGCTATTATGACGTCATCCCGAATCCTCGAAACATAAACACAAAATGTTATGTGTACGAAAGCCATGCGTATTACATGTGTACGCTGTACGCCCGCTGTAAGTTTGCACGCGTTAACCAACAGTGCATCTTGCGCATGGCATACTTATTCATAATCGCGCATGTACTCATGAATATGAATACACATAGGGTAGTTGCCGATCTCATTTGATATCGGTGATAAAATCTGTTCCAAATTTGTCATTATTACAGAAAATATTGCGTACCCTGTTTTATTATTTTCTTCTTTATTTCAAATATGAGTATGTGTACATGAACAGGGATAATGGACCATACCCTCCCGTTTCCGCGAAATATTGGACGGATGTGCTTCCCGTAGACTTGCTTATCGGCTCGTCCAAAAAAGTCACGCAACCGTTCAATATCCCGCGGCAGCTAGACGGTCTGGACAGCCCAAATATCTGACATTTGCCGTATTGTTTTCTTTCTAAAAGTAGGCTTATGATTTTGCTATACTGTACATGATGACGTAGATTACGTCACACACACACACACACACACTCACATGGGTACTGAGAGAATCTTGTTATGTAATTCTCCCTGTATTTTGACAATTTAAAAAGCAGACCGAAAACAACATCTCTTTTTGCTTATAGGTGGCGAAATTGAACCTCTCTCAGAAATTGAACCTACCTCAAAGCCAAAACCTTCAGTTTGTAAGTTACCTCTGGAACTTGGATATATCCATGTAAGTATAAACAGTCATTTTAGTCGCAATATTCTCTGATTCAATAACTCCTATGAGAATCTACATCTTCACAGATGTGTCATGTTCGTACATCCTTGATCTTTAGAAACGAAACATTATGAAATGAATATGAAATCTTGTCTCAAGGTAATTGTTTGACTCGTCACCAACAACTCCGACTCATACCAGTAACGTCACTTCCGCGGCGGTAATTGATTGTTTTTTCGGTGATTGTGGAGCTATTTTAAGCAATCTGGAGCATTGCGTTATATTGTGTGTTGATCTGAACGTTGATACCTGGTCGTTAAGCATTGGTGTCCTGGGAGGCATGTGTCCTATTTTAACCAATCTGGATTGCGTTATATTGTGTGTTGATCTGAACGTTGATAAGCAATCTGGGAGCATTGCGTTATATTGTGTGTTGATCTGAACGTTGATACCTGGTCGTTAAGCATTGGTGTCCTGGGAGGCATGTGATCTACATATGTACTATTTTAACCAATCTGATGCATTGCGCTATATTGTGTGTTGATCTGAACGTTGATACCTGGTCGTTAAGCATTGGTGTCCTTGGAGGCATGCGATCTACATATGTACTATTTTAAGCAATCTGGAGCATTGCGTTATATTGTGTGTTGATCTGAACGTTGATACCTGGCCGTTACGCATTGGTGTCCTGGGAGGCATGTGATCTACATATGTACTATTTTAAGCAATCTGGAGCATTGCGTTATATTGTGTGTTGATCTGAACGTTGATACTTGGTCGTTACGCATTGGTGTCCTGGGAGGCATGCGATCTACATATGTACTATTTCAACCAATCTGGAGCATTGCGTTATATTGTGTGTTGATCTGAACGTTGATACCTGGTCGTTAAGCATTGGTGTCCTGGGAGGCATGTGATCTACATATGTACTATTTCAACCAATCTGGAGCATTGCGTTATATTGTGTGTTGATCTGAACGTTGATACCTGGTCGTTAAGCATTGGTGTCCTGGGAGGCATGCGATCTACATATGTACTATTTTAACCAATCTGATGCATTGCGCTATATTGTGTGTTGATCTGAACGTTGATACCTGGTCGTTAAGCATTGGTGTCCTGGGAGGCATGTGATCTACATATGTACTATTTTAACCAATCTGATGCATTGCGCTATATTGTGTGTTGATCTGAACGTTGATACCTGGTCGTTAAGCATTGGTGTCCTGGGAGGCATGCGATCTACATATGTACTATTTTAAGCAATCTGGAGCATTGCGTTATATTGTGTGTTGATCTGAACGTTGATACCTGGTCGTTACGCATTGGTGTCCTGGGAGGCATGTGATCTACATGTGTACTATTTTAAGCAATCTGGAGCATTGCGTTATATTGTGTGTTGATCTGAACGTTGATACTTGGTCGTTACGCATTGGTGTCCTGGGAGGCATGCGATCTACATATGTACTATTTCAACCAATCTGGAGCATTGCGTTATATTGTGTGTTGATCTGAACGTTGATACCTGGTCGTTAAGCATTGGTGTCCTGGGAGGCATGCGATCTACATATGTACTATTTCAACCAATCTGATGCATTGCGCTATATTGTGTGTTGATCTGAACGTTGATACCTGGTCGTTAAGCATTGGTGTCCTGGGAGGCATGCGATCTACATATGTACTATTTTAAGCAATCTGGAGCATTGCGTTATATTGTGTGTTGATCTGAACGTTGATACCTGGTCGTTACGCATTGGTGTCCTGGGAGGCATGTGATCTACATGTGTACTATTTTAAGCAATCTGGAGCATTGCGTTATATTGTGTGTTGATCTGAACGTTGATACTTGGTCGTTACGCATTGGTGTCCTGGGAGGCATGCGATCTACATATGTACTATTTCAACCAATCTGGAGCATTGCGTTATATTGTGTGTTGATCTGAACGTTGATACCTGGTCGTTAAGCATTGGTGTCCTGGGAGGCATGCGATCTACATATGTACTATTTCAACCAATCTGGAGCATTGCGTTATATTGTGTGTTGATCTGAACGTTGATACCTGGTCGTTAAGCATTGGTGTCCTGGGAGGCATGCGATCTACATATGTACTATTTCAACCAATCTGGAGCATTGCGTTATATTGTGTGTTGATCTGAACGTTGATACCTGGTCGTTACGCATTGGTGTCCTGGGAGGCATGCGATCTACATATGTACTATTTCAACCAATCTGGAGCATTGCGCTATATTGTGTGTTGATCTGAACGTTGATACCTGGTCGTTAAGCATTGGTGTCCTGGGAGGCATGTGATCTACATATGTACTATTTTAACCAATCTGGAGCATTGCGCTATATTGTGTGTTGATCTGAACGTTGATACCTGGTCGTTAAGCATTGGTGTCCTGGGAGGCATGCGATCTACATATGTACTATTTTAAGCAATCAGGAGCATTGCGTTATATTGTGTGTTGATCTGAACGTTGATACCTGGTCGTTAAGCATTGGTGTCCTGGGAGGCATGCGATCTACATATGTACTATTTTAACCAATCTGGAGCATTGCGTTATATTTTGTGTTGATCTGAACGTTGATACCTGGTCGTTAAGCATTGGTGTCCTGGGAGGCATGCGATCTACATATGTACTATTTTAAGCAATCTGGAGCATTGCGTTATATTGTGTGTTGATCTGAACGTTGATACCTGGTCGTTACGCATTGGTGTCCTGGGAGGCATGTGATCTACATATGTACTATTTTAAGCAATCTGGAGCATTGCGTTATATTGTGTGTTGATCTGAACGTTGATACCTGGTCGTTACGCATTGGTGTCCTGGGAGGCATGCGATCTACATATGTACTATTTCAACCAATCTGGAGCATTGCGTTATATTGTGTGTTGATCTGAACGTTGATACCTGGTCGTTAAGCATTGGTGTCCTGGGAGGCATGCGATCTACATATGTACTATTTTAACCAATCTGGAGCATTGCGTTATATTGTGTGTTGATCTGAACGTTGATACCTGGTCGTTAAGCATTGGTGTCCTGGGAGGCATGCGATCTACATATGTACTATTTCAACCAATCTGGAGCATTGCGTTATATTGTGTGTTGATCTGAACGTTGATACCTGGTCGTTACGCATTGGTGTCCTGGGAGGCATGCGATCTACATATGTACTATTTTAACCAATCTGGAGCATTGCGTTATATTGTGTGTTGATCTGAACGTTGATACCTGGTCGTTAAGCATTGGTGTCCTGGGAGGCATGCGATCTACATATGTACTATTTCAACCAATCTGGAGCATTGCGTTATATTGTGTGTTGATCTGAACGTTGATACCTGGTCGTTAAGCATTGGTGTCCTGGGAGGCATGCGATCTACATATGTACTATTTCAACCAATCTGGAGCATTGCGTTATATTGTGTGTTGATCTGAACGTTGATACCTGGTCGTTAAGCATTGGTGTCCTGGGAGGCATGCGATCTACATATGTACTATTTTAACCAATCTGGAGCATTGCGTTATATTGTGTGTTGATCTGAACGTTGATACCTGGTCGTTACGCATTGGTGTCCTGGGAGGCATGCGATCTACATATGTACTATTTTAACCAATCTGGAGCATTGCGTTATATTGTGTGTTGATCTGAACGTTGATACCTGGTCGTTACGCATTGGTGTCCTGGGAGGCATGTGATCTACATATGTACTATTTTAACCAATCTGGAGCATTGCGTTATATTGTGTGTTGATCTGAACGTTGATACCTGGTCGTTAAGCATTGGTGTCCTGGGAGGCATGCGATCTACATATGTACTATTTTAAGCAATCTGGAGCATTGCGTTATATTTTGTGTTGATCTGAACGTTGATACCTGGTCGTTAAGCATTGGTGTCCTGGGAGGCATGCGATCTACATATGTACTATTTTAAGCAATCTGGAGCATTGCGTTATATTTTGTGTTGATCTGAACGTTGATACCTGGTCGTTACGCATTAGTGTCCTGGGAGGCATGTGTCCTACATATGTACTATTTTAACCAATCTGGAGCATTGCGTTATATTGTGTGTTGATCTGAACGTTGATACCTGGTCGTTAAGCATTGGTGTCCTGGGAGGCATGCGATCTACATATGTACTATTTCAACCAATCTGGAGCATTGCGTTATATTGTGTGTTGATCTGAACGTTGATACCTGGTTGTTACGCATTGGTGTCCTGGGAGGCATGTGATCTACATATGTACTATTTTAACCAATCTGGAGCATTGCGCTATATTGTGTGTTGATCTGAACGTTGATACCTGGTCGTTAAGCATTGGTGTCCTGGGAGGCATGCGATCTACATATGTACTATTTTAAGCAATCTGGAGCATTGCGTTATATTGTGTGTTGATCTGAACGTTGATACCTGGTCGTTACGCATTGGTGTCCTGGGAGGCATGCGATCTACATATGTACTATTTCAACCAATCTGGAGCATTGCGTTATATTGTGTGTTGATCTGAACGTTGATACCTGGTCGTTACGCATTGGTGTCCTGGGAGGCATGCGATCTACATATGTACTATTTTAAGCAATCTGGAGCATTGCGTTTTATTGTGTGTTGATCTGAACGTTGATACTTGGTCGTTACGCATTGGTGTCCTGGGAGGCATGCGATCTACATATGTACTATTTTAACCAATCTGGAGCATTGCGCTATATTGTGTGTTGATCTGAACGTTGATACCTGGTTGTTACGCATTGGTGTCCTGGGAGGCATGTGATCTACATATGTACTATTTTAACCAATCTGGAGCATTGCGCTATATTGTGTGTTGATCTGAACGTTGATACCTGGTCGTTAAGCATTGGTGTCCTGGGAGGCATGCGATCTACATATGTACTATTTTAAGCAATCTGGAGCATTGCGTTATATTGTGTGTTGATCTGAACGTTGATACCTGGTCGTTACGCATTGGTGTCCTGGGAGGCATGTGATCTACATATGTACTATTTTAACCAATCTGGAGCATTGCGCTATATTGTGTGTTGATCTGAACGTTGATACCTGGTCGTTAAGCATTGGTGTCCTGGGAGGCATGCGATCTACATATGTACTATTTTAAGCAATCTGGAGCATTGCGTTATATTGTGTGTTGATCTGAACGTTGATACCTGGTCGTTACGCATTGGTGTCCTGGGAGGCATGTGATCTACATATGTACTATTTTAACCAATCTGGAGCATTGCGCTATATTGTGTGTTGATCTGAACGTTGATACCTGGTCGTTAAGCATTGGTGTCCTGGGAGGCATGCGATCTACATATGTACTATTTTAAGCAATCTGGAGCATTGCGTTATATTGTGTGTTGATCTGAACGTTGATACCTGGTCGTTACGCATTGATGTCCTGGGAGGCATGTGATCTACATATGTACAGTTTTCACCTAATTCTTGACTTAGACATCCTATCTGATTTCCAACCAAATCTTGTGTTCTTATATACCCAAGGAGCTACTCTGTTTTATATATCACTGATTCAGGTAAATCTGTTTTGAATGAAGATATTCAGAGGATTAAAATTTAGCTGTAATCTTAGGTGTTCTATGATAGTTCTGAGGTTCCCCCACATATGTATTTTCCCGCAATTGAAATGGGTTTTGCAATCGGAACTTATACCCTAGTGGGTAGTTTCATGTTCTAATGACAATAGATACATTATCCATTCTTTTTGGAAAAGTTTAAGTGTATTTGTATGAACGATTAATGTAACACAAAAGTGTAGTTTATTTATGTTAAAACGTACGTCATATTCATATTGAGGCCAACATGGGAAAAATAACAAAGTAGCTCAGATCTTACCCACGAATTAGGAAAGATAATGCATACATATTGCAGTGTCACAATATTAGTGTTCTAATATATCTTTTGATATCAACAAAACTGTCCATATCATCATACATCAATTCTGAAATTAGATCCTATTTTTACCATAAATGAGCAACTTTGTTTTTCTCCCAAAGTACGGCGAGACATTCACAACAAAGGAGTGTACGGTATTTTGCCGTTGCGAGGAGAATACGGAGTTGGATTGCTATTACATAGATTATCAGTGTGATGACCACCAAGTGTGTAAGGTAGTGAATGGACTTCCGGAGTGCGCATGTGAAGATGGGTACCACCATCCCAAGCACTTTCTCAACGACCATCTCAACGACTCTTGTGTCGAGGGTATGAATTAATATTTCAGAAAATTCAAATTCTCTCACATCACATGTACAGGCCTTATAAATGGTTGTAAGGACAACCCAGCCTAGAAGGCCTTTCTTACATATGCACTAATGGCAAAATGGCCCACCAGTCACTTCGTTGGCTCACCACATTTTCAAACTTTGGTTCTTGTTGGTCAACCTGCTTATTTGATTCAAGGGCCTGGCGAGCAAAATAAAAATTGCATATGCAATGCCCGTATGGTTTGTAGGGACAAATTTGGTTTCAAAGGTACCTTTATTTCTTTTTTATCATTATTTTCTTCTTAAAATAAAAGTGGAGCGTTGTTTCTCCCAAAACCCACAACCCGATGGCAACGCTTCTGCTTTAGGGATTCACTGTATGCCGCTGTTATTTTTGCCATGAATTGGCGCACCAGTAAAACTTCCCATGAAAATAACCCTGCGACCTATAATAAACATTTTATGTAGCTCATACTTACAAAATTTCACGGGGCATCAGGTGAATGGAAAAGGATGCGCTGTTTTAGAAATATCACACCCACTCTGCTTTCAATGTAATGCAATAATTCATAGGATATGTACATACATTGCATATTTTTCCAACGAGCGTACACAAAACGTCGAGAGGCCCTGATAATAGGATGTATGTCTTTTGATTTTTGTGAAATAAAGGAATTTTGTTCCCCGGATGCTGACTCAGGAAAATGTACTATTTCCAAAATTCAAATAAAGATTTTTAGGTATTAATTACCGTTTAGCGACATTTGTGGTATGAAACTGCTTATACGTATAGAAATTTCATCACAGAATATATGATATTAGGTTGATTATTGTGGAGGAATCATGCTGAGCCCTAATTAAAGTTTTTCAAGGATGTGTAGCACGCCTATGTGTATATGTAAGATCAGTTAGGGAGAAAATGATGAAACAAAAGTTCAGTGGTCAGGAAAACTAATTTTCTATGAAGACAAGCAACAACAGGAACGAAATGGTCAGGAAAGTGTATCAAAAATAGTATATAAATATTAAAGTCAAGTCAATTTATGTTAAAAAAAATGTGTGTAGTAGCAAACCATGGCGCCAGAGACTTTTATTTCTCAGCAAAACGTTTGCTTGTTGGTGAAAAAAATTGTTTACAAATGTTCCAACTTTTGTAGCTTAAAGTATTAACCCTTACTCAACCACGCGGCGATATTATCGCCGTTTTGGGTGCCCGGTCTTTGGCCCCGCCTCCCGAGCGCATTTTCAAAAAAGTGCTGGTAGAGTAAGGGTTAATCAACCCGCGACATATGCGCCAACCCGAAAATATAGGCAGCATGATCCCGGTGGGCGGCCCAGCGGGTCACGAAAGCGAAAGGGGCCCGACTCTTCTGCCTGGAAGACAGAAGACCCTTCAATAATCACGCCTTGATTAACCCTTCCTCAACCACGCGGCGATATTATCGCCGTTTTGGGTGCCCGGTCTTTGGCCCCGCCTCCCGAGCGCATTTTCAAAAAAGTGCTGGTAGAGTAAGGGTTAAAGAATCATTAAAACAAGCCCTAAAGATGTAAATGTAATGGCTAACCAGAATAAATTTGCAAACGTTTTTCTATCAGTAAAAATGATTTACTGAAAGGAATATTCCCGTGTAATTTCATATGTGATAGAGGACTACCATACTGGTATCTTATTTTGTTGTGGAGTTACATTTCAAAGAATTTCCCGGTATGTCCTCGCAGTGTAAATTACTATGTAATAAAATGAGATCTAAAACAATAGAGGGATTTCATCTCGTGACTGAAGTGGACTCCATTTTGCAGAGCAGGGTCTTCACACAGTTCAGTCACATCACACGTACAACAAACAGAGCTCATGAAGGTTGACAGCAAATGTGCAAACAAAGTTTATATCGATAGCCGGCAGCTGGATGATGTAAACGGGCTCGGATACCTGGTGCAGCAGTGGCCTTACGGGGTGGTGGCGGGGAAGATATCCAAAACGGAATCTCTGGGGCAAAAGTGCCATTTATGGAGTTGGGTGGGATGTAGGACTCGTGCACCTTCTTGATATATACAAAAATACGACTGTTTATCTTTCTTGTAAAGTCTGTACTCTTGTCTGGTTGGGAGGCATGGAGAGTTGGTGTGGCAGATAATAAAGGGCTGGATATGTATATGTTTGGGTGTTGCGGGGAAGTTTTGGGGATCAGATGGCCGTATGTGTTATTTAACGATGAAATACTGAGAATTACTAAACATGACAAAATCAACACTGAAGTAAAAAGAAGAAGGTGGAGGTGGATTGGTTATGCGTGACGCGCATGAGCACTATTGGGCATTGTATGACAGCTATGACGGGGAAACCAGTCGAGAAAGAGAGGAATGTGATGAGATGGAACTCGTGGACAGAAGCCAGACAAGTTGCAAATAACAGAGCCATGGAGAGAGTGCACTGCAGCCTTATGGGTTAGGAGGCCTGAAGAGGTGAGGAAGTGAGGAGTAATGATCCATATCATGAACGTATTGGCCCTTGTTTATGAGCTGCCGGTCTTAAAATTTGTTTCGTAATTTCTTCGTATTTTTGTCATCTTTTGCTGTTTTTTATCGTTTGTGAACGTGATGATTGTTTTATATGTGGATTACTAACATGAAATATGGTGCTTGTGAGTGGACTAAAAAGCCTGGTTTGTAATATTTTTTATTTACTTTTGGTAGTGAACTTAGCGTCCTTAGCAACTACCCATCCTACCACGCTTTTTGAAGTCACCATGCCTAGCCTATACTATGGCTCACAATCTTTATACAATATTCAGGGGAGGCAGGTTTTCACAATAGATTCACGATTGATAAACACATTAAAAGACTTATCAATTGCTCGACATCATAGAGGTTCGAGAGCTGGATTACAACAACGCACTAGACATACACATCCGTCTAATTTCAGCTTTCCATATGGTTTGACAGCAAATGTAAATAGCCTTTAAGGAAAAGTTATGCATTTAGAACAAAGAATTGCTAACTTGCGTAATCTATCATTAATAGCTCTACAGGAAACAAAACTATAACATTTGGACGAACTTTTCCAGAATGAAATGCTACAACACAGAGTAGCAGATAATGCGCTGCTAATTGACGATTATTGCATGCTTTGTCATTACAGGCAATTTTCAGCAAATGGAGGAGGACTCATTACTTATATTTCAAAGAAATGGACAATATGTGCCCCTAAAGTATGTCAATTAGTGTCAACAGAAGATATTGAATTGCTCGCAATCCGGGCCCGCCATCGTTATCTACCAAGTGACACATCAAACAATACTATTGTAAATGTGTACACATTAAACTTTACAACAGCTGATAATGAATTGAAAGCGGTTCTTAATAATCTACAAAGAGAAAATCCCAGGACCTATTTCATTATTGTTGGTGACATAAACAGGCAAAGAATCAGATTCCTTGAAACAATGTCCTTCACGAATGAAGTATATTTTGTCACCTTCCCCAATGCGAATTCAACATTGGATGCTGTATATGTCAAAAGTGAGTATTACGTAACAAGGAAGACAGCCCCCATCTCCACGTCTGATCATAACAGTATATTACTAATGCCGAAATACAAGGAAAAGCACCGTAAATTTAAACCTAGAAAAAGGAAAACGGAAAAAGATTTAAGAGACCAAAATATAAAGAAAATGCAGAAATGTCTTAAGCCCACCGACTGGAATATGTTCAAATATTCATCGGACAGTGTTGATGAGCTTACAGAAATTACTTTATGCTACATCGAGTTTGTTAGTAAACACTGTATACCACTCAAAAAGTCATAATGACAAAACGCATTCCATCGGATAGCAGAATTACCCAAGTGGAAAAAAAAAAAGGCGATAGAGGAAGGGAACAAAGGCTTGAGAAGCAAGATTCAGAGGACAATAAATAAATGCGTACGAGATGTGAGGAGTGAAACCGTTGGTCAAATAAAGGCTAATTCAAATTCTTTTTGGAGCTCGATTAAATCTGTTACAAACCCAAATAAAGACAATAAAGTGTGTATTGATGAAATTCTTGGGGATGAACTGAACACACATTTTGGTCGTTTTAATCAATCCCGTAAACAAAGACAATGACTTTTCCTTGCCGGAATACACGGGAGATGCATGCATTACTGAGTTAAATGTAGAATCTGTATGTAATTACTTCGAAAAGGTTAAAAAGGGTGTTGCCTGCGGATCTGATACATTTCCTTGGTGGGTCTTTAAGTTTGTAAGTGACGAATTAGCCCCTTTATACACATACATTTTTGAGGAAACTATTTCCAAGAGTCAAATACCATTGCTGTGGAAAAATGCCATAACAGCCCCTAATCCCAAAATCAAGACACCTCAAACTGCAACTGATTATAGGCCGATAGATTTAGCAAGTATTGCTTTTGACAGCCTTCAGATAATTATATTGCCCCGTTTGATGGAAAGAGTTGAAGAAGTAGGTGATGCGTAACAGTTTGCCTATAAAAAGGGCGTTTCATGTGTAGATGCTATACTGGTTCTGGTAACGATATTGTTACTCATTTGAATTGCAAGGAAACCACTATATCAAAGGTTCTTTTTCTCGATTTCTCAAGTGCGTTTAATACGGTGTTGCCAAACTATATACTCAAGGACTTAACTAAGTTTGTAAAAGATCCGTGACTTATCCATCTGATAGCCCAATTTCTTAAAGTGTGGACCCGACAAATACGATTAGACAAAGGATTATCAGAAAAAGCTAAAATAGATGTGGGTGTACCTCAGGGAGGCCCTCTCTCTGCAATACTTTTCACTATATACACAGATGAAATCCGGTCGGGAGAGAACATTTGTGTGACTAAGTATGCTGATGATACTGCCATTTCATGCAAAATTGCCAACAAATCTGTAATTGGGGACCAAATGGAATATCCAACCTTCGTCAATGATGTCGTATCCAAATGTGATGATAAAAACTTGTTGCTGAACCCAAAGAAATCAAAAGAAAATGTGTTTTGTAAACAAAAACGTAAAACACACGGGCCTTTTACAGTGTAAGTCTGAAAGCATAATTATCAACGGATCTGAGGTTGTCAATTGTACGAAAACTGATTACCTTGGTGATTGTATAGATGACAAACTGTCTTTTACCCCACACACATCAAAAATGCTAAGTAAAGTTTCTATATTGTGTCAAGCTTATCGTATATTTTATCTTTTTTGTAATTTTAATGCCAGAATGAATCTTTTTAAATCCGTAATTATATCCCAGCTCCTTTATGCCGTGCCAGTTTGGTATCATCTCTTACTAGAAAAAGACAAAGACAGAATAAAGAAATGTTTAAAATATACGTCAAAGATTTTTAACTTGGACTATTTTACCCTTATTTGTATTCTCAACGACAGAGCCAAATGAGACTTTAGTGCAATAGCAAGAAAAAATAAATTCAACTGAAAGTCATCCATTACATAATGTTCTACAAAGCCTTCTTGCCAAAACCAATAGAAATGTTCGTAATCCAAACATAGTGCCAAAATTCAGAATACAACTGTACAAACATTCTGTTATCTACCAGGCGGCTCTTTATTTACAAAATGAACAGCTACAGTCACTTCTTTAATTCTTTTTTTTTTAAACTTTAACTCATTTTACCAGGTTATGTCTTATATATCTATATATTATATTTTATTTATTTTTTGTATCTATAGATTTATCATTTATATCATAACTATATGTTTTATGTAATCTTATTTTCTTTATTATATGTATGTTATTAAATGTTAATCCTTTTTAAAAATGTACATTTGTACTGGAAGCAATAAATCAAATTA
Organism: Chiridota heheva; assembly: GCA_020152595.1. Taxonomy (NCBI): domain Eukaryota; kingdom Metazoa; phylum Echinodermata; class Holothuroidea; order Apodida; family Chiridotidae; genus Chiridota; species Chiridota heheva. The sequence goes on along the minus strand of JAIGNY010003948.1, from coordinate 106,626 downwards.
AATTGAATTAATTAAAATAAGATGAAGATAATGTGTGACATTAATCTTGTCGGGTAGACTTTCTTTACCATTCGTTTCCAAACAATTTTATGACACCTTTTTAATTAGAAATATAATCTTCAATATTTGTCCATGCATTTAATTTGCCACAGATATTCTGTACAGTACGGAGGTTCCTTTAACAACACTGGCTGTTGAAGTTACAGAAATAATTAGTAAGTGCAAGCTTTCAACATAACATGCAATTATTAATTTGCAAGAAAATATGTTGCGTCAATGTGATTAGATAGGGTCTGAATGTCAAATAAATAAGAAGTAGTAGGATGATAAATGAATGGGGCAAAGATGTTCTATTCTTCTAATCGCTCCTTTCTCGTTATACTGGAGAAAGAGACATTTAGTGTCTGTTTTCATTTGGTATTAATCTTGTGCTGCGTCTCCAGGCTCGTTTCAGCTTCTCAAACCAATATGTGCTCTTTCTCTACGGTTCTCCCCGATGTTATCAATGGTCTCCCCTTCTTCTTTTTCCGTCTGATGTCTTTCATTGTGTTACCCAATGGGTTTCTTTCATTCAGCCATAAAAGATTCGCGCCCTTACATCACCGATGTTCCGATTTTCCACATGTTGGAACATCGAACATCTCAAGGTCACTAACAATTCATGTATCATTGCCTCCACACTCCATATTGAGCGAGGGCGCTGCATGCAGCACTGTCGTAGATTTAGGGGCACAATATTGACAGGCTCCTTATTGGAGATCTTTTCTGGCCATATCATTTTGAGTACACTTCTTTCTGAGTATTCTTGTAAAGCACTTTCGGGGGAATATAGTCTTTCTTCATCTGTCGTACTTTTTGTTACGTTTGTTATCAGGATCCTCAATTTGGTCCTTCTAGAGTATGACTCAGATCATTCGTACACTCTATGAAATGGTTGGCACTTCAGTGTTGCCAACTATATTTCTTATTGTTGGAAAGGAATATCACATTTGACACTTTTTGCAAAGCAGTATTAAGTACAGTTGTTTACTAAACAGTTGGACAATAATACTGCTAAATAATTAAGCACTCGCAGGTCTGCTCATTGAAGAGCAGAATCAATTTTGCTATATTTAAGCGCAAAGTGTCAAATATTTTAGTATAATTTAAAGCTTTGAAAGAAGGAATTTATTCATACATCATATCACAAAAATAATAATGCATCATGTGATACATTTTCACCAAGTCAAAACATTTGATCACATTTTCTATGTACATAGGGGCTTCAAGCAGTCATGTTATTCCAAACCCCTAGCTATAATCTACAAGTGTCAGGGGGTAACAATATTGTACAAAGGTAGAATTTAGAAGATTTACTTTAATGCTTAATATTTTGTGGTAAGATGTAACAAGAATTAGTTTAACCTTAAGTTATAGCCTAATAATATATTGACGCTTAGCCACTCAACGTAGGCGTATATTTCTTAACGAAGTACAATAACATGAGTAAGGCCTAACGTTAACCGTAGCGTACTTTAGTACGAACTTACAGCGTGAAGATGGCATTAAGATATAACTTAACGTTAAACCAATATCATTTGTTACTTCTTACCAGAAAACACATAAATTAGTTCTTCGTGATTCCCACTTTGAACAATTATTATTACTTCTGCTTCCACATAATTGTATGTTAGCAATGTTTCACATTCAGTGCGATCATCCATGTACACCAGTAGCTTCAATTCTACTACCAACCTGCATATGTCACATTCAATGTCTTGTTCCTTTTTGCTGTGGCGCGAAACGATGATCTTATTAGCACTGTTCACCAAACAGTGTAGTCCCTTTGTGTGCGCAACTCATCTCTCATTAGCACTGTTTACCAAACAGTTTAGTACCTTTGTCTGTCCAACTCATGAGTAACTGTTTAGTTTATCACGTTAGTGATATCTACCCGACAACAAAGGAATTATTGCCTAAATGTTTTGGAAAGACCATTTTACTATTATTTTCCCCAACTGTTCTTCAAGAGAACGTGAGCAAAAACGAGTCTCTTGTTGTACTTAGCGATCTGAGCATGTCCTCATGGGTTCCTCCATGGTTGCTTAGTGCTGCTCGTATATATGTGCAGGGCACAACATCTTCACAACATGCTTTTATTGTTAGCTTGATTAGCTCAAAGATGTTCTCAAATATTTAATTCTGGACCAATTCAAAAATGGACAAATTGGCAACGCAAACATTGTTATATGTTGGAAATTGCTGGCTGGTTTCTTAAGAGATTCGCTATAACAAATAAACTTCAAAAAATCCAGGTTTATGTTTCCTTTTGACCTAAAAATTCGAAAACCGTGTACATTAAAAAACATTAGTTTCGCAGTTGTAAGAGAATCTTAATCAGGTTTCACAGAGCCTATATCACATTCTACGGCGATATTATAACCCTAAATTAACAAATTACACTGATTAAATTAGGTCTCATTAATGCGGAAAAATAATTCATCGAAATAAAATTGTGTCAATTGTGTCAGACGATATGAAATTTAAACTGTTTTAAAAATATGCAGCCGTTTTTTAATAGCGATGTAGGTTTTGCATTTTGTGGCGAATGTATAGTCTCATAAATCGAAAGATAGAGGTTGTTAATTTGCACAAAGTATATTTGCTACTTTGAATTATGAGGCCTTATTGTGGACAATGAATTAAAGAATCTTCTGCGTTTATACTGCCACATATGTTTTCTTATTTCAAGGGAACGAGGAATTTTCGCTGGTAAAATTGAAGAAAATATTTTAACTTCAAATAACAGCAATAAAGTGTGAATTATTTGCACTTTTATTTCCTATTCTATTCAAAAAGTAGTGCTTTGATGGTACAAAATTTACCAACGAGTTCAAACTACGCCAATAGGTTTCAAAAATTAAATGTTATCCCCGCATCTCCATCCCCATCTCATCTCAGGCTACGACATTGATTTTGATCACTTCGGTCAAGGCTCCATATCGGGTGATCTCCTGATTAGGAGATCGGGACATGAGCAGTAGCCATAATTTAATTTGTTGCTAATAAGTTCATCCCTTATTATTTTTATTTTTTTTGCTTTTAAAATTATGTAATTATAAAGTTGTGTACTTCGCACATGATATTGAAATTAATATTTTTGTACAATTTGTGCATTTGCTGGTAAATAAAATATTAAAATATGCTCTTCAGAAACTATTGAAACGAATATTTAAAAATTAATTTAAAATTCTCAAAGCTTATGCAGGTGAGTTCAGAATTTTGTTTGGATACGCTTATTTCAAAACAAATAGAACTCATTTCAAAATCTGCCCTTTAGTCACAACTCCATTTCTATTTTTGCGGCCTGCAACATTGAATCCATACATTTATTATACATGAAGAATAAGATGACCCAGTAACTGGCCTTTGTAAACTTTTGTCCTTTGTGTGTGTATGATTGAACTTAATCGGAGTTTAATCGAAGTTTTGAATACCATTATATAATACACACTCTATTTTGGTAAATAATGACCTTGAATGGTGCTACATACTAATAATATACAAAGCACGTGGACTAAGGGCGGATATTGAAATGTAACGTACCCGACATTAGGTACAGGGCGGATATTGAAATGTAACGTACCCAGCATTAAGTACAATACGTACCCTCGACATAAGTCATGCGGGAAAGAGTGTCCTACCTTATTTGCGTAAACCCAATCTGTTGATCCATTAAAGAGAATTATGATTATGAAAAGTGAATTCCTTGTTACCCCTTTCTCTGGAAAAGGACTGGCTACGTCATGCCACTGGGAATGAGTAATTTCCAATTTTCATCACAAATTCGCATAATTTATCTTTCCAAATGTAAAAAAAATATATATATCTGCTCAGGTTTCAGTAATCTTTCGACTATTATATGATTGCTTTTGTTTCATGTTGGTTCTGTTTTTTTGGATTGCTTACAGGTATCACGACCGAGATCCCTTTGCTCGTAACAGAACTGCCTTTCCCTGAATTGACAACAGAAATATCTGAATCGACGACGGAACTTCCTGAATTGCCAGACGAACTTCCTGATTTGACAACAGAACTTCCTCAATTGACAACAGAGCTTCCTGAATTGACAACAGAACTCCCTGTATTGACAACAGAACTACTATTTTCCGAATTTACAACAAACTTGTTTAAATTGACAACAGAACTCCCCGTATTGACAACAGAACTTCCTGAATTGCCAGACGAACTTCCTAATTTGACGACAGAACTTCCTCAATTGACAACAGAACTTCCTCAATTGACAACAGAGCTTCCTGAATTGACAGCAGAACTTCCTGAATTGACAACAGAACTCCCTGTATTGACAACAGAACTGCCATTTTCCGAATTTACAACAAATACTTTTAAATTGACAACAGAACTTCCCGTATTGGCAACAGAACTTCCTGAATTGACAACTGAAATGCCCGTGGTCAAAACAGAATTTCCTTTTACAACACATCTTTTTGAAACTACCGAGCTTTCTGTAGGTAAGCATTTATTGATGGTGTAATTCCTACACGGGGGAGTTAAGAGTGGTGTGTGAGAGGGGACAGGGAGAATGGTGTGAGAAAGTAGGATGTGTAGTTATTCCACAATCAAATTCTGATCATGAGTGATATTTCCCTGGCGTCCACCTTAAACCCCATCCTTCACGTTTCTATATAAAAATGGTATTCGTAAATGAATTAATGATAGATGACTGTTAGAGAAAGATATTAATGAAGAAAAAAGATGTTGGTATGTTTTTCCATTTAAAAGTGATTACATTTTAAAGATGTAATCAGTGTGAGCTTGCTGTGTAAAGTGTAAAATGTTATACAAATCTAAGATAATTGTTTATTTATTTTTAAACCTTGAAAATATTTTTTTTTTCATTTAGAGTGTAAGGTACATGGGCGGATGGAGTAAGCATGTTCTTGTAAAGTGCATATAATTCCCTCTATCAGTAATTTAGCAAAAGCGTTTGCTAATAATTTAGAAACAGAAATAATGTTCAAAGAAATACATGCAAATTCTAGTAGATCTGTACTTATGACATCACACATACACTGCACGGTCAATTTTCAACACGTTAGTGACTATTTTTTTGAAATGCAATATTTCTAAAACGGAATAAGATACCACTATGGTTTTTCACCGACTTTCTTTATTATTGATCATCTATAATGTATATGAAAATAAAAGTGTACTGGAATATTCCTTTGAAACTATGATAAATACTTCATAGTGATAATCCATGCCAACATAGCTCTATATAGTCGTATCCAAGAAAAGCTTTGTATGAAAACGAATCGACAAACTGTCGTACCAGACCGAGACCGTCCTAGAATGTAACTCATGTGGTAGAATGAGAACAAAAGAGGTCACCTCCCCATGTGCACTCCATTGGTGGAACTCATGTGGTAGAATGAGAACAAAAGAGGTCACCTCCCCATGTGCACTCCATTGGTGGAACTCATGTGGTAGAATGAGAACAAAAGAGGTCACCTTCCCATGTGCACTCCATTGGTGGAATTCATGTGGTAGAATGAGAACAAAAGAGGTCACCTCCCCATGTGCACTCCATTGGTGGAACTCATGTGGTAGAATGAGAACAACAGAGGTCACCTCCCCATGTGCACTCCTTTGGTGAAACTCATGTGGTAGAATGAGAACAAAAGAGGTCCCCTCCCCGTGTACACTCCATTGGTGGAACTCATGTGGTAGAATGAGAACAAAGGAGGTCACCTCCCCATGTGCACTCCATTGGTGGAACTCATGTGGTAGAATGAGAACAAAGGAGGTCATCTCCCCATGTGCACTCCATTGGTGGAACTCATGTGGTAGAATGAGAACAAAGGAGGTCCCCTTTCCGTGTACACTCCATTGGTGGAACTCATGTGGTAGAATGAGAACAAAGGAGGTCTCCTCCCCATGTGCACTCCATTGGTGGAGCGAGGACAAGAAGTACCGTCCGTTACACGAAGCAAGAGGCAAACAGCAGTGCCGTGTGTGTACATGTCGTGTATTTTGTTGTAACACCTCAAGATATGAATGAACAATGGTATGAAAAATAAATGTGTTCGTCATAGAAAGTGTCAGTGTTCTTCACTTTAGTCTTATCCATTTTCACGTGGATATACAACTGGTTGATTTCCGCCATGGTGAAATTTAAATGACGTCACAGAATCATTAACAATGGTGCCCATTTGACGAAGCCCCTCCCTCAAACCCAAACTGCATATCTACAAACATTATTATCATCATTGGTTATACGATGATCTTATATGGAACGTGACACCATATTTCTGCCGAAAATGGCTGGTATGATAAAAAAAAGTACTCTCATTTCACCCTTTGCCCTTTTCGTCCGCAGGGGCGTCCCTAATTATATTTCTTCAAGTAATATAAACATTTTATGTACTTCTTCTTAAATAGGAACATGCCCGGAGGGATTCGCCCATTTTCAGGATCACTGTTATATTCTTGGTCCAGTACCAATGTCATTTCCGGTAGCAAGCTTTTATTGCCAGACTTTAGATGCAGAATTAAGCGACATCGGGTCACAGCAGGAGAATGATTTTGTGTCAGAGGACATAGCAAATAACAAGTCTGCTTGGATTGGTGCCGAGAATGTAGCTAAAGGTAAGTGTAGTCAGAACCGTAATTCTTTTGGGACACGCAGACATACCATGAGACCTATCATTCCCCACTTTCAGGTGACAGCTTAAAAATGAAGTACGCAGATGTTGACATGAAACATGAGCGCCCTTACCTCCAGCACGTTCAAAATCATCGGAAAAAATCGTGCGCTTCAAGGTTAATCCGCCATGCTTTTTCAAGTAATAGTTGTGCGAATACCGTGCGCACATTATTCACATGTATGCACTAATTTCTGCGTGTTAATCTTAATCAGGCTCGCGAATCAACTTATAGCTTTACAAAACTGGCACAATCAGTCAATTGAATATTCAAATTTGAGGTCAACAAATGGGGAGGGTGCTGCAAAATGAAATGTCCATCTGTCCATAGAAATTTTGGGGGAATACTGACATGAAACGTTTGTAAATTAGCTGCATTTCGATTAGATTTTGCCTTGTTATGCTTGGATCGAAAATGTGTGTCTTTAGATGTGTGAGCTTCGGGGACTTCTCCCGAGAGCCGCCGCGGAGACTGTGCCCGCTGGGTCCTTTGCCTCTAGTCTCTTCGTGAATTAGTATACCAGCCTTGAAAATCGTCAGGGGGAGCCCTAGTCAAGACTCAAAACTGATATTATTGCAAAGTTCTGCAACAGTTTTCAATATTCTAATGTGGATAGAATTTTGCAGATAATCACAGAGCCAAATCAGTGAATGTTTCTCATACGATAACAACTTATATTAGTTTATCAAAAGTTTCAAATTTACCCCAGTAAATACATTTTGCATATTGGTATTTCAAATTTACGAAATCATAAAAGGGAAAAAAAACTATTACTGGATTACGAAATGTAATTGTAGGCAATATATTCGCTGTATCCAATACATGTTTGCAATCATGTTGCAATCGAATAATGTTCACCTTCGCGATAGCCTTGTGTACATTTTGCAGTAACAACGAAAACATCCTTTTTCCTCCGATTATTTAAAAGGCAAAACTCTTTTGTACACACCGGTTGAGGAGTCGTATGAGTTCTTACCGGATATGCTTCCTGCCGCCATGACGTCATTTAAGTTCAAGGTTAAATCCAAAGGCGACATAAGGATCCTCCTAAGTCCTGAACCCGAGCCAACGAAGAATGCGTACGAGATAGGTAGGTCAAAGTTTATAATACCACTGATCTCTGTACTTAGAGATTATTAGGTCGGTCATCGCATGATAAAAGACCAGAAAATGCTGCAGATATACATGAGAAACTACCGTGATATATGGTTTTACTTTCGGCAAATGTTCAATTTTTAGGAGGGAATATTGTCTCAAGAAAGTGCTTCCCACGTCACCAGTACGTCTTATATAGGCTAGGGACGTCACTTTCGCTTCGGAAATTGTTATCGAAATGTTTAATCCATACCCTATATACTCCAATGATTTCATAATTATTTCTTAGTCAAGGCGTGTTGCTTTTCCTCTCTTGGCAGCTTGGTACGTCCCTAGTTTGTTTTAATAAACTGTATTGTGTATGTCCCAAGCTTGTACAATTTCAAGTTTTCTTATTTTCAATACTACAAAACTAAAATGGCATGGAATTCTTTTTACTTTTTAAATTGTTGTAAACATGAGTTTTGTATTTGTGTATTGTGTTGTTATTAAGTTGAAAAAGCAGATAAAAAATATTTAGAAAAAAGTGTTTTAATTAATTCCCTTTTTGATTCTTTCAGCTATTGGATCTTACTTGGACCTTGCTACAGTCATACGAGCATGTCCTGGCTGCCCTGACAAGGCTTACGCGATCACCGTCAAAATTCTCAATGGTGAAGAAATGCAAGGCTTCATTGTAAGATTTGAAGATGGCGAAATTTCTGTTGGATTTGACGGTGAGGAAGAACCGATCGTCACGTGGACAGACAAGCTAATCGATCGCTCTAGAGTTGGTTACATTGGATACAGCAGTCGCCTTAGCAACGCCACTTGGGAATTCCCTCGTAAGTTGCGGAGTCTTTTTGACATAACATTGAATAATGATCTTCTCATTTAGTCATTTATTAAATAGCAGTATGTTACTTTACGCCGATCTGTGCGTATGAAGCATTATAATATGGGTTGGTATCGTTCTCCCGAAAAGTCCAAGGACACATGCAGCACAGGCAATAAGAAATTCGCCACTCTGATCATCACTGTACGGGGGATGCGGAAAACGAAGTGTACTTTATATTACGGGAGCAAAGGGGGGAAATAATTGCCCTTCGAGGTTGTTTTCTTTTTTAAAAGGCGTTAGTTTAGGCCCCTAAAAATTCCGGTTACCGGTTACTTCAAAGCCTTTGTTAATATTAAAAGTCACTGGCGTTAATTTTCGCCATTTCCACATGCATGCGAACCGGATTGTTTCTTACCATGTTTACTGAAGTGACATAGACAGTGGCGTAGCAAGCGCCACCGGGCCCCGGTGCAGCTATTCAAATGTTCCTCCCCCACCCACAGAGAGTCCACATTACTCCAGCCCCACAGTGGTTGTGGTTGGGTGAGCAATTTGTTGATATATGAAACCCTTAGACGCGCGGAAATGGCACTTTCAGGCTTAAATTTCCTGGTTGAGAATATAATTAGTTTAGATTCCTATGTTGGTGGGTATCGAGAGGGAACTTCATCCTATGTTGGTGGGTATCGAGAGGGAACTTCATCCTATGTTGGTGGGTATCGAGAAGAAACTTCATCCTATGTTGGTGGGTATCGAGAGGGAACTTCATTCTATGTTAGTGGGTATCGAGAGGGAACTTCATCCCATGTCTGTATGTTGGTGGGTATCGAGAGGGAACTTCATCCTATGTTAGTGGGTATCGAGAGGGAACTTCATCCTATGTTGGTGGGTATCGAGAGGGAACTTCATTCTATGTTAGTGGGTATCGAGAGGGAACTTCATCCCATGTCTGTATGTTGGTGGGTATCGAGAGGGAACTTTATCCTATGTTAGTGGGTATCGAGAGGGAACTTCATCCTATGTCGGTGGGTATCGAGAGGAAACTTCATCCTATGTTGGTGGGTATCGAGAGAAAACTTCATCCTATGTTGGTGGGTATCGAGAGGGAACTTCATCCTATGTTGGTGGGTATCGAGAGGAAACTTCATCCTATGTTGGTGGGTATCGAGAGGGAACTTCATCCTATGTTGGTGGGTATCGAGAGGGAACTTTATCCTATGTCTGTATGTTGGTGGGTATAGAGAGGGAACTTCATCCTATGTTGGTGGGTATCGAGAGGGAACTTCATCCTATGTTGGTGGGTATTGAGAATAAAACTTCATCCTATGTTGGTGGGTATCGAGAGGGAACTTCATTCCATGTTGGTGGGTATCGATAGGGAACTTCATCCTATGTCTGTATGTTGGTGGGTATCGAGAGGGAATTTCATCCTATGTTAGTGGGTATCGAGAGGGAACTTTATCCTATGTTGGTGGGTATCGAGAGGGAACTTCATCCTATGTCGGTGGGTATCGAGAGGAAACTTCATCCTATGTTGGTGGGTATCGAGAGGAAACTTCATCCTGTTGGTGGGTATCGAGAGGGAACTTCATCCTATGTTGGTGGGTATCGAGAGGGAACTTCATCCTATGTTGGTGGGTATCGAGAGGGAACTTCGTTCCATGTTGGTGGGTATCGAGAGGGAACTTCATTCTATGTCTGTATGTTGGTGGGTATCGAGAGGGAACTTAATCCTATGTTAGTGGGTATCGAGAGGGAACTTTAAGAACTTGGCAATATGCAAGTCATAAGGAAATGAATCAATCATCACTATTTAAAAGTTTGTCCGCCAACAGTTGTAATATAAGATAAGGCCACGGACTGATGTATGTAAAACACAGAAGTTAAAACTGTTAACATTAAAGTTTGATGTTGACAGAAGATAGTCTTTTACATTTATTTTATCAGTTTAAAACTAAATTTAAAAGAAAATATGGTCATAGACAGTGCCTTTTTTTACGGGTGTCGCTCTTACTCTTTTCGAGTACCGACAGGCGTGACTGGGAGCACCCCATCTCCCATCCCATGTCTGTCTCTTCCCTCATAGAATTCTTTGGGCCCGGTATGTTCTTGTAATGAATACTTACGATTGATCATCTTATCATTTCATTGTATTAATTTAGATTATTCCGGTTTGAACTGGATTAACGAGGCGGATTGGATCTACGACAATTGGGCTGTACAGAAAACCAACGCGACGAAATACATGTTTGAAGTGTGCGGGTTTATCAACAACCCGCAAAGTCCGGGATTCTGGGGCATTGCTGACTGCGGAAGTAGCAAAAACTTCGTCTGCAAAACTCAAGAAATATTTATGTGATCCAACTTTTTGCATGTTGATAATCATAAAAATCAATTTTGAAGTGTGTTATTAGATTTTTTACAGGAAGGGTTTTTGTGTGACGTTTGCTGATTTTTATAAAAAATGTGCCCTTTTGCTATCCATCAGTGGCTACGGAAGGTGCTGAAAAGTGAGGATACTTTATGCAAAAATTAGGAAAGTTGTAGCCTAAGGAAAATATTTAGGGGATTTTCCTATGCCATCGTTTGTCTTTTGTTCTTAAATCTCATCAACAATGCACTCTGTTTCATATGCGGTGGAAGCGGGAGGGGGCTTCCCCCCCTTTCTCTCTCTATAAATTAAATGAGGGAGGAGGACCCCAATAATCAATTGTAATTTTCATATTTTTGGTATATTTTTAATCACTCTGAGATTTAAATCATATGTTCTCTTTATATGATATCATGCAGTCCACAATTACAATCTTCAATTATACAAAACAAAAACTTCGTAGTTTTTGTAACACATTTTCTGTAATGGACCCCCTGACTAGAATGGAAAATGTCCAGTCATATGGTCAGAATTACTTGCATTACGTCTGATCAATGACAACTCGCCTTCCTGGCCTGATTCTAATACATTATGGGCGGGCTTTATTATATGTTGGTGATTCTAATACGTTATAGGCGGTTTTATTATATGTTTTTTTTTATTTTTTATTATTGACTTGTTGACCATAGGCCTAAACTTGAAAGCGGACATATTAATTTTGTATCATTTTGGAAGTTGCTCACTTGAATCATAAAACGTGGATAAAATTATAATTGTATTGAGTACTTCAGGTGTTTTTATCAATTAAAAGCTGCCCATTTCATTCTGTTAATTTTGCTGTAAAATTTTGTTTTTGAATAGCCTACAATACACGGCAGACTTTTTGAGAATATTTTGGAGTCCAAATAATTTCTATTTTATTTGTATGCAGGCCCGCAGCCAGGACTTTGAGAGGGTGTTCGTTTTTTGTATAAGAGGGCGCTTCATTTCTGCACTCGAAACAAATAAAATGGGAACGCGACGTTCTACATCAGGTTTTTTATTTTCCGAAAGAAGGCTACACACTCTATACAAGGTATGGTCAAAATTGATTAAATAGGCACCGATCCAAATGTGGTCAAATTTGATCTTAATACTATGTTCATTGGGTTTAACCATAGTACTATGGTCAATTTGACCATAATTGGATCAGTGCATAGTTGATCAATGCTATGGTTAATTTGACCACAGTTCTATGGTCATACATGTGACCATAGTACTATAGTCAGAGCAGGTGACCATTGTCTTGGTCAAATTGATTAAACCATACGATCATATTTGACTATTAAATGGTCAAAAGTTCTGAAATAGAAATAACACAAAATGTTGGAAATTTTATGAAGTACAAACCTTTATTGAAATATTGTCACAACCTTGAACAGAACAATAGTGTATACATGAGATCAAATTCATCACATAATTTGTTTTACAAAAGCCCCACAAAGGATGATTCACAATTTACCTGATTGCAAATTTGTCTTTAATGTTATATTGTCTTTATCTCCATTCAACACATACTCATATGGTACTTCAGTTATTAACAACACCATTCATTCCTGGAGCACTGACCACTGGATAGAAGAAAAAAAATAACAAATATTAATTACACAGACTTGGTGCTAAACATATGATATTCATGCACATTGTTGGGGGAATGTGATACAAAAATTATCAAGCGGAAAAAGTGTCCAGTTCTATCATTTTGTTTATCTTTCAAAACTGTTTACATTATACCTTTCAAAGCATTTTCCAGAAGTAAAGTTCATTTTCGGCTTTTAAAGATACACAACTATTGACATCTTGTAAAAATTTGCATATGCAGTATACAAACAATACCATATCTACACTACAAAAGATCATCTGGTACAGTAATTCAGTAGGTCATTTACATATCATGAAGGTTTAAATCAAAGTAAAACTTAATCATTAAATCATGTGTAGATAGATTTGTGAAATATTTGGATACTACATGGAGGAGCAGAGTACTAGCTGGTACAAGATATGCTCTTTCCCCAACCCTCGAAACTCAGATATATCCCGATCACTTCAAGTAGGACATATCCACATCCAGATTGATATCTTTCACCACTTCTGTACTTATTTACAAACTAACCTTACCAGTTCGGTACCTTCCTATGGACATGACTGATGTTACATATCCATATTTTTTGTAACTGACATTACCAATTTTACCTGCCTATTATATGTAGATGGGATGATTTTGAAAAATATTTGCTTGGTGAGTTGGTCCATTGAGGATTCACGGTTTGTTTGTTATATTAAAATTTTAAATTATAAGTATTTACTTCAAGTTATACCTTACCTTCCATGCTATAAATATGCAATTTGGCCACATGACCTAATTCTAACGCACTTCCAGCCGACCTTAAAAACGTAGTAACCAGCCTCCATATAACCTCTACTAACCCTCACTTTTTCACAACATCGCTGGAACTGGTCAAATTTTCTTTTATACATTTTTTTAACAATTTTCTCCTTTGCAGTTTCTACCAGGCAGGTTTTTACGATGCTCTATCTTATCCGGTTCGCTTTTTCAAGTCTTCTGAGGTAAGACGAGGTAGCTGTGGGTCCGGGATTTATTCAGTCCGACTTACAGGACTTTTCCGTGTAGCCTTAGGATAAAGTGTTTTTGTCTCCATCCGTACAAAGCGGGTGGCTAGTTCGAGAGTGTCCCACTTTTGCGGCGGGTATTTTTAGGCCCTAGAGCACCAAGTGTGCCCGTCTAGTGGACCTCTTTCCCCTGGGTTCAAGTGTTTTTTCACCCTTGGCTCCGTCCTCCCACGAGAGCCTAGCGTTATACTATGCATTGTATTAATATGTTAGGATACCTTCAGTACCGTTTCTCGTATGCATTAGGCCAATTTTTTCAATCTATTTTGGCCCATGGAAATTGGGTCGACGTCACCACGGGGTGTTTGAGAAGTCAGCTTCTTACAGCTCCAAGGAGCTACAGTTGTCACAAGAGAGCCTATATTTTATTTAAGGTTAGCAGTACATATCGTGTATTCGTTTTTCTCGCATATAATTAAGACAAAGTTTTTAATTTTTCAAGCTTAAATTTTGGGGCGTTGGAGAGACTTTGAGGGGGTTTCTCCGACGTTCTCTTTACAGGAGATCTAATCTTTTCTTTTTATCTCCACAGACGCCAAGTTACTCAGTGGTTCGTATTTTCTACTACCCATACGCTATTTAAGAGTTTACCTTCGGTGTATTTTCTCGGGTTCCTAAACATTTTCAGATATTACATTTTTCTGATAAAATGTGTTGATGTACTATTTTGCTATGGCTTGCCTCTCTATGTTTGACGAAAGGTCGTAGGTACATTCCCCGTATGGGCGTCTTGGTGTAATTGTATATGTATGCATTCATATATATTTTTATTTTTCAGGAAAACGCCAAGAGGCGATATAAATCAATTAGTCTCAGAGTTTCTACTTACGCTATGGTCACCTTCCCGATAGATTACTGAGTTTGGAAGGCCTGTGTTTGTAGTTTACTGTGTTAACTTTTCCCCGATTAACCTCCTGGAGGCCTCTGACTCGATAGATTACCGAGTCAGTAAAGCCACGGGTGCGGTCTATCAGACGTAAGCTACCTGAGTCTATATATTGATAAGGTAAGTGGCGTCCTAAAGAAGACGGCAATTAGAATATAAACCACTATAAAGAAGCGCCCCCTTCTCGATAAGATTACCGAGTTGGGAGCGGCGCCTATTTTTAGTGAAGTATATTATTCGTGAGTCGCAAGTGATTTCATGGGTCCTTTCTGGTCCGTGCGGCTCCGGTGATCGGATACATACGGCTCCAAGGCCCGTGTTCACAGCTCCGTACGGGTCCGTGATGGGTCCATTGGACGGTTCCATACGGCTCCACGGTCCGTATTTACGGCTCCGTTGGTCCATTGGACGGTTCCATACGGCTCCACGGCCTGTGTTTACGTCCATTGGACGGTCCCATACGGCTCCACGGCCAGTGTTTACGGGTCCGTACAGGTTCGTTGTACGGCTCCACGGCCCGTGTTTACGGGTCCGTTGGACGGCCGGACGCTTCCATTCGGCTCCGTGGCCCACGGCTCCTGTGATCGAACCCGTACCGTACGATTAACCCAGAAATACACCCACTAGCTACGAAGGTATGTGGTTGGTGACAAGTGACAATCTTCGCAAGAAGTATAACACCACGAGAGCTATTTAATTCTTGGTCCCGTAGCCATTAGCTACGTAGTTCCACGGCCGTGTGAACGCCATTAATAAGATATTCCGCGTTGAACGTTACAGTTCCGCAATTATTTTCACCAGTATCATGGACACGGAGGACAGGTCCCCGAGTGTCGGTGCGTAACGCACCCAAGATGGCAAGCGATGCCTAGCATGCAAACGCTTCTCTAAACCGTACGGCTCCAGTGAACGGGTCCGTACGGCTCCAGTGAACGGGTCCGCACGGCCTCAGAGTTTTGTAACAGGATAACGTACACCGTACAGTGAACCCGGAAATATACCCGCTAGCTAGGAAGCCACGTGGTCAGGTGATAAGTGACAATCTTCACGAGAAGTATAGCATCACTAGAGCTACTTTCTTCTTGTCTCTGTAGCCATTAGCTACGCAGTTCCACGGCCGTGTGAACTGCCTCAGTAAGATTTTCCGCGTTGAACGTTACAGTTCCGCAATATAACCAGTAAACGGATCCGTACGGTTCCAGAGTTTTGTAACGGGATAACGTACACCGTACGGTGAACCCGAAAATATACCCGCTAGCTAGAAAGCCACGTGGTCAGGTGATAAGTGACAATCTTCACGAGAAGTATAGCATCACTAGAGCTACTTTCTTCTTGTTTCTGTAGCCATTATCTACGCAGTTCCGCGACCGTGCGAACTGCCTTAGTAAGATTTTCCGCGTTGAACGCTATACTTCCGCTATACTATGGACACGGAGGATAGGTCCCCGAGTGTCAATGCGTTACGCGCCCTAGACGTCCCGCGATGCGTCGCGTGTAAACGCTTCTTTAACTTACGCTCCGGTGATATCGAAAAGAACAAACCCGTGTACACCACTGTGGACCACGATTCCGCGAAGGGACCGGTAGGCCCACACGAAGCGGCGCCCTGAGGGGTTGTACGTAAGGTAGTAACCTTTTTTACGGCTTGTTGTAGAGCCATTGGGTTACTTTCACGGGTCCATTTGGGTACGTACGGCTCCGGTGATCGCTTCCATACGGCCCCACGGCTTGTTTCCACGGCCCCGTAAGGGTCCGTAACACAGCACTGCGGCTCCGTACGAAAAACCTTTGGATCCGTACGGCTCCGATGATCGGTTCAAAACGGCCAAGTGAGGGTCCATAACACAGCCCTACGGCTCCGTATGGGTCATGGGACGGCCCCGTACGGGTCCGTATGGGTCATGGGACGGGTCCGTATGGGTCATGGGACGGCCCCGTACGGGTCCGTACAGTTTCGTAATCAACAACTTTTGGCTTCATACGGCTCCGGCGTTTGGGTACGTACGGCTCCATAGTTCTGCAGCGGGGTAACGTACAACGTACGTCACACCCGATAATAGACCTTTTAGCTATGAAGCTACATGGTCAGGTGATAAGTAATAATCATGGAGCATAGTGTTACGAGAGAGCTATTTACTTTTTGTTACCGTAGCCATCAGCTACGCAGTTCTACGTCCGTGTGAGCTACCTTAGTAAGATTTCCGCGTTGAACGTCACGGTTCCGCAAAAATGTATGTCCCCGTATGTCGGTGCGTTACGCACCCAGGATGCCCTGCAATACGTTGCGTGTAAGCGCTTCCTCAGGTTACGGAGGTTATGGTCGGGTGATAAGAAAACCTTCTCCACGAGAGACATAGCATTACGAGAGCTATTTTCTCCGTGTTACGTAGTTCCACGACCGTTCGAACTACACTGATATTTTATTTTCGCGTCGAACGTGACGTTCCGCTCAAATTATAAAGATACTAACGCGGTTTTACATACAACGTACGGTAAGCCCGGAAGTACCACAACTTTACATACCCTCTGAACGGCTCCGTACTGGTCCCTACGGCTTCACGACATGAGTTCACGAGTCCGGGACACTGCTCTACAGGTCCATATAGTTCCGTAGCTACACGGCTCTGGTGAACGGGCCGTTACGGTCCCCGCAGGACCTACACGGGATAACGTACAGCGTACAATAAATCCGGGTAATAGAACTTGAGGATAATGCGACCGATTGCCGCGTGCTACAGATTTCCGCGGTCATCATTCTTACCGGGACGCATTTAGCGTTCGACGGCAGTCCCCCACACGTAGCCACCGGTCACGCTGCTCCGTAGTGAACAGATACAAACGGAGTAAACGGCATACACCAGCAGCGCAACTGCGTGGTAAGCGACCAGTAGCCATGGGCTACAGAGTTTCGCGGCCGTTATTCTTACCGGGACACGTACTAAGTACGACGGTAGTCCCCTTTTCTCCACGCAGCTACCAGTTTCGTAGCTCCGTAGTAAAACAAGCAGTTTACGGCTCGTGTGGCTTGCGTAGCACGTGAACTCCTCCGTATTCCATACGGCTCCAGTATATTTTTAGCTATTCCAACAGGAACGCGTACTGAGTACGACTTTACTCCCTCACGCGTAGCCACTTACTCAGTGGCCCCGTAGTGAATAGAAGTATACTGAGGTAACGACTCATGTAACAAATGTAGTACGTTAACGCTATCGTAGACCCAGACGGTTCTTTTGCACTGATAGCTATTACGTTAGGGACACTAGCCATTAGCTTTATTGCTCCGTGGTGAACAGAGGCAAACTTGGCGGACGACTATGGGAATTCACTTGTCACGTTGACGCCTTTGTATATCCATAACGGCTCTATACTACTTAACTCCTTTTCCAATAAACTACATAGACAAGTTTCGCTGTTGATAGGAGTGGCCTAGAGCTACGCGGTTCCGCAATTGCTACAGTTTTCAGACACCGCCACGGAGCCGTAGATAATGTCTTACAGCTCTGCGGTCTTACGACCCAAAACTGTCTCACAGCTACATAGCCTTACACGGTTTGCAGCCCTTTTTGTATACGTTTTATATTAACGGCCTGCCTTTTAATTCGTTAACCATGGATTTAGTTCAGTAAAGTTTAAACAAACTTTGCTCAGGGTCAGCAGTTTTATCTGGACTAAAGATGGTCTCATTCAGTACCTCCATTTTACACATTTAGTCGGTGGCTACCGCCTTTGGTGGCGGTGCGGACGCTTCTATATGTTGTGAGGAACAAAGTTTTCACCCGTCAGGCTTCACCGTCAGTGCTGACGGATGCGTTTTGATCAAGGTAGGGGCACATTTTATGTGACCCCCTATGATAGAAACTTGTACGGGTACTTGGCCCTTTTCACAGGTAGAATGCCGGGTATTTTTCACCATTTACTGCTAGTGCTGAGCAAGGCAGTTTAAATTCGCACCGACTTTACACCACTGTTGCGGTCTCCTTCTTAGACAGATGTGAACGGACTCCAATAGTTTCTGGAATCCTTCTTCTCGTCTCGGTGCAGGAGGAACTATGCCAGCCTTAAGGCCGCTCACGTCGGACTACGAGAACACGATCACAATCGTCTTGCTTCAGTGGAACCCATACAGGATGGGCGTGCTTTCCATAGGTGACCAGAGCGATCAGGACCTTATTCGATCTCCCGGACGTAGGTCTGTTCACATCCGTGGACGATCGCAAATCATTGTGTGTTTTTTGCGTCCTTTCTCCTGACCCGCGGGTTCCTGGGTCGATGCATTTATTTTAAAAAGAACTCACTATGTGAATAACGTTTTCCGCCTTTCACGTAGTACCGAGTATGCTAAGGAAGGCGACGTACGACCGATAGCGCCCACTTTGCTCGGCCAACTGCGCTTCCCTCAGCTGCTCAAGACCTTGCAGGCTTCCCGTACGAGTCACGGGTAAGGGACGACTTTTGTCTCTTTCCCGGACTCCGGCAAAGTGCATCTCAGTCCCAGAGCGCTTTGTTTGACGGTGTGGCCTTAATCCGCCTATCCTCGGCGTAGCAAGGCCTTTCTGAGGAATTGTCCCCCTCCCCGTTATGGAAGGGGGAACCTCTCTCAGATTTGGTTCAGTCACGGGATCTGGGATAGTATGCAGCCATCCACCGAGGTTTTCCAGTTGGGTCTACGGTCTTTGACTCGCGACTACTAGAAAGTTACATGCAGATCTCATCGTACTGTGTCATGAGACTTTTTCCTCCGATGGATTGTCCAGTAGCTTTCTTTCAAAGTAGTCGACACTGTTCATGGAACGGCCGAGGTATGCACTCGGGTTCGAGGCATAGCCCCTTTCACGAGATTTTCCTTGTTTTTGTATAACTTACTTTGCGAAGTTCGTGTTACTTCGCTAACTTTTGCTCTTAAGCAGTTACGCGCTAACGAATTTTTCCCCGGTTCGGAATTTCTTCAATTCATTTTAGCTAGTACACGCTTCGTTCCTAATCGTATTTTACTAGCCGGTTCCGTCTCGTGGACGAGCCCGGTGCGTTTTGTTGCGTTTTGTTGCGTTTTTGTAGACACTATTATAAAATTCATATCGTGTCCAAACCCTCTTCTGCTTGGCATGTTTTCCGAGTTTCTAACTCAGGTTCATGCGATGTTTGCCTCAGTTACTGTTAACGAATAGTGCCTTGTTCGGTTTGACTGAAACTAGAAGTGGTTTACTATGTTTTAGTACTTCCCACTCTGAGGTCTTTCATCCTTAACAGCGTGAGAGGAGAAGGAATTTCGTCCCTTAAGCGGGATTAGATTAGTGAGAGTTTTGGTACGAGCCTTTTGACAATTGTGCTGCGACCTGAACTCCCTTTCTTCCTATCCTTGGTTGCAATCTGATTGTACATTTATAGCATGAAAGGTAAGGTATAACTTGAAGTACATTTACCCCGCTAAGCGTAGCGGGGATATTTACGAAAGTTACATTTACCTTTCATGCATCCCGCCCCCCCCCCTCCTCTCGTTTAGGCCTCGGTGGAATGTTAAATGAGGCTTAGTAGAGGTTATATGGAGGTCAGGGCTGGCTGGTAACTACGTTTTTAAGGTCGGTTAGAGGTGCGTTAGAATCAGGTCATGTGACCAGATTGCATACTTATAGCATGGAAGGTAAGTATAACTCTTGTAAATATCCCCACTAAGCTTAACGGTGTAAACCCATCTCCACTAAAAACCTAACGTGCATCTAGTTGAATGTTCCTTAAAAATTCTGAATTTTTAAAGCATAAAGCCTTCACATAAAAAGAGAATTGAAATCGAGCAAATATAATAACCAATAAAAGTACAGTCTAGATGCTTTTGCCGGTTTTTTTTTTTTTTAATTTAGAGGAATGTTCAACGTCACATATATTAATTGAAAAATCCTTATACTCTGACAAAAAAATTACCATGAACTTCAACTATTTTTGGATTAAATTGCTAAACAAATTAAAAAACAACAACATATCACCCCTGACCATTTCAGTGTGGAATAACCCATATTTTGTCTGGTATAATATAACATTAAGCATAGTATTTCTGTGAAAAGGGCAATTTAACAGATGTAAACAAACATAATTTAATTACCCTCTGTTGAATTTACAATAACCTTTGACAAGTTGCACCATAATTAGTGCCTTGCTAATTTACATTCTTAGGATAAGAGGTTTTAAATTTTTGCAATTAACTTTTTACAATGGAATCATAGGAGGATTGTTGATGAATGTTTAAATAATCGAAAGTTTAGTTAAAAAGATGAGAAGTACTGAAGAGTACTTCAATAAACGTAATTATGTTTAAAATTGACAAGTTGAACAAATTATGCACAAACTGCAAAATATGAGGGCATGTTCAGTCTTATTTTTCAAAGAAAGGTTCTCAGAGATCTAACACCTGCAGAAGTAATAGTCTTTCCCATGACCGTCACGTAATTGAACAAACAATTGGATGAACTCACAAGACGTTTGACCCCCATCGGGATAATTTGACCCCCATCGGGATAGTTCACATTTACAAATGTACAATGACTGAAAAGATGTGGCTATGACCTTCAGAAGTGTTGTCACCTCTATGGCTAGTCCGTCAATAATCATAAAGCTTACCCCTCCCCCTCCCTCCCCAACCCCCTCTCCCTCACCCCTTTCTTCCCGCCCAATCCACAAAAATCAAGAAAATTGCACTGGTAAATTATGTTTTTATCAAACTTGCTGCCTTCATCGGGTAATTTAGCCTTCTGAGATGTACAATTTGCTGAATAATTTTCATTTTTATTTTATTAGTTTGATTACCCATATTTCTAATTTCATGCAACCGGAAACGTTAAAACCTCTCATTGGGAGTTGTTCATGTTCCATGTTGCTTACGCCTCTGTTCTTCAACACTCTTTCCTTAATCTACATCCACCATCTCTCCAGCTCATTAAAGATTTGTTCGACATCCAGCTAGTTACAATCCCGACAAGCCAAAGGAAACAAAATAGCAAAATCTGCAACGAGTTTTAAAAACCTAAGATGAACTCAAGCTCCCCTCTCCAGCAAGTGCTGTTCGGATTCTTCTCAAACTAGAAGGAAGCAGCAGGTTCAGACAGAGTGTTAAGAAAATGGGACGTTGGAGAAAGGTGGTCATTGAAGCCCAACCAACCAATGGTTATCAAACATGGGAAAACACAATTCCCCCCCCCCTCCTCCCCTGCAAAAAAAAAATGGCTGATAGAAAAAAAACTGACTGATCGCTTAAAGCGGGGTTTGCTGCGAGCCGTCCAACATTTGCAAAACGTTAATGCCAACTTTACAAGTAATTGCAGGATGCGGTATCGACATGGGAGAAATCGGCCTCCGAACTGTACAAAGACTTTTAAATAGCAGGTGCTACTTTTATCTACAAGCCAGGAAAAGGGGTCTATTGAGTAGGATTGATTTTAATAGGCGCCTCCAATTTTCCCGGAAAGTAAGGCAGGAACAAAATAAGCAATTTTGGAAGACCAACATTGTTCTATTTTGATGGAGCGTTATTTGCCTATGAAACCCGGCGACCAATCGATCAAGATTGTGTACCGAGGGGGCGCATCTGGCGCTATATCTTATGGAAATGGAGTGGTGCTTGACAAGTGTTATAAAAAGTTGACGAGGGACAAGTTTTCCCTGCTTGTGAACAAACACTTTAAAGGGGTAATGAAGAAGTGTGGTCGTGGAAAAAGGCCAACTTTTGTTCAAGACGGCGCCCTTTGCCAAAATTGTACAGCAGCGAAAGCACTGAGCATTTTCGAGGCTCGGACATACAGTATTTAGAATCCCCGCTAGAAGTCCGGGATTTTAATCGAATAGAGAATGTGTTTAAAATCTTAAACGAAAATCTTCGAGGCGATGCATTGGCGCAAGAAATTTATTCTGAAACTTTTCAACAATTTCGGAGACGTGTTATTTTTACTTTAAAGGCAATATACCCACTTCGACCATCAATAGAATTATTGCCTCTATGAACAAACAGATAGACACAGTTATTAAACTCTAAGGTACCCGTCTGATTAATGCAACATGCAATAGAACGCCGTAAATAGATAGGGAGCCAGCTAGAGGAGAGGCGTCTGGGGCGTATTTTAATTTGCTCCCCAATTATGTAGTCTCAGCCAATCTCTAAAAGATGAACTTTTTTCATATTTAAAAATGGAGGCGGCAGAGTCAAATGGGAACAAAGTGTTCAAGTTGACAGAAAACCTTTTTTTTAATCTTTATATTCACCATTTTTGCACTCATATTTGTTTTCTAGGAAATCTCACAGGGAGAAGACTTGTTAATGTTCACATTAGTTTTACAATAAATGCAAACATTATTATTTGTGGGCATTTTAAGTTTGATGAAGGGACAAACTCAATTTGGGGCAATGGTAGGTAAACTTATCCAGACTGTTCTCTTTGTAATTGACAGTAAAGTAAAACCATCCATTGAAACATTGTGCTGACTGCACGGTAAACAAAAAGGTTAAGAAATGTATGTGTGGAATTCCTTAACAATAGGTGGCGGCAGTTAGTGAATGAAGGAAATCAGATGGAATGAATGGTTTTTATATTACAGGACTATTCAATCTTGAGTCATTTCTTCATTCTCGAGTCGGAATCTTTCCTAAAATAAGTTTTGCAAAACAATAGCCACATGGGTGGGTACATGTTCTTGAAAAGGTATTCGACTTTGTAATATGAATTGTCTCCATATTGCAGCCATCATTTCTGTTTCAACTTGGTCAATGCTGCAGGCCTTGACAAAGACCAGAGCAGATTTGCTTGTGGCGAAGACTGGTGTGTCCGCAGCCAAACAAAGATCCTTGGCGAAATGAGTTTAAGGGGCGGGGAAATGAACTAAGCCCCCTTCCAATAACAGCAAAAGATGTGTGCCATGGGATGAGCTGAAAGCTTCACCGAAAGTTATTTAAGAATATGACTTGGGCTTCTTCGGTCGCCACCCACGCAAGCGTTCCCGTCATTTATTTACCTGATAACTATAGCCACCACCCTCCTTTGAGTATCTCCCCATTTGTACCAAAATTTTAGAGATCCCCGTTATTAGAAGCGTAACACCCTTCCCATTCCGCAGAAATACTAAATTCCGCCACAAATCTCCCTAATCGCCCCACCCCTTAAACAAATTACCCAAAATCCATTTTAATGCCTACAAAATTCCACGTCAAGTTTGATATCACATACCTACAGTATCTGCCTTTCTTCGCGTCTATGTTTTACCCATTCTGTACAGGTGTTTCGACAATCTCCAACAAAACAAATGTAAAAAAATATCAAAATATGCAATAATTTTCTAAAACTTAAGATCAACTCAAGCCTCCTCCCCCCCTTTCAATGTTGCGCCTAATCGCAGCGTGCAGAATTCCGAGCCAACATTGAAAGGGGTGCGGGGTTTTGTTTCATGTACTTTTGACGGAGGAGAGTGCAGCTGGCCTTAACATGCTAATAGCAAATCGTATCTCGATGATATACGTAGCTCAAGTCTTATATAATTTCGTTTTAGAATAAAATAAAATAATATTGTCAAAGTTGTACACAAAACAAAGGGAGAATATATTTCGTGTGGAATGTAGACCCAATAGTTGTTCTGCTCCTTAAAGTTTCAAACAGTCAGACCCGATCTGATAAATAACCAGGTCGGGTCAGATTTTTCCTCTTTATTTTTTTTATTCTGAAAACCTTAGTTGCTCTGGAAGTTGGTGCTGAGTATCATATTAGCAATGGATAAAGTCCTTATTGTGTGGTTATTTTAATTAAGATGAAGTGGTCTCACTATTTGCTACAGTAAGTTTGTGGTTATGATTTGCTGGAACAAATTTTTAAAGAGAAGGACAAGTCATGCTTAAAATTGAGAAAATTGAAGATTAATTTAGATTTAGAGGACTTATTCGCTAATTCTTAACGAATGGTAAACCATGCGTGCGGCACTAATATTTGTTTTTATGCATCATGTTTCCATGGATCGTGAGTTAAGTGTTGTATTTCAAAACCGATTTCAATTCCATTAATGAATGGAAATGCAACCTTTTTCAACATTTATTTGCAAAGAATGGAAAACCAAACTAAATTATTCCATTTCAATAGTCAATATGATGTAGCGTTAATAATTGTTGATGGCAAAGTTTGTTCACAAAGATTTAGTATGCATGTTTTGATTTCGCCATGACTAATTCTTTTTGCAGCGAGTTGTTTTGTAAAAAACAGGATTTATGATCTGGATATTTGTTGAAGTAGGCCTTTTTGATAAAAGTGTAACGAGATGACAATCTCGCACGACTACGTTTGGTGGTTAAGGTGTGGAGGCGACTTTCTTTCTCCCGAGACATACCTGCGTAGAGGCGAAGCTAAAGAAAGTGAGTCGAGAAGAACCCTCCCCCCCCCCCCTTCCCCCCCTCTCCCAACCTAACCCCTAGAGGGTTTCACGTTCCCGGTTGCATGTTTTCTTCCGCACGGTTGGGAGGTAAAATTGTACAAATTTAACAAATGGTAGGCCTGAAATGAAGGAACATTTGATCAATTGACGGCAAGTTTCGTAAAAATTGAAAGAAAGTTTGGTCAAATTTGACAGTGTTTCCCAAAAATGTAGGAAATTTCCCTAGAATTAAACACGATGTCCCAATTAGCAACAACCTTTAATAGAAACATAAAATATCAATGCAATTTTCCTCTAGCCGGGAAAGGCTTTAGGTTCTCACCCCTGAGAGCATCTGCCTGGGTGCTGGCCCTTCCTACTCCCCAACATATTGGCGAATTTTCATCGGCAGGGTTAAAGGGCAAAACTGGGTTATTAATGAATGTGTTAAAACTTTACGCAAATTATTTGATAAAAGTTATGTTTACCCCGCTTCGAATTAAATCACGAAATGACAAACACTAAACACTGTTGGTATGTCATTGTGCCATCATGACGTCAGAACCAAAAATGCTTTTGCACATTTACTACTATACTCGTCATTATGACAACACGAGAAGCTCAAATATTCTTATGAATAGCATTCTTGCAACAGTCACTTTATCACAAAATCCGTCCCCTTAGAACACAGACGTGCTCAAATTGACACAGACCTTTTGAACACCATCGAAGTGCATTCAATCAACGTCTTGCTAATGTATTATGTAATCTGCTGACCTCCCATGTAGTTGACGAAATTTATAAAATTTTGACATGGTTTAATACTAATATGGTTCTTATTTTGATTATTTATACCTAAGTTCTTACATACTTCAAGTTTGAACTTTGATGCCGAAATTGTGAAAACATCAAAATAGCAATAGGGTTGTGTTCAAAGGGCGGATTCTAATATATACAACTTCAAACTCCATGAGAAAGCTCCATGAACGGAACAAGATACCAAAAACGCGAGGAAGTTTCTTTACAGTTTTATTTCTTTTATTTCCAAATTTATCAGTTTATTTGCTTCTACCAACTGAATCTTCATTGCAAATCAAATTTGCATTCTGGAAAGCTGGTGAGTTTGTCATTGTTAAAGAACAGTTTTGACAACAAACATAATTACTTGCAAACAAGATGCCCTCACGTTCAATTAACAAACACAATTGAATAACAATGTAATAGCGGTGTGCCACCCTGTTAATTTTTACCAACAAATTGCCCAATGTGCATGGGTGTTGACGGTGCTTCAAATACACATTAATTTTTGTTTACATTTAATTTACATTTGCCCTCTTGATTTGGCAAAATGCAATTAACTTGGTTATTGAATTACCAAACAAATGTTTTTTTTTGTTGAGAATTTCGGAAAGTGTAAATTATTTGCTCTTGTAGATTTTGAAAGTCCTTGAATGAAGTCGGTCACGTGTTTTTGATTTATCAAAGATTGTGTATTGATTGGCAACAATAGAGTATGCACCGAGGAAAAACATCCATCATGTAGAAATGATGAATAATCAGGCACGTGATAAATAATAAAGCACGTGATAAATAATCAGGCACGTGATAATTAACCAGGCACGTGATAAATTATGGAACATCGATTGTGCATTAAGTAATCGCATTGGACTTTAGTCAATCGCATCGGAGTATAGTCGATCGCATCGAATTTTAGTCAATCACATCGGAGTATAGTCGATCGCATCATACTTTAGTTAATCGCATCGGAGTATAGTCGATCGCATCGGAGTATAGTCGATCGCATCGAATTTTAGTCAATCACATCGGAGTATAGTCGATCGCATCAGACTTTAGTTAATCGCATCGGAGTATAGTCGATCGCATCGGAGTATAGTCGATCGCATCGGAGTATAGTCGATCGCATCGGAGTATAGTCGATCGCATCGGACTTTAGTCAATCGCATCGGAGTAAAGTCGATCGCATCGGAGTATAGTCGATCGCATCGGAGTATAGTCGATCGCAACGGAGCATAGTCAATCGTATCGGACTTTAGACAATCGCATCGGAGTATAGTCGATCACATCAGATTTAGTCAATCGCATCGGAGTATAGTCGATAACATCGGACTTTAATCAATCGCATCGGAGTATAGTCGATCGCATCGGAGTATAGTCGATCGCTTCTTAGTATAGTCCATCGCATCGGACTTTAGTCCATCGCATTGGATTTTACTCAATCGCATCGGACTTTACTCAATTGCACTTTTGGCCACCGCATCGCAATTTTGCTCATTGCATTGCACTATTGTACATAGAAAAAAAGTCCGATGCGATTGAGTCAAGTCCGATGCGATGGACTAAAGTCCGATGCGATTGATTAATGCTCAATTGGCGTTCAATAATAAATCACGTTCTTGGCTTGCTATATAGTATTTGATATAGATAAATGGGCCCTAACTTGATCCACGTTGGACATGCAGGAGCCTAGCCACCAACCCTAAACCTAACCCTAACCTGGGGTAGTCCTATAACGTTAGGCTATATAGGCCTACTGTGATTGTAAAGCTAAAATTGAGAATGTTAAACACAATCTGTTCCCAGTTCTGTCTGTCTATAAATTTGAATGGTACTTATTTAGATGCAATACAATAATAAAATACAAAACTATAGTTTCAGGAGAAGATTAATCGGTAATTTACCTGTTATGTATGTATATACAAAGCAAACTCGCAGTTCAAAGGCTTGTACAAAACGCTGAAGGGCCATTCTCTGTAACGTAACAGAGAATGGCCCCACCTGCAGTTGACCCTTGGGATGTCCCAGGGATTCACTGGGCCATTCTCTGGACCGTCACACACGTACGTAACGTAACAAAGAACGGTCCTGAAACGTGACCACCTAACTGCCGATTGTATGATATGATATGTTGTTGTTGTTGAGCTTAGCGAGAGCGCGTTTTGTTTTCGCGGTGAGACAATGGCAGGAAATATAACACATAGTGTGTAACTTGAGAACAATTTTGTTGACGCGTCCACGTTATGGGAACACCGATTGTTCTATTACTTATAATCAGCGTAAAAGCTGGTAACTAGAATCGTATTATATTGATAAGAAAACATTGACGCATGGTATTCATTAAAGAGTGATGCTAGTGTTAAGATATCAAGCATCTATGATTCTAATGAAGAACACACGTGTGCATAATTTAAATACTTTAGCAACAAATTGAACACTGAAAAGACGCGACAGGCGCGCAGTATATTTGCAGTGTAGCCCATATTGAGCCAATTATCATTTTTTTTTCAAACTTCCAATAATTTTACGGAATTTTCTTCCTATCACTCTCGCCCTTAACAAGTAGTTTTTGGATATTAGCGGTTCGTATACATTTGTATAGGTTTGTTGGGAAAAAAACAACAAATCTGGCCTCCAATGTAAAATATCTTCCTACACCGCTGGTATGTTGGTATCGCTGTTGGTAAAGCTTGTTTTCTCGCGTAGAAATCAACGTTGTCAAAGCGTCTTTTATATAGCATATATATATATAGATCTGCCACATTGCTGCTTCCTGCCAGCTAATCTATGAACAAAGCTGATAAGACAAGATTTGTTTCCAGCCAAAACAAGTTGCTAGTACGCACATATCACAATCTAATTTTATACATTTTTTTCTACACTAAGTTCAGTTTTCTACCATTCAGCCATTTGTATTGTATCACTGTATCGTCACCATGTTACCCCATTTATGGGTACTATTTGCGTTTTGTCTCACCGAAGTCTTCCCTTTACGGAATGAACATCAGTTGGAAGGTTTGGAATGGGACTCGGACGGTAAGTTTCAATCATTTAATGAATTTTACTTTTACATGAGATTAAAAATAGGCGTCGATCTGTAGGGCCTATATATCTACAATACATGGCAGTATACGCTGTTGTCCATATGGACCAAAGCGTGACGTATTGGCCATGTTTTGGACTAAATAACCTAATAAAAAAGATAAAAGTTTTTCGGCTTCCCGTTTCTGTGGGATATTCTTA
Organism: Chiridota heheva; assembly: GCA_020152595.1. NCBI lineage: Eukaryota > Metazoa > Echinodermata > Holothuroidea > Apodida > Chiridotidae > Chiridota > Chiridota heheva. Next base: position 77,673 of record JAIGNY010003948.1, on the reverse strand, counting down.
AAACCATAGCCTATATGTGTTTCTCTGAATGTGCATATGCAGAACTTAAATGTAGGCTATGCATTTTAAAGGACGACTTTATACCCATAGTGGGCGGTTGAAATCATTTTCTAACCTCCAATGGCATTTTCTAGAACAGTATGGCATCCATTCTAGAAGTGTTAGCATGGGGTTAGGGCACATCCCCAGGGTGTATGCCCTATCGAAAGAACCCTCGTTGGGGAGTTAACAAGGGTCAGTGAGGTCATTTGAGCTCAGAATACACGGGTAAAGAGTTAACCTCATTGATGTTGATGTTACTCATGATGTAAGGGCGTCTTTTTGGTAAATTTTCAAACATTCATTGACCTGTTTGACCTTTCAGAGATATTAAAGGCTATTGTTTATGAATCATATATAACCGTTACAACTTAGCATGGTGTTAGAGAAGTGTTTTAGGTTTCTATGGGGGTCTCCACGAAAGTCAAACTGCTTTGCTCTGGAAAATTACGTCCTCACCTTACAGTCTAGTCTAAGTTATCCAATTGAGATACCCATGTTCAATCCCCTTCAAAAAAATCACAACCACTATTTTTGGAAATTGTATTTCAATTTTCCCGAAATTTCCTTCATTTTTACACAATTTTCGAGAACTTTTTGTTACAAAATTTTCTTTCAATTTCATTTGTATATATTTCTCAATTTGATGTGACTAACATACCAATCTTACGTCCTAACCAGGAAAGTTAAATCCTCTCAGGAGGTAATTTCCCCTCCCACCTCCCATTGCCGCCTCCCCGCTTCCTACGCCTTCCCGCTGTCAACGCCTCCCAGCTTCCTACGCCTCCCCGCTTCCTACGCCTCCCCGCTTCCTACGTCTCCCCGCTTCCTACGCCTCCCCGCTTCCTACGCCTCCCCGCTTCCTACGCCTCCACGTTTCCTACACCCCTCCGCTTCCTACGCCAACCCGCTTCCTACGCCTCCCCGCTTCCTACGCCTCCCCGCTTCCTACGCCACCCCGCTTCCTACGCTTCCCCGCTTTCTAGGCCTCCCCGCTTCCTAGGCCTCCCCGCTTCCTACGCCTCCCGCTTCCTACGCCTCCCCGCTTTTTACGCCTCCCCGCTTCCTAAGCCTCCCCGCTTCCTACGCCTCCCGCTTCCTACGCCTCCCCGCTTCCTGCGCCTCCCCGCACTTTCCACGCCTCCCCGCTTCCTACGCCTCTGCTCTCAGCTGTAATCTTCTTTATTTCCCCTTTATAGGTACAAACCAGTTGTTCGTGTCCCAAGGCTGTCCGACAGATTTCGCTGTTTTGCTTGAGCCTAACCAATATGGATTAAACGTCGAATTTCACAGAAGAAAAGTCATCGATAAATTCCTTTTATTCAAACATGGCGATTTCGACCTAGAGAAGGGAATTGCTGCAACAATCAAAAGCGTCCACACGTCTGACAGCCAGAACAACACCTCATGTCAATTCATCATCTCTATAGGAGGTAAGGGTCACACACGTGCTTGTCATACCTGATAGAGGGTCATAACTCCCTGACCCCAGTACCCCGCCATTTTTACACATTTGTCGGTAGATTTTAAAATTAAATGGTGATTTTGAAACTCCGTATAGATACAATTGCAAAAAAATCGATACAACTCTCTTTTTCATGGTACATATTATCTGCTTAGTTTAAACATACAGGTTTATCGCTTCATCTTATTGAATTTGTTTCGTTTGTAATCAGTGGTAAATTTTAAGTTGGCCTTTCACGATATAACTTTTAGTTTTACCAATCTACATAATTGAAGAAGCTGAAATATAAAGAATATTAAGTACAAATTGTTTGCAGGCATTTTGAGGGCGCCTTCGCTTGAATACTAACAATTCTCAAAGTGTTAAAACTTTGTCCAGAGGGTAATCATTTCCAGAGTGTAGTCTTTGCTTAATCTACCATTCGTCCAAGGTCTTTTGTTACACGACTAACAGTTAAACATATGCCATGGACATTATTTCCGGAAAGTCTCCACATCCACCCCCTACCATCACTTCTCCCCCTCCAAATGAAAATGAAAAGATAGTTTGATCAGTTTTTGATTTATGCCAAATGTGTAATGCATGACTGGAAGGACCGCTCAAAATGGATTTCTTTCAATTTAGTTCCTAAATATTACTCCCTGAAAACCAATGGAAAGTTTGTTAGAATTTGATTGTGAGTATGGCAAAGAAAATACAAAAAATACAAATTTTAGCAATTTGCAAAAAAACAAATTGCTGCCTGGGATTTCAAAACGCTGTAAAATATTGTATGACATGTTTGGCTATTATGATGGTTTTTGGTATTAGAGTAATTGATCTCATATTGCACGTCTATATCCCGGTGGATCTGCAACCAGTGAGTTCACAACTGGTTATCAAAGGCCGTGGCCGTCTTGATATAATGTCCAGCACTGGATGCTTTCGAGACGCCAAACCTTGCTATGCTATGCTATGTTATGCTATGCTATGCTATGTTATGCTATGCTATGCTATGCTATGCTATGCTATGCTATGCTATATACCTTCAAGTTCAGAACTCCAGTCAACCATCATCTTAAAAATGAGGGCAGTATAAACTTGAAGGAAATAAATACCAACGGAAGTAGTCAGAAATCTTATTTGTTAGGGAAATACTTATTTGGGTATTAATGACTGGTATGACAATCCACCTATTGGTACGTCAGTATACAGTGGTATTGCCTAACCCGGGCAGTTAACTGTCATGAAATGGAATAAAATTAATTGAATTAATAAATGAATAAATTACTGATAAAATGCATTGACAATTGTTAAAGACGTGAGAGCATGACAACACTCTGATATAGACTGCTTACACCAATCACAAGCTTGCGACACTTTAACTTCATTTTCATATGAAAAAACAACAAAGGTCAACAGGTCATTTGAAATGTTGACCTAACTGGTGGCGGCACAGAGGGATTGGGAAGGTTTGATCCTCCCCACTCGCCAAGGGTGATCTTGCAATTGGATCAATTCTGGAGAGAGATAATGTCGAAAGGATGGGGAGGTATTCTAAGTTTTGAATGAAGTTATGGTATTGTTTCTATTATCTGTTCAAATTTTGTCAACAGCAGATTACGTGACCTGACACACGCTCTGAAATATCGGTATGACCCATAGAACATGTTTGCCCCTTCCCCGCCAATTCGAGGTTCTTAGCATCCGAAAGGTTCGTCGCATTGTGTATTCCAAAACGATTACAATGCATGACTTATCAGTATTATTGCAAATGTACCCCCTCCCTGGGGTACTCTACATAATTTACGCAAGGCGCCGCCCACTGTTTAGAGCGACCCATTCTGATTTCATTCGTTCATATTTAAAAGACATAGATTAGATATCTCCTGAACGGAATAATATTGAATTCAATACTTTGTTTACCATTTTTTTCTGTCCTCTTTTATGTTTACGATGAAAATGTTTGACGGATAAATGAAGTCTTTAAAGGAGACACAACGTCTAATATTCTAGCGTGATATATGACAGAGAATTAGAAAATAAACCAACTACAAAAAAAACAAATAACATCATAAAATCTTATTTCATTCTCAAGTTATCCAGGTTTGAAGTTGTAACATGGATGCTGCCGTTTTGTCTAATTTTGTCTTGAAATCATGCCATGATGACATCATTTGCCCTATGCTCTAGCACAGATAATGTATCTTTTTAGAAATCTCTTTACAATTTTCTTTCCAAAATGTTTTGACATGACGTTGTAAGGGCTTGAATCATTAACTAGGCCTATAAACACAATGTTTTGACATGACGTTGTAAGGGCTTGAATCATTAACTAGGCCTATAAACACAATGTTTTGACATGACGTTGTAAGGGCTTGAATCATTAACTAGGCCTATAAACACAATGTTTTGACATGACGTTGTAAGGGCTTGAATCATTAACTAGGCCTATAAACACAATGTTTTTACATAACGTTGTAAGGGCTTGAATCATTAACTAGGCCTATAAACACAATGTTTTGACATGACGTTGTGAGGGCGTGAATCATTAACTAGGCCTATAAACACAATGTTTGACATGACGTTGTGAGGGCGTGAATCATTAACTAGGCCTATAAACACAATGTTTTGACATGACGTTGTAAGGGCTTGAATCATTAACTAGGCCTATAAACACAATATTTTGACATGACGTTGTAAGGGCGTGAATCATTAACTAGGCCTATAAACACAATGTTTTGACATGGCGTTGTGAAGGCTTGAATCATTAACTAGGCCTATAAACACAATGTTTTGACATGACGTTGTAAGGGCTTAAGTCATTAACGAGGCCTATAAACAAAATCATAGACCCTTGCAAAGGAAAATTATTTCTTAGAAGTTAGAAAATTTGAATTAGATTACAAAGAAATACATTACTATTACTATATGTATACTGGGTGTATGGCATCATTTTTCTTATTGAACGTATGAACAAAATGGTCGTTCCCATCTGCCCATGCATGTAAGTTTATATTGACAGAATTAATGTTTAAATACATAAGGAAATATATGCTAAATAGTTTATACCATGTGAAATTTCTTCAGATGATATATAATTATCATTTCTATCATATTAAATGAAGTCAGACTTTCGGTCCCCTTTAAGATATGACAAATTATTACTATTATTTCTTATTACCAGAAGGCAAGAAAGAATCCCATGAGAATAGTCCGAGTGAGGGTGAAGTAACAAGCAGTAACGGAAACAAGAAGCATGGTCCGGTTCTCTACCCCAGTAATTCCTTCTGCCACTTACCGTCGGGGAAATACATGAAAGTAAACAATTTATAATCATTTCCCGGTAAACATAATCTTTTTTTGAAAACACTTCAAAACATTTACATTTTGTAGTAAAATGCCTTAAAATTTCTTGTTGTCAGTCTTTTGACCAAATTGTATGTGTGTGTATTAGGCATGCACTAAACTTATCCTCCATGAACAGATGAATGTTCGCTCAATATCAAATCTGAGCCTCAGGGTACAACCCGAAGCAGCGGCGTGGTAACAGGGGGTTAGGGGGTGCACCCCAGTGCAGTTTCTGAGAGGGCGCCAAATGCTCACAGGGGCGCAATAATTGTCCTCGAAATATATTCAAAAACATTTTTAATTCCCAACTTCTGCAATGTGTATCATTTCAGAGCAAACGTTGTAAATGTTTTCTCTTTATTCTTACATTAAAAACACACAAATCATCCCAGGTAAGTCACCCTAGGTAAAGGCACACATTGGAGTCGATATACAGATCCTACATTTGTTCCAAAATGGTTTCCTTTTACCTAACTTCAGTGTGGAATTGACATTGAATTGTGATTTCCTGACACAATATTAAGCAAAATCGTGTGAAATGAAGGCTTCCAACCTTCCAGGGGTTCCGTTTCTATATTTTGACACACTTTTAAGCAATTTATGCTCCCAAAATTACATGAAACGCAAGGCTTAGACCCTAGAATTGATACAATATTAGGCAATTTTCTGCAATCAAAATCACGTTAAACGCAGAGCTTATGGGGGCTTCGCTCCGGGACCTACCAGTGCTTCGCCCTTAAGCAATTTCAAACAATGTCCTAAACGGTGTCATCTAAACTGTGCATTCCAATTTAGATCTATGTACCCAACGTTTTACTTATACCTTCTTTTTTTTTTTTTTTTTTTTTTTTTTTGGGGGTGGGAGACAAAATTCCCAAGCCCCCAGTGAAACACGAACCACCACGCCATTTTTAAAAAGCATGGGCAAGATTTGCCAACCGAATGTGTGTGTAAGGGGAAGGGGAAGGGGGGGCGAAGACACAAAATGAAGGTTACCAGGTTGCCCAGGCTACCAAAAGTGGGGAGAAAAATAATCAAATCACACTAAACATTACCATGATACAAAAATCATCAGTACTGAATAAAAATGTGTGTGTGTGTATGTGGAGGGGGTGCCCCTCCTTTGCACCCCCAAAACTCCTCTATGCCCCGAAGTGACCATTCGGTTGCATGAATTCGAACTACAGACTGCTTATATTTATAATAAAATATCCAATAATGTTTGCATGCTTCACCCATTCACTGACCTTTGATAACATATCATTCAATGTAATACCAGATTGAATGAATTATATTTGTGCGTAAATGATAATAGAGATTAATTCTCTAATAGAGATTAATTCTCTAATAGAGATTAATTTTCTAATAGAGATTAATTCTCTAATAGAGATTAATTCTCTAATAGAGATTAATTCTCTAATAGAGATTAATTCTCTTATAGAGATTAATTCTCTGATAGAGATTAATTCTCTAATAGAGATTAATTCTCTAATAGAGATTAATTCTCTAAGAGAGATTAATTCTCTCTTAGAGATTAATTCTCTAATAGAGATTAATTCTTTAATAGAGATTAATTCTCTAATAGAGATTAATTTTCTAATAGAGATTAATTAATTCAGTAAGTGGTAAGAGACCAGACCCCCACTTGTCAAATTTTCCAGTTCTCCGCCCCTCCCCCACCCGCACACTTGATTGCAGAAATGACAATTAACATGCAAATTGTACTCCCTTAATGTATTACCCCCAACACACACACACATACACGCACGCAAATATATATATATATATATATATATATATATATATATATATATATATATATATATATATATATATATATATATATACATGTGTGCCACAACATATATATAACGTATGCCACAACAGCGTGGGGTCCAGGGGGCCGCTTAACGGCCTCTTGTTGGGGCCAGGGGGTGGGGCCCGTGAAAGCCCTACATTTTTCCGTGGTTGAGGTGGCAGGAAAATGCGTAAAAATCATGTCAAATATACACCAAAACCATTCTGACATTTTTTAGCATTTCCCCCATGCCCCCCTCCCCTTGCCGGCGCCACTGCGCAGCCTCTCTGACTGACAGAAGTCTGGTTCTTTGAAAAAAGTTGTGCATTTATACTTTACCACGTGCTTCAAGTTATCTTTGATTTTTTGACAGAATGGAGACGGCTTTTTAACATCGGATTGTTCTTATACATGCGTCTGTGCAAAAGGATTTGTGGTGTGCCGTCCGAAAGGGTGCGAACCAAATGAACGGTGCTCCGTGGTCAATCACCAGGCATTCTGCCATTGCAAGAAGGGATACCTTAGGGACATTCGTGGCTGTTACAAAGGTACTAAGAACTTTTACTTATACGAAGTTAAATCCGTAGGGAAGCCAGTGACATAATCATGGGGGCAGGAGGGGAAGCCGCCCCGACTCGGGCCCTATAAGAGGTCAGTAAAAAATATACCATTATATCTATATACCGTAGGGGTCCGCAGGGTCCCACTCGCTTTGGCCCCCTAGTTGATTCAAAGAGCAAATGGAGCATAGGAATATACGCTATCGCCCAAGGCGTGGTGTGGACCGAACGAACAGTGATCAACAACCATTGATATGCCACTACAAGAGCGGATGCTTTAGAGACATTCGTGGTTGTTACAAAGATATTACGAACTTGTTTCTCCAGTAACCCTATTACTATTTTGTATGCCCTATCCATGCTGCGTTTTATGAAGGTCATAGGGGAGGGTGGGGATGCGTCTATAAGGTATCATCGATACACACTACATAATCATCATTTTAAGTATCATATAGAATTTCATGCACTGATCATATGGAAGCATCAAATATAATAATGTATCATATGTATCATATAAACTCGTACCTTATAGAAGTATCATATAAACCCGTATCAAATAGAAGCATCATATAAACTCGTATCATTTAGAAGTAGGCTATCTTTAGAAAAACTATACAAGAATATCATATAAAAGTATCATATAAACTCGTGTAAAATAGAAGTATCATATAAACCGATGTCATATAGAAGTATCATATAAAACTCGTATCATATAGAAACACTATATAAAAGTAGTATCATTTAGAAGTTAGCGTCATTTAGAAGAACCATACAAGAATATCAGATACTGATATAGGAGTATCATATAAACTTGTATTATATAGAAGTTCCATATAAAACTCCTATCCATAGAATACCATATAACCTCGTATCACATACAAGTATCATGCATGTAGAATAACCAAACAGGAGTATCACTTCACCGTATTACTTCACATCATCTTCAGATTGCCCAGAAGGATTCGTTCCCTTTAAGGATCATTGTTATCATTATGCTGAGGATCCCCTATCGTTCCCCGTGGCGGAGTACTACTGCAAGCAATTGGGCGCAGACCTGACCGACATACAGGACGAGGAGGAAAACCTTTTTGTTGCCGATCTTGTTGGTCTGGTTGGCTTTGCTTGGATCGGTGGCAGACGTGGAAAAGGAGGTGATTAGGATATTTAGTAATCCAACTTTCGAAAATTTAAAAATATTTTGTGTTGAATGAATTCAGGAGCAGATGTCTGAAAGATAAGATAATAATGTGACCATGATAACAACGATAATGGTGATAATGATGATGACACTGATGATAATGGCGACGACGACGACGACGATGATGATGATAATGATGGTGGTGGTGATGATGATGATGATCATCATCATGATGATGATGATGATGATGGTGATGGTGGTGGTGGTGGTGGTGATGATGATAATGATGAAGATAATGATGATAATGATGATGATGATGATAATGATGATGATGATGATGATGATGATGATGATGATGGTGGGGGTGGTGGTGGTGGTGGTGGTGATGATGATGACGATGATGACGACGACGACAACGATAATGATGATGGTGGTTTTGATGATGACGATGACGACGACGACAACGATAATGATGATGGTGGTTTTGATGATGACGATGACGACGACGACGATGGTGATGATGATGATGATGATGATGGTGGTGATGATGATGACGATGACGACGATGACGATGATGGTGATGATGAGTATGATGGTGGTGGTGACGATGATGATGACGATGACGGCAACGACGATGATGATGGTGATGATGACGACGATGATGATGACAACGATGATGATGATGACGACAACGACGACGACGACAAGGCCACAACAACGATGATGATGATAGCGACGACGATACGATGATGAAAACAACTTTGCAGAAAACGTGAAGAAAAGCCCTGGAGAGAAAACAGAATGTTTAAAGAAGATCACTTTTCTGAGCTCTCAAATAACCAGGAGACGATGGTATAACATGGCAATAAAACTGGCGGTCACGAGGAAGACGTATCTAACAATGTCGATAAATCTAACAATATCAATATTTCTCACGATGAATTCGATGATTGTCAATTATCATAGAAAAATACAAAAAAAACAATGACCATTATCAGGACTATAACAATTACAATAACGACAATAATGAAATTAACAGGGATGACGCAATGGCGGTTGCACGAAGGGACACGTACGTTCCTCCAAGGCTTCTCGTCAAGATTTATTTTTAAATTCGTGCAAATCGGAGGAAAAATGCCGGGGTAGGGGCATTTTGAGTGATGTCTTTGCAATTTTTCTATGATCATTTCATGTTTGTCAAGAGTTGAAACAATTTGCTCGTATTTTAATGCTTTGAAAAACTGGAGAGCTTTGGACTTTCCTCCATGACGTAGGACGATTATCATGGTAAAAAAAAAATACTGCAAGTAATATTCGGAGCAATGAAACCACAACTATGTAGACAATGCTCAACATGTCATTACTTTGGAAATTGTCCGTCACCGTGATTCTAGGATTAATATTTTCAAGTCAACGTGATTTAAAAAAAAATGTGATTTCAAAAACGGCATTTTCAAAAGGGGCTTTTTAAAATGTGATTTTTAAATACCGTAAGTTCTTTCATTATTCTTTTGACAGAAGACTCGAATAATGTCAATTATTTTACAACACCCGACTCCGGAGTTCAGTTCCTGCCAGAGAAGGTACCTGAAGGAATAGGCCATTTTGAATTTAGCGTAAGTTCTGATGAGAACAAAGAAGTTATTGTTGTTGTCTCATCAAGCAATATGGACGATGCACGATTTGGAGATACCTACGAAATAGGTTAGTTTAACGACATATGAACTTGTACAGAATGAAAGAAGCATTCAATTCCGAGCAAAACAATCTTTAGAAGTTATAAACCATCAAAGTTTGTACAAAAGTGATGATGTATGAAGAGGAATAGACGTCAAATCCTCCC
>JAIGNY010003948.1:35000-62500 GCA_020152595.1 Chiridota heheva | reverse complement strand
ATACGTCCTTATTTAAGGGGCGTGTCTAGCTTTTAAAGACTTAAGCGCCCTAGAATATCCTATTAAGAAGTTCACCTAATTTGGCCCAAAGTGGTCATAAATTGTATATATTTGTCCAAACTTCAAAGTTTTTGACCTTAGTTGTAAAATTTGTTCCAAAATTGAGGATGTTTTGTCAATAATTGACAATTTTCGGTCCCAAATAAATGATTTTGATGCAAATTGGAAGAAGTCCGGTTCAAAATTAACAATAATTCAGTCAGTAAGTCAGTACAAATAAAACATGCGAACATCCTTTAATATTTCAGTTGGTTATATTTATGGCTTTGACACCATTTGAGTGAGGGCTACGGAAACCCAGTAGTCCCCACTTACCTCAATAGAAACGCCACAGCCTTTTTATCCGGTCCATGCTCATCTATTCTTTTTTTTGTGCTAAATTTTGCAGAGAACTTTTTCTGGGTGAACGGTGCGCCATGGACGTTCGACTACTGGAGTAAAACTGAACCCGACATGACCGAGCAGGAAGTCGATGTGTGCGTGCTGACTAACTTCAACTGCTTGGCAACCTGGAACGACGAAAATTGTCTCCGAAAACTTCCATTTGTGTGCAAAATATAGCATCTTATTAAAACTTTGGGTTATAATAGTTGTAAGATTATAAAGAATCATACAAAATGACAAAATAGTGTCTTTTATAACACATTTTTTCTTTAAGAGTTTAGTTTAATTTTTGTTAGCATTAAAAAACAATGTTGACAACAATTTAAGATAACTCTTCCACGGGAAGCAGTGGCGTAAGAAAGATATTGGGGGCTTACCCCCCCCTTAAATTCCAAGGGCCCCCTTCCCAATAAAGAATCTAAATGATGATGATGACGATACTACTATTACTACTACTACTACGACGACTACGACGATAATGACGATGATGATGAGAATAATAATAATAATAACTATAATAATAATAGTAATATTAAAAATAATAATAATAATAATAATAATAATAATAATAATAATAATAATAATAATAATAATAATAATAATAATAATAATAATAATAATAATAATAATAATAATAATAACAATAATGATAATAATAATAATAATAATAATGATAATAATAATAATAGTAATAATAATAATAATAATAATAATAATAATAATAATAATAATAATAATAATAATAATAATAATAATAATAATATTAAAAATAATAATAATAATAATAATAATAATAATAATAATAATAATAATAATAATAACAATAATGATAATAATAATAATAATGATGATAATAATAATAATAATAATAATAATAATAATAATAATAATAATAATAATAATAATAATAATAATAATAATAATAATAATAATAATAATAATACTACTACTACTACTACTACTACTACTACTAATAATAATAATAATAATAATAATAATAATAATAATAATAATACTAATACTAATACTAATACTACTACTACTACTACTACTACTACTACTACTACTACTACTACTACTACTACTAATAATAATAATAATAATAATAATAATAATAATAATAATGATAATGATAATATTAATAATGATAATATTAATAATAATAATAATAATAATAATAATAATAATAATAATAATAATAATAATAATAATAATAATAATAATAATAATAATAATAATAATAATAATAATAATAATAATAATAATAATAATAATAATAATAATAATAATAATAATAATAATAATAATAATAATAATAATAATAATATAATAATAATAATAATAATAATAATAATAATAATAATAATAATAATACAATTGTCAACGCCATAAAAAGTATTCAACTGAAATATGAACCTTAGACAGAAAACAGATCTTGTCATTTTTTAATCGTATCGACTGAATTATTGTTAATTTTGGACCATAACTTTCCAAATAGTAGTCCACCACAAATCCTCCATTTTGGAAGCTTCCTTACCTTAATCTTATTTTTTTTTCTCTCTTTCTCTCTTCGCCACGTGGTTTGCCGACGTTCCTTCTATCTAGCATTCTGGACCAAACCACCATCATCATCATTGTTCTTTCTAAACACATGTCCGTTCCAATACCAACATTTTCTTCTCATTCTCGCATTTGTAATATGCTGCTGCCAGCTTATTTCAGGTTTTTTTGTAGGCATTTGAATTGAAATACATTTACCTATATTTCATCCCCCTTGGTCAGCTGCCACGTCTCACAGCCGTACAGCAACACAGTGACTTGAACAGCGTGACTTTGGTCGTCTTCCGATGCTTCCTGTTACCTATATTTCATCCCCCTTGGTCAGCTGCCACGTCTCACAGCCCTACAGCAACACAGTGACTTAAACAGCGTGATTTTGGTCCGTCTTTCGATGCTTCCTGATCTCCATATTCTGTTTAACCTTAGGAAAGCACCACTTGCTTTAGTGGTTCTCTTCACAATACCAGTGGTTCCGCCTCCGTCTGTAGAATTGTTGTGTCAAGGTATACACTATCTTTCTCCTCCTCTACAACCCTTTCTCCAACTTTAAGATTCCTTTTGATGTATTTATTTATGGAGTTGAGCTTTAAACCGGCTTGTCATGCCTCTACAACCAGGGACTCTGTCTTCTATTGGGTGTGGTCAAACGAAGATGAAAATAATGCAATTTTGAACCAAACATCCTTAATTTTGCCCCAAAATCTTCATTTTTGGCCCAAAATCTCGAAGTTCAATTTTGAATAAATAATCTTCAATTTTGGACCAACAATCTTCTAGTTTGGACCAAAATCTACAATCACTAACAAATTAATGACACACAACACTTGAGATTCACATCTTATTCAATTCCTTTCTGATTCACACAAATTTACAAACGCACCCCACCTTTTTTGATGTTGGTTGCACAAATGTCAATTTGAGGAAAGCCGCGGCTCTGTGTCATTTACTGTTGTCGGGTATTGTAGATATATAGGGAGGTGAAGGTCTTAATAATGTCAGGGCCATGCCATGTCCCGCCCCAATAATTTTTAAAGCAATACAATTGTCAAAGCAACATAATTTTCAAATAGAATTTTACCTCTACCAATTGTCAACATTTTTCATCAAGTTAACAGCTTGGCAAGTGACGTAAGAATGGTCACCTCAGGGAAGAAGAGCTCAAGTTTTCCATGGTAATACAAGCTAGTTGCGCTGGTTATTTGAGTTTCCACAAAATATGCTGCTAATTGGGAAATGTCCTTCATTTTCGGGAACTTTTCTTCAATTTCTGGAAAGTATTCTTCAATTTCGGGAAATTTTCAGAAAATGTTGCCAAAATCTAACAAAATGTCCAGCAATTTTACACATTTTCCTTCAGTTTTATGTTGAATAATATCTCAGTCGCCTCAGTCGTTATATTCAGTTAAAAAGTTAAACGACTTGGATTTTGCTGATGAAATTGCTCTGCTGGAATCCACTATTCCCCAGGCACAGGCCCAGCTGACATGAACTGCAACAGCAGCAGAAGATCAGAAAGGCATTAGCATAGTGCGCTTTCTAGAAACTAGAACATCAGTCCCCAACTATCCATCTCTGCAAAAGTGAAATTATTCTACACTACCTGCGTGACTACCCTCCTCTATGGCTGTTAATCTTGAGTGTTATCCCAGGACATGGAGTGCAAAATCAAAGCCTTTGCTACCTCCTGCTATAGCTTTATGCTAAATATCAAACGGGAAGATCGTGTCTCAAATGCCAGCATAACCTATATGACATGACCAACTGTTCATCCACTGTTTAAGAAATCGTCAACTGAGATTCTTGGGACACATCCTTTGTCTCCCAGAGGAGGAGCCTGCTAAAAGATATGCTCTCTACATTCCAACTCATGGCATACGAAGACCGGGACGTCCCCGCACCTCTGGTATTAACTACATTCAACGTATGTTAGGGCATGGTAAAGAAATCAAAGCAGAACAGATAGCCACACTTGCCAAAGGATGATGATGATGAATTTCCCAGTTTTGCATTCCAACCGGGAAGAAAACATATAGGCTTACAATTGCAACAGGGATATAGAAACCTTTTCCTAATCTGAAACCTTGTGACTCAGTGGGATCTGAAACCTTGTGACTCAGTGGGATCCGAAAACCTTGTGACTTAGTAAGATCTGAGTATGTGTTTTGGGGGAGATTACCCCCACCCCCCTCCCCCCCCCTCTTCCCTCTTGCCCTCCCACACTTTTTAAACACAAAAAACGAAACGAAAAGCTAGACATGTCGAGGAGATCAAGGTTATAAAATTCGTTTATTTGTGAACATGATCAAAACCATCAGACTATAGACACTTAGCTTTTAGTCTGTTTGGTTAATTGTTTCCACAACTTGCCATTTAGTGTACCAAGTTATTTACTCGTATTAATTTGAATGTGATGAAGCTTTCCTTTTATTCATTCATATTCTGAGCAAATTCTGTTAACTTTGCTTACATATTGCATGATTCATTGATAATGATAACTCAGGTACGTACCATCAAGCAACACCTTTATAGCTGCATATATGAATATCGATTCATCTTTGTTGACGAAAACGAAGAAAATTAATTGCTGAAATAAACGCATCCTTTGCCACTGTGATATGAAATGTTTACTCTCACTTATTTCTTAAGAGAAAGGTATTGTCCCACAAATAAACTCAAAAGTGAACGCTGCCGTGCTAGTAACGTCACTTTTGTTTCCAATTTTGTTTTAAATATTCTCTGATAAATCTGTGATATTATTGATAACAAATATAGGCCCCTATGGTCGGTCCTGCGGATGTGTGATTGCTAACATCACAATTTCTCGCAACCAAGAGGGAAATTAAAACCCGGAAGTGACGTTACCAGCATGGCGGTGTTATCTTCTGAATGTATTTATGAGACGATACCTTAGATCTCCTTAGATATAGATCTCATTGGATATAAATTTCCTTGGGTTTACATCAAACTTACTTAATTATTATATTGTACACGGTCCATGTTGTTTATCATCTAGCTTTTCTAAATAAGTTTCAGTCGCCTGTACGGAAAATGTTCCATCCCTCCCACACACTACAGGGACGCAGTTCCCCCTCAAAATGTGTGTGGGACGGGGCGTGAGACGGGGCGTGGGACGGGGCGTTGGACGGACGTGGGACGTCGGGCCATACTTTCGTCCACGAAGTGGGGACAATGCTTTTGAAAATACGTATATTTTTAAAATTCTGACTGAAAAGAGGGGGACACGTCCTCCTGCACCCCACCCCTCCTCCTCCGGAATTACGGTCCTGGTCCCGTAATTGTAAAAGGACAATCGTTGTAATTACTGTGGGTACATTCAGGTCATATGACTGAAAATATTTTGTCTCAAGCATATTTATTACTTGGGAACATAAATACAGTACTGTATACCTTGGTGTGATTGGAAAAAACGCTCGTTGCAACATAAGAGTTTGTTTTAAATAAACACTGCAGTTATCAATATTTTTTTCTTCATGAATATACTTTACTGACAGATTGAGAATCAGTAGCGGCGCCACGGGAAGTACTAGGGGAATCTTCCCGCCCCTTCTTGCAAAGATTGATTTTAAAATTTGTCCAAAACCGATGAGAAAATATGGAGGGGAGGCGTAGGTTTGGGTACCGCAATATCAACGCTACCATGAAGACAAAGGAACTCGTCTGAAGGGTGCCAGCTCACAAGTCCGAAGGCCCAATAGTCTGAAGGTTCAATAGTCCGAAAGAATAGCCCACTATTCCGAAGGACCGATGGATTACTAGTCCAAAGGTTCATTAGTCCGAAGGCTCAATAGTACGAAGGCTCGATTGTCTGAAGGCTCGATAGTCTGAAGGCCCAATAGTCCGAAGGTTCAATAGTCCGAAGGTTCACTAGTCAGAAGAAAGTAGCCTTAATCTTCGCCTACAATTGGGCCTTTGGACCAAGCCTGCTTCGAACTAGTGAACCTTCCGACTAGTGAACCTTCAGACTAGTGAACATTTGGACTACCGGCTAGTGGGCCTTTTCTTTCGAACTATTGAACCTTTGGACTAATGGGCCTTCGAACCAGTGGGCGGATACCGTCCGGGCACCCATGAACATTGTAGATTATAATAAAGGGAAAAAGATTCTTCATTACAGCTCTATTATCAGAATATCTGGGGATTAGACTAATCTGTTGATTTATGAGAATTGTATGACATTCTAAAATGCATGTCAAAATGCGCCCTTACATCAGTGATGTTCGGAAAATCCACATGTTAGAAAATCGAACATCTCAGAATGTGTGGAATGTCACCGGATGTTTGCTTTTTTTGTTAGCTGACGAGGCCCAACATCCTGTTTGTAATATCGAGGCTAATTAACGTTAGAACTTTGCCGTCCGGCCGAGTGATTTTGCAACCGACACCAGTAATGTTACTTTTCTTAAAAGAGGGCGCTTCAAAGTTTTCCAAGTAAAGTGTTGTCGGATGTAAGGGCGGAAATTGGCATGGCTTACTTCAAATATCACATTTTTAGCTATGAACCTACCCCCTCCTCCCCCTCCCCCACACACACTTCTACAATACTGTGCAAATGTCCTCCTTTGCAAACTTGAAAAAATTCTGACAGCACACTCTATATATGTATGTATATCGTTTTTCCCGCTCGAAAATGGATGTCAATAATATGATACACGATACATGGATTTTTCTTTTCGCACATTCACTGTTTAGCTGTTAAGTATAAGAAGTTTTTACATATTCCTAGAAGAAAATGTTTTGTTAACTGTCTTCCAATTGCAAAGCCCTGCAAGTACGGACAGTCAAGTTTTTTCGCTTTATTATTATTATCATTATTATTATTATTATTATTTATATTATTATTATTATTATTATTATTATTATTATTATTATTATTATTATTATTAATTATTATTGTTATTATTATTATTATTATTATTATTATTATTATTATTATTATTATTATTATTATTATTATTATTATTATTATTATTATTATTATTATTATTATTATTATTATTATTATTATTATTATTATTATTATTATTATTATTATTATTATTATTATTATTATTATTATTATTATTATTATTATTATTATTATTATTATTATTATTATTATTATTATTATTATTATTATTATTATTATTATCATTATTATTTCACAAATCGAGATAGATCCATCGTAATATTCTGAAATTCTTCCTAGACTATCCAAGTCAGAGACATGATTTCTTTTAATAGTATAAAGCTGGAAAACAGACGGTTGATGCTGTGGAGACCTTGTCAAAAGCTTTTGAAAAGTTCATTATGACCATGGCCAGACTCAAGTGTTTTGGTAATTTTTAATATTTTTCCTGCGAAGTTTATTCAAATGTGTATAGGATGATTTTTTTTTCAAAGGAGGGGTCAGGACTTCGGAGTGCTGACAGTTTCAGACAACTAGAAATGGTGAACCAAAGTCTTGTGTTGTTCTGTGTTAACTTTTTAAATCATGAACATAATTCGACATCGCTGCTTAAAAATAAAAATAATAAAAAACAAGAAACACTTAATACACATTGGGTGCATATGTATTATGCCCGAAGCCAAAATCGAGCAGTTTCACTTGAGAAGATGGGTTGTTTTAAGTAACCAGTGACGTAGTCACGGGGAAATGATGGGGTCCAGCCCCTCCCCCACCCCCACTGTTTTGAGAAAAATTGCGATAGTCTTTGTTTTGATATCTTTTTTGCTTAATACAAAATCCCACAGGGGTAAGTTTGAACACCTTGTCTTGGGAGGAGTGTCTAGGACCTTCTCAATTTGTAATGTTGGCCACCCCCCCATGCAGCACACACAGTTAGAACCTGCATGGGCCAACAGTGGAGGCTGTTTGGGGCCATCATAGGCTGACCATGTGGGGCCGAGTCAGTTTTGGCCAGGTTGCCCAACTGGGCACCAGGTGGACTAACCAGTAAGGGCCCTTGCGGTACCAATATGGGCCCCTGTGGCTCAGTAGATTTTGTGGCGCCAAGTGGGTAGCCCATATGCAAAGCTTACCTGCTTGCCCACGCATAACCAACATGAGGCCCGCGGGAGCCCTGAGTGGGCAAGCGTCTGCCCAGTTCAACCGAGTAAAACCCGCATGGGGCCCAACTGTTTATACTGGCTAAGACTGGTGACTCAAATCAAACAAATAAATAAAGACAAGGAAATAATGATATTTTCCTGCAGCTACAGTATCAGGCTCCATGGAGGGGTGGGATAAATTTACCTTCTAATTTTCTCAGTGTATGGACTTTTCTTTTGCTTTATTGCCAATTTTTGGAATGAAGTATAGAAATTTGTTGATGAATTCCCTTTAGGATTTTTTTTTTTTTTTTGTATAGGAAGACGAAGCTTCCTATACATACAGTGTGGGGAAAACGTGATGCGTTTATGTAGCCATTTTTAATCCAGCGTGTTTTTTTCGTAAAAACATTTCGTATATTTAAGTGAATGAATGATATCGTAAAAATTGGTATACGAATCTAAAATTGTATACTCACCTGATTTTATTTTGCATCATTTTTCTGGATAAAAATTTTCATTTAATGCCCTTTATATTTTACCTAAATTTAAATTTGTAATTGTTCGAGACATACGTGCATTGCGGAAGATACAATTTGTATGTAACAAATTCTACACAAAATTTACTTGATCGATCACAAAATACACCAAAAGTGTTTTATTTAGGCTTATTTAATTAATCAATTCCAACGAAATACTTCAATTTAATCAGAAATTAGTGCGCAAAATAGTACTGACCAATAATTTTTACACTAGTGATTATAATTTTTTCTTTTTGCACGGACGTTAGTGTTACGGCTCTGACATAAATCAGTCGCAGTGAAACCTCATTGACGTCGGTTATTTTACTATAATTATTGATTACGCCTAATGAAGGTTTTTAACTTTAGCTGTTTATTTAGCTGTAGGCCGTATCTAGATATGTCTGTCCAGGAAATTAACTTATTCAACAAGGCCATAGGCCTATGCCTAACGTCAGGCATATGCTGAACAGCATAGTCTGATAGGGTTAATGCAGCTAAGGCATTTTTTTTATGAGTTTTATTTTGCTTTATGATTTCACTGCACTGCATGATAATCACTGCACTGAATGATAATCACTGCACTGCATGATAATCACTGCACTGCATGTCCTAATTTTTAGCACTAAAATTTTATTTCTAAAATTTTCAAGAGGTGAAAATTTTAAGCACCACTACAATGAATTATGAAAGACATTTAAGTAACACAGAAAACGTTAAGGTCGTCCTGGCATTTAGTAAGTTTCTATCACAGAAATATTTTGCTACAATGATATTTTATATTTTCAAAACAATTTAGTTATTTTAGTCTATACACAACCATATACCTTTAAGCTGTTAAGCTGCTAATGAGGTAAAAAGATACAAATGAATTATGCCCAGTATATTCCTTTTCACAACTATTTGTCACTATCATATATATATATATATATATATATATATATATATATATATATATATATATATATATATATATATATATATATATATATTATATATATATATATATATATATATATATATATATATATATATATATATATATATATATATATATATATATATATATATATACATATATATATATATATATATATATATATATATATATATATATATATATATATATATATATATATATATATACATATATATTTATATATATACATATATATACATATGTATATATATATATATATATATATATACATATATATTTATATATATATATATATATATATATATATATATATATATATATATATATATATATATATATATATATATATATATATATATATATATATATATATATGTATATATATATATATATATATATATATATATATATATATATAAATATATATATATATATGGTTCACTAGTCAGAAGAAAGTAGCCTTAACCTTCATACCTACAATTGGGCCTTTGGACCAAGCCTGCTTCGAACTAGTGAACCTTCCGACTAGTGAACCTTCAGACTAGTGAACATTTGGACTACCGGCTAGTGGGCCTTTTCTTTCGAACTATTGAACCTTTGGACTAATGGGCCTTCGAACCAGTGGGCGGATACCGTCCGGGCACCCATGAACATTGTAGATTATAATAAAGGGAAAAAGATTCTTCATTACAGCTCTATTATCAGAATATCTGGGGATTAGACTAATCTGTTGATTTATGAGAATTGTATGACATTCTAAAACTTCAAATATCACATTTTTAGCTATGAACCTACCCCCCTCCTCCCCCCTCCCCCACACACACTTCTACAATACTGTGCAAATGTCCTCCTTTGCAAACTTGAAAAAATTCTGACAGCACACTCTATATATGTATGTATATCGTTTTTCCCGCTCGAAAATGGATGTCAATAATATGATACACGATACATGGATTTTTCTTTTCGCACATTCACTATTTAGCTGTTAAGTATAAGAAGTTTTTACATATTCCCTAGAAGAAAATGTTTTGTTAACCGTCTTCCAATTGCAAAGCCCTGCAAGTACGGACAGTCAAGTTTTCGCTTTATTATTATTATCATTATTATTATTATTATTATTTATATTATTATTATTATTATTATTATTATTATTATTATTATTATTATTATTATTAATATTATTATTATTATTATTATTATTATTATTATTATTATTATTATTATTATTATTATTATTATTATTATTATTATTATTATTATTATTATTATTATTATTATTATTATTATTATTATTATTATTATTATTATTATTATTATTATTATTATTATTATTATTATTATTATTATTATTATTATTATTATTATTATTATTATTATTATTATTATTATTATTATTATCATTATCATTATTATTTCACAAATCGAGATAGATCCATCGTAATATTCTGAAATTCTTCCTAGACTATCCAAGTCAGAGACATGATTTCTTTTAATAGTATAAAGCTGGAAAACAGACGGTTGATGCTGTGGAGACCTTGTCAAAAGCTTTTGAAAAGTTCATTATGACCATGGCCAGACTCAAGTGTTTTGGTAATTTTTTTAATATTTTTCCTACGAAGTTTATTCAAATGTGTATAGGATGATTTTTTTCAAAGGGAGGGGGTCGGGACTTCCGGAGTGCTGACAGTTTCAGACAACTAGAAATGGTGAACCAAAGTCTTGTGTTGTTCTGTGTTAACTTTTAAATCATGAACATAATTCGACATCGCTGCTTAAAAATAAAAATAATAAAAAAACAAGAAACACTTAATACACATTGGGTGCATATGTATTATGCCCGAAGCCAAAATCGAGCAGTTTCACTTGAGAAGATGGGTTGTTTTAAGTAACCAGTGACGTAGTCACGGGGAAATGATGGGTCAGCCCTCCCCACCCCACTGTTTTGAGAAAAATTGCGATAGTCTTTGTTTTGATATCTTTTTTTGCTTAATACAAAATCCCACAGGGTAAGTTTGAACACCTTGTCTTGGGAGGAGTGTCTAGGACCTTCTCAATTTGTAATGTTGGCCACCCCACCCCATGCAGCACACACAGTTAGAACCTGCATGGGCCAACAGTGGGAGGCTGTTTGGGGCCATCATAGGCTGACCATGTGGGGCCGAGTCAGTTTTGGCCAGGTTGCCCAACTGGGCACCAGGTGGACTAACCAGTAAGGGCCCTTGCGGTACCAATATGGGCCCCTGTGGGCTCAGTAGATTTTGTGGCGCCAAGTGGGTAGCCCATATGCAAAGCTTACCTGCTTGCCCACGCATAACCAACATGAGGCCCGGAGCCCTGAGTGGGCAAGCGTCTGCCCAGTTCAACCGAGTAAAACCCGCATGGGGCCCAACTGTTTATACTGGCTAAGACTGGTGACTCAAATCAAACAAATAAATAAAGACAAGGAAATAATGATATTTTCCTGCAGCTACAGTATCAGGCTCCATGGAGGGGGTGGGATAAATTTACCTTCTAATTTTCTCAGTGTATGGACTTTTCTTTTGCTTTATTGCCAATTTTGGAATGAAGTATAGAAATTTGTTGATGAATTCCTTTAGGATTTTTTTTTTTTTTTGTATAGGAAGACGAAGCTTCCTATACATACAGTGTGGGGAAAACGTGATGCGTTTATGTAGCCATTTTTAATCCAGCGTGTTTTTTTCGTAAAAACATTTCGTATATTTAAGTGAATGAATGATATCGTAAAAATTGGTATACGAATCTAAAATTGTATACTCACCTGATTTTATTTTGCATCATTTTTCTGGATAAAAATTTTCATTTAATGCCCTTTATATTTTACCTAAATTTAAGGTGTAATTGTTCGAGACATACGTGCATTGCGGGAAGATACAATTTGTATGTAACAAATTCTACACAAAATTTACTTGATCGATCACAAAATACACCAAAAGTGTTTTATTTAGGCTTATTTAATTAATCAATTCCAACGAAATACTTCAATTTAATCAGAAATTAGTGCGCAAAATAGTACTGACCAATAATTTTTACACTAGTGATTATAATTTTTTTTTCTTTTTTGCACGGACGTTAGTGTTACGGCTCTGACATAAATCAGTCGCAGTGAAACCTCATTGACGTCGGTTATTTTACTATAATTATTGATTACGCCTAATGAAGGTTTTTAACTTTAGCTGTTTATTTAGCTGTAGGCCGTATCTAGATATGTCTGTCCAGGAAATTAACTTATTCAACAAGGCCATAGGCCTATGCCTAACGTCAGGCATATGCTGAACAGCATAGTCTGATAGGGTTAATGCAGCTAAGGCATTTTTTTTATGAGTTTTATTTTGCTTTATGATTTCACTGCACTGCATGATAATCACTGCACTGAATGATAATCACTGCACTGCATGATAATCACTGCACTGCATGTCCTAATTTTTAGCACTAAATTTTATTTCTAAAATTTTCAAGAGGTGAAAATTTTAAGCACCACTACAATGAATTATGAAAGACATTTAAGTAACACAGAAAACGTTAAGGTCGTCCTGGCATTTAGTAAGTTTCTATCACAGAAATATTTTGCTACAATGATATTTTATATTTTCAAAACAATTTAGTTATTTTAGTCTATACACAACCATATACCTTTAAGCTGTTAAGCTGCTAATGAGGTAAAAAGATACAAATGAATTATGCCCAGTATATTCCTTTTCACAACTATTTGTCACTATCATATATATATATATATATATATATATATATATATATATATATATATATATATATATATATATATATATATATATATATATATTTATATATATATATATATATATATATATATATATATATATATATATATATATATATATATATATATATATATATATATATATATATATATATATATATATATATATATATATATATATATATATATATATATATATATATATACATATATATTTATATATATACATATATATACATATGTATATATATATATATATATATATATACATATATATTTATATATATATATATATATATATATATATATATATATATATATATATATATATATATATATATATATATATATATATGTATATATATATATATATATATATATATATATATATATATATAAATATATATGTATATGGTTCACTAGTCAGAAGAAAGTAGCCTTAATCTTCGCCTACAATTGGGCCTTTGGACCAAGCCTGCTTCGAACTAGTGAACCTTCCGACTAGTGAACCTTCAGACTAGTGAACATTTGGACTACCGGCTAGTGGGCCTTTTCTTTCGAACTATTGAACCTTTGGACTAATGGGCCTTCGAACCAGTGGGCGGATACCGTCCGGGCACCCATGAACATTGTAGATTATAATAAAGGGAAAAAGATTCTTCATTACAGCTCTATTATCAGAATATCTGGGGATTAGACTAATCTGTTGAATCTGTTGATTTAAAATGCATGTCAAAATGACATCAGTGTAAAATGACATTTAAAAATCTCTCAAATATCACATTTTTGCTTTTTTGCTAGCTGAACCTACCCCCTTTGTAATATCCTCCCCCCCCGGCCGAGTGACACACCAGTAATGTTACTTTTCTTAAAAGAGGGCAATACTGTGCAAATGTCCTCCTTTTTAGCAAACCTACCCCCTCCTCCCCCTCCCCCACACTTGAAAAAAAATTCCTCCTGAAACTTGAAAAAATTCACAGCACTATATATGTATGTATATCGTTTTCCCTGCTCGAAAATGGATGTCAATAATATGATACACGATACATGGATTTTTCTTTTCGCACATTCACTATTTAGCTGTTAAGTATAAGAAGTTTTTACATATTCCCTAGAAGAAAATGTTTGGTTAACCGTCTTCCAATTGCAAAGCCCTGCAAGTACGGACAGTCAAGTTTTCGCTTTATTATTATTATCATTATTATTATTATTATTATTTATATTATTATTATTATTATTATTATTATTATTATTATTATTATTATTATTATTATTATTATTATTAATATTATTATTATTATTATTATTATTATTATTATTATTATTATTATTATTATTATTATTATTATTATTATTATTATTATTATTATTATTATTATTATTATTATTATTATTATTATTATTATTATTATTATTATTATTATTATTATTATTATTATTATTATTATTATTATTATTATTATTATTATTATTATTATTATTATTATTATTATTATTATTATTATTATTATTATTATCATTATCATTATTATTTCACAAATCGAGATAGATCCATCGTAATATTCTGAAATTCTTCCTAGACTATCCAAGTCAGAGACATGATTTCTTTTAATAGTATAAAGCTGGAAAACAGACGGTTGATGCTGTGGAGACCTTGTCAAAAGCTTTTGAAAAGTTCATTATGACCATGGCCAGACTCAAGTGTTTTGGTAATTTTTTTAATATTTTTCCTACGAAGTTTATTCAAATGTGTATAGGATGATTTTTTTCAAAGGGAGGGGGTCGGGACTTCGGAGTGCTGACAGTTTCAGACAACTAGAAATGGTGAACCAAAGTCTTGTGTTGTTCTGTGTTAACTTTTTAAATCATGAACATAATTCGACATCGCTGCTTAAAAATAAAAATAATAAAAAACAAGAAACACTTAATACACATTGGGTGCATATGTATTATGCCCGAAGCCAAAATCGAGCAGTTTCACTTGAGAAGATGGGTTGTTTTAAGTAACCAGTGACGTAGTCACGGGGAAATGATGGGGTCCAGCCCCTCCCCCACCCCCACTGTTTTGAGAAAAATTGCGATAGTCTTTGTTTTGATATCTTTTTTGCTTAATACAAAATCCCACAGGGGTAAGTTTGAACACCTTGTCTTGGGAGGAGTGTCTAGGACCTTCTCAATTTGTAATGTTGGCCACCCCACCCCATGCAGCACACACAGTTAGAACCTGCATGGGCCAACAGTGGGAGGCTGTTTGGGGCCATCATAGGCTGACCATGTGGGGCCGAGTCAGTTTTGGCCAGGTTGCCCAACTGGGCACCAGGTGGACTAACCAGTAAGGGCCCTTGCGGTACCAATATGGGCCCCTGTGGGCTCAGTAGATTTTGTGGCGCCAAGTGGGTAGCCCATATGCAAAGCTTACCTGCTTGCCCACGCATAACCAACATGAGGCCCGCGGGAGCCCTGAGTGGGCAAGCGTCTGCCCAGTTCAACCGAGTAAAACCCGCATGGGGCCCAACTGTTTATACTGGCTAAGACTGGTGACTCAAATCAAACAAATAAATAAAGACAAGGAAATAATGATATTTTCCTGCAGCTACAGTATCAGGCTCCATGGAGGGGTGGGATAAATTTACCTTCTAATTTTCTCAGTGTATGGACTTTTCTTTTGCTTTATTGCCAATTTTTGGAATGAAGTATAGAAATTTGTTGATGAATTCCCTTTAGGATTTTTTTTTTTTTTTTGTATAGGAAGACGAAACTTCCTATACATACAGTGTGGGGAAAACGTGATGCGTTTATGTAGCCATTTTTAATCCAGCGTGTTTTTTTCGTAAAAACATTTCGTATATTTAAGTGAATGAATGATATCGTAAAAATTGGTATACGAATCTAAAATTGTATACTCACCTGATTTTATTTTGCATCATTTTTCTGGATAAAAATTTTCATTTAATGCCCTTTATATTTTACCTAAATTTAAGGTGTAATTGTTCGAGACATACGTGCATTGCGGGAAGATACAATTTGTATGTAACAAATTCTACACAAAATTTACTTGATCGATCACAAAATACACCAAAAGTGTTTTATTTAGGCTTATTTAATTAATCAATTCCAACGAAATACTTCAATTTAATCAGAAATTAGTGCGCAAAATAGTACTGACCAATAATTTTTACACTAGTGATTATAATTTTTTTCTTTTTGCACGGACGTTAGTGTTACGGCTCTGACATAAATCAGTCGCAGTGAAACCTCATTGACGTCGGTTATTTTACTATAATTATTGATTACGCCTAATGAAGGTTTTTAACTTTAGCTGTTTATTTAGCTGTAGGCCGTATCTAGATATGTCTGTCCAGGAAATTAACTTATTCAACAAGGCCATAGGCCTATGCCTAACGTCAGGCATATGCTGAACAGCATAGTCTGATAGGGTTAATGCAGCTAAGGCATTTTTTTTATGAGTTTTATTTTGCTTTATGATTTCACTGCACTGCATGATAATCACTGCACTGCATGATAATCACTGCACTGCATGATAATCACTGCACTGCATGTCCTAATTTTTAGCACTAAAATTTTATTTCTAAAATTTTCAAGAGGTGAAAATTTTAAGCACCACTACAATGAATTATGAAAGACATTTAAGTAACACAGAAAACGTTAAGGTCGTCCTGGCATTTAGTAAGTTTCTATCACAGAAATATTTTGCTACAATGATATTTTATATTTTCAAAACAATTTAGTTATTTTAGTCTATACACAACCATATACCTTTAAGCTGCTAATGAGGTAAAAGATACAAATGAATTATGCCCAGTATATTCCTTTTCACAACTATTTGTCACTATCATATATATATATATATATATATATATATATATATATATATATATATATATATATATATATATATATATATATATATATA
This sequence comes from Chiridota heheva, assembly GCA_020152595.1. Classification (NCBI taxonomy): domain Eukaryota; kingdom Metazoa; phylum Echinodermata; class Holothuroidea; order Apodida; family Chiridotidae; genus Chiridota; species Chiridota heheva. Next base: position 45,296 of record JAIGNY010003948.1, on the reverse strand, counting down.
TATATATATATATATATATATATATATACATATATATATATATAAGATATATATATATATATATATATATATATATATATATATACATATATACATATATATATATATATATATATATATATATATATATATATATATATATATATATATATATATATATATATATATATATATATATATATACATATATATTTATATATATACATATATATACATATGTATATATATATATATATATATATATATATATACATATATATTTATATATATATATATATATATATATATATATATATATATATATATATATATATATATATATATATATATATATATATATATACATATATATATATATATATATATATATATATATATATATATATATATATATATATATATATATATATATATATATTTATATATATATATATATATATATATATATATATTCATCTACTTTAGACGACTTCCTGATATTTTGTTGTTAAACCTGACAACTATTTGTCGTTCTTACACATGTACATCTACTTTAGATGTATACCTGACATTACATGTATATTGTTAAACCTGACAAATATTTGCTACTCTTATGTGTATCTACCTCAGATGACTACCTGACACCTTTTTAAACCTGAACAAAATTGTCACTCTTATCTACTTCAGATACCTACTGGATGTTTTCTTTAGATGTCTAATTAACATCTTTAGCTGTTAATAGATATTATCCATCACAGTTAACCACAAGTATATGGTACTGCTTTAATTACCTGTTGGGCTGTTATACAACTGTAATATATAAAAGATAGTATAGGCTAGTAATATGTAAAGTGTGAATGTAGAGCTCCATTTTAAAACCTATGTTTGTTTGTGTTGAATAGTAGCTGTTACAAATGTATAATCATGCATGTAAGAAAATTGAAAGTACATATACCTTCAATAAGTTAATTCGCCTTCAAAAAGAATTACCAAGTGAAGATAGATTCAAATGTCTTTAAACACGGTGAACATCTGCAGAAAAAATTATCATGCTTGTAATCTTTAATCTGTTTTCATACTAGTTTCAGTACCTGATATGATCTTCATAGAATATTATCAAAACTTAAAGTCTCATGCAAAATCCTGTTTATAATTAAGCATGTAAATACATACATTACACACATCCTCATTACATAGGCATTCTAATTTTACCCTTCAGTAATTATATTCAGTCAAATACGAGATGTATGTGAAGATCTCATAATATATTTCTTATAGAGATTAGGCCATCCTTTACAGAAAAAAAAAAATGTTGCCTACCTACTAATGCACATTGCTAAAACAAGATGGGTTACTCCATACAAACAATTTTTTCAAGCCTCGCCTTTTTCTGCAAAATACAGACATGATTGCCAAAATACATACTGATTTAAACTATAATACATTCATTAGAAATAAAAAAAACATGCACAACAAATGCACTATGTTGTGGCTTTTACGTGTTACCCCTAATTCATTTCACAACAAGTAATACTTAACGTTTGTGTTAATAAGAGTGGCCATCAACCCTTAAAAAAAAGAAAAAAGGTTGTTGTAATTCTGAATACAGGCAACTGAAAACTTGTTATTATTGTACAGTATATAGTTAATGAAACTTGCTTCATTTCAAATACAAATGCCTTTGCAAGGCACACCTATTGGCAGTCTCTGTATCACATATTGTATGCCTATGTGTGACCCATTGGATTGAGTTTCAAATACTGTACACAACATTACAACTTATCATCCAAATTGGAACCATTAAGATTACCTTACTCAATTTTACAGATTGTATAATAAATAATGCCAAATTTAAAAACAAAATAATGGCTAATATATTTAACGGTATACAAAAAATTGTTAAAATGTTTAGGAAATACAAATTAAAACACATAAAGCATTATGTTTAGGCTAAGCTTCACAGCTGAGTTGCATTGGGCTTAATTTATTGAATCAATTGTTTTGAAGTTGAACTACAATATCAAGCAGATTTGAAAGGCCTACCATTAAAGAAAAAATGAGAAACATCTAGGTCGAGGTTAATGCCATAATAATTTAGAAACAAAACACGTATCAGTATAACCGCCTATGTCAGCTTGTTAGCATTCGCGCATGAAAATACGGATCCAATAAATCAGTTATTAATCGCTGAGAAAACTCTTTCGGCGATTGTAATCTAAGTGCTATTGGTGAAAACCAAAACTTTAGTCATATTTTATCAAACTTAAATCCGAGTAAGACCAGAATAAGTATTTATTTTATTTTTATAGATATAGCCTATCGTATGTTTTCAGCCAGGAGGCCTTTCTACTAATTTGAACCATAAACCCACAGAAGTTAGGCCATCCAAAATAAAAAAAAGCATCACTGAATAATAGTAAACTACATATGACCATATAAAGGTAGATATCAACTTGATTGATTGTTCATTTTATTATATACAAATACATTTCATGTTTTTATCTGGTTTTGCATGTGGTTTATATCAAATCTAGATGTGGATTTAATCTGGAATTTTTCTCAAAGACTTGTTAGGGTGGACTTTGTGTGTGTTTTCTCAACTAAGAAAGGGTCACTGAATTTAGGTTCTTTTTACACCATTTTGAATGATATAAGATCGTACCTGTATAGGATGCCTATCAATTGTAGATATAAATGCCAAGAATTGTTGTACTTTTTAAAACATTTAACATTCAAGCTAGGCTACATGAAGGGAATGGTTTTGAAGGCACTTTAAAAAAATCACACAATGCAAACTTGATCATTTGAATGACTGAAAATGCTACCTGCTGATGTATTTACCACGTTCATACTTTTTTTTTTATTCCATATCAAACTATATGCCTATTTGTCAGTGTTCCACCACCAAAAGTACCTTAAACGTTTAGCTTCATGAAGAGATAAGATTGAAATGAAGTACTAGACTTAAATGATACTATCATTAAAACATGAAAAGTGGACATCTTTATTAGATGTCTCATATTGTATCATACATTGTAATGTATGGTTTGTTACTTTTGCTGTATTTGTCTTTTTGCCAATCTTTTCCTTATGTTTAATTTTACACTTGCTATTATATATTGTATTTAAACAAGGCCTGGCCTTAACCACGCAGCTTTCAGCTGAATGAGCTATCCTGTATAAAGATGAGGGATATCAATTTAAGAAAAAATACACATGGTCTATTCATCACATTATAAGAATTATAGTGTATGAATTGTGTATTGCATACACACATATAAACAGTGCATCTATGCATACTCCTCTTTTGCCTACACTAGTAATTCACTTAATAGGTGAACTTTGTGTATGCTTGAAGACCAAATTTTCTTCAAAAATGTGAAACACTTGCAGCGGAAAATTATTTTCCATGTAAAAAGCTAAATATTGATATAATAATATGCTTATATGTACCAGTGAATATCAACACAGTGCAAATATGGTACTGCATTACTGGCTCTTCAGTTATCTGATAAAAGCTTAATTTAACTTAAGCATTGCTAAGCATGGTACCACTCATTTTTTACTACATTTAGGCCTATCTGATTAACATATATTTATGTACTGTATTAGGTTTATGAGCTCACTGTACTCTTTTTAACTCTAAATATTAGGATTGTCTACTGAGCTTTGTAATTTCTAACATGTAGTTAGAGCCTTTCATATTTGACAAGCAGTACTGAAATGCTCAGATAACTTTCTATTGACCTACCACATTTGGGATGCAATGAAATGTAATTAATGTTCTGTTTAAGTTAAGTTTACGCCAAATCAGTCAAAATATGCCTATGATATATAAATATTGGCAAAGGTCATTCGAATTAGGAATAAGACCAGTAGTTTTGCCAACTACATTGGAAACAACTTTGCCAATTTCCTGCCAGGATTGAGAATTGTGATTACATTTTATACATAAAAACTAAATAGTGATATCATATGTGATGAAAAAACTTTTTGTTATTACTTGTAGTGAGAAGAAGAATGGCAGACCTGTGAAAGTTTCCTACATTTACTTCATTAGAAAAAAGTTTGCACCCAGCACTCTTTGTCAAAGTTAATAAAGAAAATTGTGTTTTCTCATTTAATACTATTCCATGAAGATAGAGCTTAACATGCACGTACAAGTTTGAATTGAATTGTAATACGAACGTTCATGCCCAAATCACGTAGTGCGAACGTTCTTTCCCAAATCACGTAGTACGAACGTGCATGCCCAAATCACGTAGTACGAACGTTCATGCCCAAATCACGTAGTACAAACTTTCATTCCCAAATCACGTAGTACGAACGTTCATGCCCAAATCACGTAGTACGAACGTTCATGCCCAAATCACGTAGTACGAATGTTCATGCCCAAATCACGTAGTACAAACGTTCATGCCCAAATCACGTAGTACGAACGTTCATGCCCAAATCACGTAGTACGAACGTTCATGCCCAAATCACGTAGTAACCAAAACCTTTTAGTGTACAGTAGTAAGGCATAAATTCTCTAACTTTGAGGCCTAAATACCTGTGTCCTATCTATCTCCTATGCTAATATCTTGCCTAGTATTTGCTAGCATTAGTATTACGTGTGTGATTATATTGGGCATTGAATATTATGCCGTGCACAAATTGAATGCTGTGTACGCCTATTACTCCCCGTAGTACCTTCGGACTGGTGGCTGCCGTGTTATGGCTGCCGTTGGTGATGGTTGGCCGTATGGCAATCCTATGTCAACCCGTAGGCTACTGAGGGATGTGTATAATAACTAGGGTAGGCCTAGGTCTGTTAATGTTATTAACTTAGGCCTTTGAAGAGGAATTCAGTCGAATATCTATGAATGAAATCTATACTTGCAGTTCTTTAAATTCGAAAACGGTTTTTTTTCTTCTTTTTTTCTTAGCAAAAATGAAGTACACCAACGTTACTAGTACAGTCAGCTTAATTAAGGCATGAAACTTGTAAGATAAGAAGAAATTCGGCGTTATCAAATATCTAACGTTACGATAAAGCTCGTTGACTTTTTAAGTTAGGCCTAAGAATTCATTTAAACTTCGTGATTTTGACGCGAAATTAGGCTTCCAGAATAAAATGACAGTTCTTTTTGAGTATAATATATACGGTTTTTGATAAATCAAAATGAATTTTAGAGGTAAAATTTGCCTTGATCAATCACCAAGAATCTAGTTTATTTGTTAACGTTTTTTGACGTGCTGCGTTGTATCAGAGAGCGTGACGTCATTCGCCTTATACTACGTATAGGCTGAAGGCCGAGAGACGAAACACCTATACCTACTGTGTTGCGAAATCAGTGATACTTTTTTAGGTGACCCACCCATTTTGGTTCCAAATGAGGGCAGTAGAGAGTTAAGCATTTCAAAAATAGAACATACCAAAGAAATGTGAAAATTCACTATTCTACGCATTGCCAAAATGTTGATTTAATTTTGTTTATTCCCGATTAAACTTTGTCGTTACTTTTTGTGCACTTTTCGTTCAATAAACAATTTAATTTTATTAATCATTAATGTAACAACTTTGATTTTGACGTCATCCATGGATCAAGTGCGAAAAAAATGACAAACATGCACAATACACAGTGCAGTGCAGATACTTTTCGCGATACCGGTACGGTATGATGCCAATGCGTTATTACTCATTGTTTTACGTCTGAACATGACAAATTGAAAGTTTAAAGCATTTTAAAGTAATAATGCCTAACATTATTGAAGCCGTTATGCATTACGCCTAGGCCCTAGCCTACTTGGTGGAGGTCGGCCAACATCATAGGCCTATTTAACTTTAGCGATGGGCCGGCCTTAGCCACCTGGACACCTCCGTTCGGTGGTAATTGTTATCGGCCTTTTTTATTTTATAAAAGTTAGCCAAATGCGTACGCAGTCAGACATCTGTGATCCAAAAAATGTACAATGAAATATCATCTAAGGGTAATCAAGGCCTAGTTATTGAAGCGTAGTTTAGGCTCTGGATTTTTGGGTAGTATGAAAAAGGCTGAAGAATTCAAGTTACCAACCTAACTTATTCAATTTCAGACCTAGCCTAGCCGTTAGGTCTACAAAATGGCTACATTCTTGCTAGTTATGGAATCATTTACCATCGTTCGTCCGTAATTTATTTCACTTTAACACGTTTCTGTATGCTGACATGTAGGATTGCTGTTGTTTAGCATAGCAAGCAATGTTTAACGTCTAAATCTGAATCAGTTAAGTCGGCGAAAAAGTTTTAAGAGGACATGAACGCCAACCGAGCGTAAAAAGTGTGAGTGAAAAAAAAAAATAGTTAGCAATACAAGTGTTAGTAAGTTTAGCTTTGAAACAGTTGAGACTTGGTGCATGTACAATGTCTGACGGTAAAGCATTCCAATCATTTAGTGTGTGAGGGAACAAAGAGTGTTTATATACATTCTATTTAGCATAGAGAACCTGGAAATTAAGGTCATGGTTATTTCTTGTATTAGTTCTGACGGCGGGGATAAGTTCATCGTTATTGATGGCGACAAGATTGTTATTGATTTTACATAGCATATGTAGCCGGGTGTTGTATCTTCTTGTTTTTAGCAGGGGCCAATCTGATTTATGGAGCATGTTTTTTACACTAGATTTATAAGAGTAGTCTGCCATACAGAACCTGGCTGCTCTCATTTGAATAGATTCAAGTTTATCCACATCGCACTGGTGATGGGGGTCCCAGACTGCTGATGCGTATTCAAGTACTGGCCTGACTAGAGCTTTATAAGCAGTGGATTTAACGTCGGTGGGACAGTTTCAGAGGTCACGTTTTAAAAGGCCAAGTACAGACTTAGCTTTCCTAGTTATGTTATGTATATGTTTATCCCATCTTAGTTTATCATCAATTTCAACACCTAGGTATGGGTGGGAGCTGACATGTTTTAGTGGCTGCTTGCATAAGGTATAAATAGGTGATTTCAAGCATTTCTTAAAGGAAATTGACAAGATGTAGCATTTAGAGGGGTTGAAATTCATTCGCCATTTGTTTTGCCACTGTTCAAGTTTGTTAAGATCATCTTGGAGGATTTGCTGGTCAGAGGGGTTATCAATTGTTCTGTACACAAGGCAGTCATCAGCAAACAGTCTAACTGTGCTGTCTATATTATCAGGGATGCCATTTACATATAAAAGAAAACGTATTGGACCCAAGACAGTACCTTGTGGTACACCGGATAAAACCTGTTTACTATCAGAGATTTTACCATCACAGACAACACGCTGTATGCAGTTGTTGAGGAATGATGCAAACCAGGCCAGGAGATTTCCATCAATGCCATAGGCGGAAAGTTTGGATAACAGGCGCTGGTGTGGGACTTTATTAAAGGCTTTTGAGAAGTCAAGAATAGCCATAGAGACGTTACTGTTTTGGTCAATTTGTTTAGAGATATCATTTATTGTTAAGAGGAGTTTTGTTTCAGTCGATCTTTTTGCACGGAAGCCTTTTTTGTAAATCAGTTAAGATATTATGCTCATCAAGAGTGTCATCACATGTGAGTAGATTATATGCTCAAGGATTTTACTACAAACGCAGGTGAGGGATATAGGTCTATAATTAGCTGGGTTTTGTTTATCACCTTTTTTAAAAACGCGACATATGTTTGCTTTTTTCCACTTGTTAGGGATAGTACCATTATCGACAGAGGTTTAAAAGAGATCACTTAGAATTTCATAGAGGTCATCAGCGTGTGTTTTTAGAAACCATGGTGGTATTTGGTTAGGACCTGAGGCTTTGTTGGGATCTAGGTTATGCAGCTGCTTTTTGACACCTTCTGGGGTAATTATAAGTTGGTTTATTTTGCTATTGGTGAGTGGTTTAGTTACGGGGACTTGGGAGGTGTTTTCTTCTGTGAAAACACAGAAAAACTATCATTTAGAATGTTAGCTTTAGTTTTACTGTCACTGCCAAGTTTACCATTATTTAGTAGATTAGACACAACTACAGAGTTACTTCTTATTTTTTTAATATAGGACCAGAATGCCTTTGGGTTTTCGTTAAGTGAGTTTATCACAGATGAAGGTGTTTCTAGCTTCTTTGCGGTTTTTACGGACAGCCTTCCTAAGGCTTTTATAGGTAGTCCAGTCATTGGCTTCTTGATTAGTCTTAGCTTTTTTAAACAGTTCATGTTTTTTCCTGCAGAGACGGCGTTGGATACATGGTGAACCAGGGCAGAATTAGTTTAGTTGAGGTGAATTTGTGAGGCGTGATTTTATCAATAATCAGTTGAATTTCCTGTCCAAATAGATTCTATTTTTCATCAACATCAATGGACTTATTGAATTGAGTATAATATTGCAGTTTAAATTTGGTCAAGTCTTCTTTTATTCGTTTTATGTTAGCTTTTTTCTTTAAATAGATTTTACGTTTAGGCAACTTTTTACGAGGAGGGTAGATATTTAAGGTCAGTTCAACAATATCATGGTCACTTATACCGGGAATGACATAAGCTGAGGTAACAGCTGGTGAATTGTTAGTAAATACAAGCTCAAGGATGTTGTTATCTCTGGTGGGTGACTGCACCATTTGTGTGAGATTGAATGAATTGGTCACTTCAAGAAGAATTGTTGCTGCTTTGGAGAAAGCGTTAGTTCCTAAAATAATGTTTTGACTCCAGTCAATGTTATGTTGGTTGAAATCACCAGCGAGAATAACATTGTTTTTGTCAGCATTTTTACCAAGCTTTTGGAGGGATTTTTTCAACTCAAGTAGGCTAGTGAGATCATTGTGACTGGGTCTGTAAAATGTTCCTATATACATGCTCTTTTCCTTAGGAAATTGGAATTTGGTCCAGATAATTTCACAGTCAGAGTCTAATTTAGTGAGCTTAGTGAAAACCAGACCATTTCTTATTGCCTGTATTACACCACCATAACCATTTGAATGTCTATCTTTGCGAACGACTGCATAGTTGTCCGGGGAAATTTCAGCGCTGGTAATTTCATAATTAAGCCAGGTTTCAGTGCCAATAATGACATCTGGGTCTTTTATTTTTTTGATAAGACTTTCTACGGAGGCCGTCTTGTTTCAAACACTCTGTAAGTTGATAACAAGAAGTTTTAGAACCTTCCTGTTTTCCATTTTGGGATATGTTTTTAATTTGACACCGGGATGGTGGTTGGACCCCGAGTCAAGGCCAGAAGAACAATTTTGAAGAGGCTCATATGAGTTAGTACAGTTGATGGAATTGTAAGTTGAGAAGAAAAAATCAGAGAAGTTCATGAAGTCACAAGTGTCACACACCCAGGTACAGCTAGAATGCATGAGATCGCTGTATTTTGAGTCGTCAATGCTACAGCACTTAGTGTGGATCCATAGATCACAATTGTCACACTGTACTGCTTTTTCCGATCTCCTACACTGGAGTCCACACTGAAGGTGCCAAAAATTCGAACAAAACCAATCATCAGATGATGATGCAAGAGTATTGTAAGCTGCATTACTAATGCCTGCACACTTACTATGAACCCACGAGTCACAATCATCACAACAAATACCTTTCTGGTTATTTTTGACAGATTTGTTGCATTGTTTGCAAGGATATTTTGGGGGAGGGTCCAGGATTGCTTTCAATATTACCAGAAAGGGTAAGGAATCAAAGGAGTAATTTTCTCCTGCGGGAGTTGAATTTTGACAATTTCCAACTTGATTGTACGAATGTAATTGCCCATCGGTACAAAGATAAGTTGCAAGTGAGTGATTTGATTGATCACTAGAGCCAAACAAGACATGGTAACCAGTTCCTGAAGCGTTTAAAGGCAAATTTGATGCCTGAGATAAATGAGGTTGCGACGAATACAAGAAGTTTAGAGAGTCAGAGACTCGGGAGTATGTTAACAAGAACAGTACAGGAAAGACGAGGTTGTGAGTGCGAATGAACATGATTGGTGGCAATATGAATGAATATACTTGGGAAATACAGACAGGTAGAGCAAATACACACTGTAATCCAGAAAAGAATATGAATGGAATGACGTATAGAAAACAAACAATAAACATACTCAGGTCTCAGATTAATAATGTTCCGATCACCGAAAAAAAAGACGTGCAAATGGTAATAATACAAATAGTGTGTTAGGCTATATAACATTAGGTTCACAACCGTTACGCAAAAAAAATAACAAACACAAAAACTGCATTAATAATAACAAAAATAAACAGACAGGCAATGAATAAGCACGAATAATCTGCAGAAACGTAAAAGAATAATACATATCTAAGTGGGGTAAAAAAAATCCATAGTTAAGAGGTAAAATATCTAATAAATG
>JAIGNY010003948.1:0-30000 GCA_020152595.1 Chiridota heheva | reverse complement strand
AGAAAAGCAACAAAAAACGTTATCGGCTCAAAAATATGTTGAGCGGGAGGGGGAAGGAGGGGAACAACTTTACATTGACCAAAATCTAATTATGGAGAAACAGTAATTTGGTGCCTTTGTAATAGTAATAAAAAGGACCTTTACTAAGGGGTCAAAATACTTTAGTGGGGCCGCTGGGGAGGGGGTCGCGGCCCACACTTAGTAGGCCTAGTTAAAACGACCCTGATGTTTTATAGAAAGGATTTTCTGTTAATTGGCTTTAATAATTGTGATTTCTCACAAAACAATCACAATGCTAATTTGGACGTTTTTCTATGTATTTACTTGTCCTGTCCATCAGTCCATGTACACTGTCCTCACTCTGTGGTCAAGTGCATTCAGTAAATCACATAGAGGATGCATAGGCGATATGGGATATCCAGATCCCGTTTTAAAAACAATATTTTAGTACCTTTACGTTTCCCCCATGGCTGACAATAAGCTCATTAAAAGAGAAAAAAATGATTTGAATGGTACAAAGAACCATACAGGTTACCACACAATGTGTTCTAACAATAGGCTTTAGATACCTATTACTTTTCAAATTTCTTACAAAACAATGTTTTTCCTCTTTATGGTCATTTTGTACGTGTTTAATTTGACTTGTAAAATATGCAGAGGGCGCTGTGGGTGACAATTGTATTCCCTTGAGGGCATAATTTGGCATGTTATGTTATTCTTTGTTCATTGAAAATTGTTATTGCAAACTTTTATTTTTAGCATACCATGCTTACCATCCACTAATTTTGAGAGACATAAATCGGTGTACAAGTTACTTCCTTTGTTATTGAGTTTTGTTTTTTATTTCTAAGGAAAAATGCCAGAACAAGGGGACTTAAATCGTTCATTTCGTCATTGGAGAGGGTAAAGGAACCTTCATCAGGGGAAACTGACTAAAATTGAAGAAAATATTGTCACTTTCTCCCATTTTGGGAGGGCAGTTCCTGCAAGTCAAGGGGGCGTTTTTCAAAAATTTCCTCCATATACGTTACACGCCAACCCATGGTGGTGCGTAGGTAGCGCAGTTACAATAGGGCAAACTTCACCAAGGGCTGATGGTCTAGGCCCCCCCGTTAAAAAAATCCTGGCTACGCGCCTGACTGAGCCCGTACACGGTTACATCTCTGCGACCCGAGAATTCAGTTGGTCGGAAATGTGGCCTGAGGTCATCAGACCGTATGTAGCAACCGCGCGCAATCTTCCCGCATTGGAGTGAAAAAAGAAGAAAAAAAAAGCAATCAGCTGTGTTTTTTTAACGTTATACGTACACACAGTATACGCATACGGACTAGCCCACGTGTATCGCGCAAAAGGTTTCTTTTCGCTTCAGAAAATGACGTCTCTCCTCGGATGTGACGTACCCTTAATGCGAAAGACTGACAAACTAAGTAATTTTCAAAATGGCGGCCTCCACCGAGCGTTGTGACTTTGAGGCCTGGATCACAAATAAACTCAAAGGATTAAATATTGACCACGAGGTGTTTGGAAGTTATATAACAAGTATACTAGAAAGTGAAGAAACCGATCGAGAAGAACTATTAGAAGCAATTTCTGGCGTTTTAGAAGAAGTCGAGGTTTGTTTAATCATGAAAAAGTTTTGAATGCTGAATACATGCATACCTGTTTCGCGAACATTCATTTATGTGCAGTCACTGACAACTACGTTAGGCGTACTTTGCTTGTAATTACATACGCCACTCTCTATTTGCCGTAGTGGTTATTTAAAAAGGGCAGTAGTTTCCCTGACCCAACTTTGCTGTTTTACAGGGGCTTCTCGTCCCGTCCTTCTGTGGGTCCGCCCACAGGTGTTCCTAAAGTTACAGCAACCTATATGCTTACACTATAGGCCTAGGCTATATATATATATATAAAAGAAAGGTAGGACTCTTTTTAACGCGACTATCGAAGCGTACAAAAAAATTCCTTTTTTTTGACCACTCGCGAATCTTAATAAAACTTTTTTACTCTACTCACATTTGCTGGAGACTCCCTTCTTCGTGTATAAGCTACGGTATTTGTTAGTTTTTCTCTGATTAGATGTACAAACGATAAATTTTCTATCAACATTACAGTCATGACAATGTAAAAGACCAACAATTTGCCGCAAACCAATTGAAGTGCTGCTTCTTCATGACATCATCGCAAGGCATGACTGTAATGTTGATAGAAAATCCATCATTTGTACATCTCATCAGAAAAAGAAAAAAAAATACTGTGACTTACAATATATTTATAAATAAAGAAGGGAGCCGCGTTAGAAAGAGTCCTACCTTTCTTTATATATATATATAGTGTAAGCATATAGGTTGCCATAACATTAGGAACACCTGTGGGTCCGCCCTGCTCGTCCCGTCCTTCCATGGGTCCGCCCTGCTCGTTCCGCCCTTTCATGGGTCTGCCCTGCTCGTCCCGCTCTTCCGTGGGCCCGCCCTACCCGTCCCACCCTTCCGTGGGTCCGCCCTGCTCCATGGGGTCTTCCCTGCCCCCCTCTCCCCCACAGGTGATTCTAGCGTTATGGTAACTATACTTAATGGCACAATGCATATATATAAAAAGGTAGGTCACTTTCCAACACGACTTTTGAAGTGTATATAAAAAATCCTTTTTTGACCACTCGCGAATCTTAATTACATGTTTTGACTCATATTTGCTCATATTTGCTCATATTTGACTCATATTTACTCATATTTAACACATATTTGCTGGAGACACCCTTCTTCGTTTAAACGCCACAGTATTTTGTTCTTTTTTTTTCTAATGAGATGTACAAATGATGGATTTTCTATCAACATTACAGTCATGACAATGTAAAAGACCAACAATTTGCTGCAAAGCAATTGAAGTGCTGCTTCTTCATGACATCATCGCAAGGTTTCTTTAGTTTGCAGCAAATTGTTGGGCTTTTACACTCTTATGACTGTAATGTTGATAGAAAATCCATCATTTGTACATCTCATCAGAAAAAGAAAAAAAAATACTGTGACTTACAATATATTTATAAATGAAGAAGGGAGTCTCTAGACTCTAGCAAATGTGATTTGAGTCAAAAAATGTAAATAAGATTCGTGAGTGGTCAAAAAGAAGAAATTTTCATATACGGTTCGAAAGTCACATTAGAAAGTCAAAGTGACCTACCTTTTAGTTGCCATTATGCTAGGCACACCTGTGGTCCACCCTGGCCCTCATGAGAAAAAAAAAGATGTACGATGATATATAATTTTTAGATTTTTTTTTTTTTAACTTAATAATTATAATTAAACTCATAAATTAAATACCTTACATGGATACAGAATGATATCATAGTAAGCAATTGCCCTGTTTGGCCTATTATTGGTCCGTCAGAATAATTTCATTCTGAGGTATTCTTGCACCATGCCCCTTTTTAAATCAAGCTAAGGTATGTTTCCACATGTAAAAAATTAGATGATAAAATTACAGAAGCTAGTCAGATAACATTCTGATGTTAGTAATATGCTATAGGCCTAGGCCACACTCAAAGCACCAACTATAGGGGTCATTATCGTTAGGCTCCCTATGCATTACCGTACCCACCATTTCCACAGGAAATTAATTCCTACAAAAATGCCTTGGCATACCCATACTTAAGACTCCCGATAGTCATGGGAGAATTTCCTCGCACACCTGATTTTCAATTAAAAAAATCACTACCCACCTGGAATGTTTTCATTTTGCGCGAGCAATTGACCCGAGATTTCTAGCCGAAGTTTAACCTAGGATAGCTCAATTTCACAGAAATCTGCATTGTTGAATGTTCCTCAGGTCTTACATAACCATGCGGGCTTTGCGTTAGTAGTTTAGTCAGGCCAATTTGCTTCACATGCGCGGCCAGATCTATGGCCAGCAAGTTGTGCGCGGGCCAGGCACCAAACCGTGGAGCAAGCTGTGTGGGCCAGATCTTGCGCACACAAGGCAAGCTTTCCAGCCTGGCCCACAGGTATTCCTAGTGTTATGGCAACCTATATAATTGCATGTAATATATATATATATATATATATATATATATATATATATATATATATATATATATATATATATATATAAATAAAAAGGCAGGTCACCTTCTATTGCGACTTTCGAACCATATAAGTAAATTTCTTTTTTTGACCACTCGCGAATCTTAATAACATTTTTTGACTCAACTCACATTTGCTGGAGACACCCTTCTTCGTTTATAAGTCACAGTATTTCTTTTTTCTGATGAGATGTACAAACGATGGATTTTCTACCAACATTACAGTCATGACAGTGTAAAAGACCAACGATTTGCTGCAAACCAAAGAAACGTTGCGATGATCTCATGAAGAAGCAGCACTTCAATTGGTTTGCAGCAAATTGCTGGGCTTTTACACTGTCATGACTAATGTTGGTAAAAAATCCATCGTTTGTACATCTCATCAGAAGAAGAAGAAAAAATACTGTGGCTTTTAACCGAAGAAAAATGTGAGTTGAATCAAAAAATGTAATTCAGATTCGCAAGTGATCAAAAAAAAGGAATTTTCATATACAGTTCGAAAGTCGCATTAGAAAGTGACCTACCTTTTAGTATATGTAGTTTGTACAGTGAGTAATTGTGCTAATTGATTAATTTACTTTAACTGTTTAATTATCTAAGACCCCTAGGTTTATGTCTCTTAAATTTCTGCAACCCCTGGTTTTGACAATCTTATAAATTGCATAACAAATTCCTTTTAAAAACAATTTCAGATATGACCAATGAGTAAGCTATTCTGAAAGCCATGAAACAGCTGTTTGTTTGCAGTCTCTCTATAGTATTCCTTGACATATGGTTCTAAACTAAAGTGGTTTTCTTTTTCTTTATAGAGTGATGATGCCTTGAAGATTAGTGAGGAAATATTAAATGAGTATGAAAAACACAGTGAGATAAACAAGGACAGGGAAATGAAAAAAGGTTGGTGCATGATTATCTTACTGTTACTTAAAGGAACGTATGCCTGAAAAGAATGTTACAGTACAGTATGGTACTTTTTGTGGGCCTCTAGAATACAGCACTTAGTAAAATAATTCTGATTTGAGAAAGTAACAATCAAATGATCTTTTCTTGCTATTATATCTTCGTGGCAGAAGAAGGTTGGACTACGCTCATGATATGCTAACGAAAAATGCAATCCCTCTCAGTCAAAGTTGATGGCGAATTCTCAAAAATCAATCTTTCACAATTTGACAAGTATTTAGTGCCCCTTCATGCAACCCTCAGCAAACCCACTCGCCAGCTCACCAATTGAGAGTAGTTTAAAAAAAATGTTTTTACTTTTTGGCGAGTGAATATTTAATTTATAAATGGTTTTTCAAAGTTGAACTTCTTCTGTCCTTGTAATATTACTACTAGTAAGTATACAGTACACTGTATCAGTGTTGCAAAGTACAATGCGCAGCTTTTGTGTCTCATGTTTACAAGTATAAGTCATGCACTCTTTCATTTTGCACAAATATTCATTTAGTTTTGTGTAACATAGCATAACATAACAATATGACGGGCTGAGAAGGGTGAATCACCCCATAAAAAGCCCAAAGTAACACTACCACCAAAAAAAAAAAAAAATCAAAGACACCCAGCCCAAAGTTAGTAAAGAACTTATCAATGTTGACTTTGAAAATGTGAACAGAATTGGAGCTAACTACCCACTCAGGCAAACCATTCAACTCATTAACAACAAATGCCGAATATCTATCCGTGAGAACTCTTTGGTCAACCTCAAACTGTTACCACGTGTCACATGAGGATTAGATGAAACATGCAAGAAATTACAGGACGTCAAAGCATCACTACCAGATAGGAACTTACAAACCTGAAGCATAGCGCCACATACACTTCTCAACTCAGGCATGTTCAAACTAAGAATTGGCAACCTGTATTCATAAGAGAGATTCCTTACTTCGGGAATAAGTCTAGCAGGCTAGTGGCTCTTCGCTGAACCTGCTTCAAAATTAACCTATTCTTCTCATTAAAGGAACTCCAAGCCTGAATAGCATACTTAAGGTGAGGCCTGACTATCTGCGTACCAATTAAGTACAACCTCTCTACCAAGAAAACAACAATTTCTTCTAATCAAACCAAGCATCCTATTTGCCCTTGCAGCTGCTAAAGCACACTGTTTAGAAGGCCTCAGATTACTAGTAATGACAACACCTTGATCTCTTTCTTGATCAAGACAACCAAGATTTGAACCATTGGTGCACTTATCAAAAACCAAATTGCTCTGACCAAAATGAACAACTTTGCATTTATCAACATTGAATGACATCTGCCATGTTTGGGACCAAGAAACTAACTTATCTAGATCAGATTGCAAATGTGAAGAATCCCTAGCTTCATCAACAATCCTGTAGAGCTTAGTGTCATCAGCAAATTTATAAATACACTGTACAAGTACGTACTGCACAGTTGTGACTGTATATCGAAGTGTTTTCAATCCTTGTCTCAATTTGTGGATATTTCCTTCTGGATTATGGATTTTATTCAGGCTGAGTTTTACCATATTGTTGTTTTTTACATTTTTTCTGCTTATTTTTTATTTTGTTGTTTTCATTAGTTTCCTCAATTGTTAAATTTGTGTTGTTGCTGGTTTGTGTGGTATACTAACTGTATCCTATTACATATTTTGTTGCTGTTGTTGTAAGCTTGGCTAGGCCTTACAGTTGTTGTTCAACTAGGCTTTAATATTGTTGTGTAAGGCTTTGGGGTTTTTTTTTAATCTAAGTGCATAGGCTTATGTGTCCAGTGTAGGCTAGTATATTGTGTGTTGAAGCTAAGGTGTTTCTTTAGGTATAATTGGGCCTATTGTTTCTCTTTTAGGTTGCTGCTTCTGGTTTTCTGCGTCTGTTATTGTACAGTATCTTAATGGATAGTTTTGGATATGCTGGAAGAGTTTTGTTTAGATAATTTAGTTAATATAAATAAATAATATCAATATCTCTGCCAGTCTGTTCTCCATGAGTCACTTGACATGTACTTGCCCCCCAAAGATGATCATTTATTTTTTAATAAAGAATTAAATCAAAAACATCCTGAAATTATCTTTATAATTAAGAGGATGTTTCCTCCCCCCCCCCCCTCCCCTCTTTTTCCTTTACAAATTATTGCCTTGCAACTAATTTATCTAGCTACCTATGCTGGGACCTATGCTACCATGGAGTTCCTTTTAACACAAACAAGGTTTTAAATTCAACACACATAGGATAATCTAATAACAGCCACTAATCTTGGAAGTCAAGTCACCAAATTCACTCAAGCATGAAAGCAACAGTCTGGGATTTGTTTGTCAACAAAGAACTTTGCTCAGAAATGGCTGCCATTGTGATTGGAGGCAACAACTAGTGCGTAGCTCTACTAACTTTAATAGGGGGAAATTGTATCATGGAGTTAGATGACTGCATACATGTATGTGCACAGCATATTTTTGTAATGCAAAAAGTAGGCTGATTTGATATTGACATTGATATTTCTAGTGTGGGGTTGGATGAAAATAGCACAATAGAAAACAAGTTTATAAATTACTTTAACTATACTACAAACAGTCTTATGATAAACTCAGGGGCATAACCAGAGGGCGGGGGCATGAGCCCCAAGTTTCAGAGGCCCTGCCCCATGTTCCCCCAAAGGAAATGACACAATATAGTGTAATTGTTCATTGCATCATTAACCTCTCCAACGCAAAATGTAACCCTACCCAACTCCCCCTCCCCCCTCCCAAATGCCAGTGCCTAGCCACGCCACTGGACAAACCTAAATTATTGTTCACAATATATGAAAATGCCTGCCAAATTTTAGTAGTGTAGCTGCATAATAAAGGTAAACAAATGAAACTTGTGAATCTTTGATACCACATCTAATTAGCAGAGATTTTTAATGTTATTTTAATTTATTGCCTCTTTATGCCTTGTACATTTAGTTTGCACTATATTTTTCATAAGTTCCCACTGTATAATCACCAAATGGAACCAAACATTCATTCTACATATCTTGAGAGAGAAGTAAATCATGAAACTTTGAATAAGCACATGACCAGGGGTGCATAGGAAGCTTTTATAAGGTGAGGGTGGCACAGCCTCTTAGGGGCTACTTCTTAAGTCATAGCGGATGTCCTCCAGTCTGTAGATAGAATAAGTGAGTCCAAATCAACAGAATAAATGCAGCACTTCATTTTGAAAGGGGCACTTTATTTTATTTTTTGTAAAGCTGCGCACGCCATCAGTAATTGCACCTTTGACTGTTATTAAGGGTTTTTTTCATTTTTTTAAAGGGGGACTTTTTGTTTGTCATTTTTCAGAAAAGTGGGGGGTAACATGCCCTAGCTCCTGCCAAATTTCCCTCCCCTGGTTCCATTATTTGTGCACGTGACTTTCAGCGCCAATGTAATAGATTTTTACTGAAACCAAAACTCATTACGTATTCAACATTTTTGACTCTAATATTATCATATGCTCCATCATGTGTATATTACCAAAATTTCATTTACGTTCTTTTGTTTATGAAATGAAAATCTTGATGTATGACTATTTCTGAAGTTAAGAGATCTTTCGATGTAGGCCTAAGTGTTTATGAGCCAGTATGTAGGCCTAAGTGTTTATGAGCCAGTATGTAGGCCTAAGTGTTTATGAGCCAGTATGTAGGCCTAAGTGTTTATGCGCCAGTATGTAGGCCTAAGTGTTTATGAGCCACTACAAAAAGTAACATTCTATCCTCCATCAGTAAACTGATATATTTAAAATTATTCTAATCTTTTCAAACTTGACATGTTGTAGTAAAAAAATTACTTCAGAATGAACTTGCTGTGGGTCATGATCCCCACACAATAAAGTGGCATCCCACTTGAGCTAATTTAGTTAATATAAATAAATAATATCAATATCTCTGCCAGTCTGTTCTCCATGAGTCACTTGACATGTACTTGCCCCCCAAAGATGATCATTTATTTTTTAATAAAGAATTAAATCAAAAACATCCTGAAATTATCTTTATAATTAAGAGGATGTTTCCTCCCCTCCCCCTCCCCTCTTTTTCCTTTACAAATTATTGCCTTGCAACTAATTTATCTAGCTACCTATGCTGGGACCTATGCTACCATGGAGTTCCTTTTAACACAAACAAGGTTTTAAATTCAACACACATAGGATAATCTAATAACAGCCACTAATCTTGAAGTCAAGTCACCAAATTCACTCAAGCATGAAAGCAACAGTCTGGGATTTGTTTGTCAACAAAGAACTTGCTCAGAAATGGCTGCCATTGTGATTGGAGGCAACAACTAGTGCGTAGCTCTACTAACTTTAATAGGGGAAATTGTATCATGGAGTTAGATGACTGCATACATGTATGTGCACAGCATATTTTTGTAATGCAAAAAGTAGGCTGATTTGATATTGACATTGATATTTCTAGTGTGGGGTTGGATGAAAATAGCACAATAGAAAACAAGTTTATAAATTACTTTAACTATACTACAAACAGTCTTATGATAAACTCAGGGGCATAACCAGAGGGCGGGGCATGAGCCCCAAGTTTCAGAGGCCCTGCCCCATGTTCCCCAAAGGAAATGACACAATATAGTGTAATTGTTCATTGCATCATTAACCTCTCCAACGCAAAATGTAACCCTACCCAACTCCCCTTCCCCCCTCCCAAATGCCAGTGCCTAGCCACGCCACTGGACAAACCTAAATTATTGTTCACAATATATGAAAATGCCTGCCAAATTTTAGTAGTGTAGCTGCATAATAAAGGTAAACAAATGAAACTTGTGAATCTTTGATACCACATCTAATTAGCAGAGATTTTTAATGTTATTTTAATTTATTGCCTCTTTATGCCTTGTACATTTAGTTTGCACTATATTTTTCATAAGTTCCCACTGTATAATCACCAAATGGAACCAAACATTCATTCTACATATCTTGAGAGAGAAGTAAATCATGAAACTTTGAATAAGCACATGACCAGGGGTGCATAGGAAGCTTTTATAAGGTGAGGGTGGCACAGCCTCTTAGGGGCTACTTCTTAAGTCATAGCGGATGTCCTCCAGTCTGTAGATAGAATAAGTGAGTCCAAATCAACAGAATAAATGCAGCACTTCATTTTGAAAGGGGCACTTTATTTTATTTTTTGTAAAGCTGCGCACGCCATCAGTAATTGCACCTTTGACTGTTATTAAGGGTTTTTTCATTTTTTTAAAGGGGACTTTTTGTTTGTCATTTTCAGAAAAGTGGGGGTAACATGCCTAGCTCCTGCCAAATTTCCCTCCCTGGTTCCATTATTTGTGCACGTGACTTTCAGCGCCAATGTAATAGATTTTTACTGAAACCAAAACTCATTACGTATTCAACATTTTGACTCTAATATTATCATATGCTCCATCATGTGTATATTACCAAAATTTCATTTACGTTCTTTTGTTTATGAAATGAAAATCTTGATGTATGACTATTTCTGAAGTTAAGAGATCTTTCGATGTAGGCCTAAGTGTTTATGAGCCAGTATGTAGGCCTAAGTGTTTATGAGCCAGTATGTAGGCCTAAGTGTTTATGAGCCAGTATGTAGGCCTAAGTGTTTATGCGCCAGTATGTAGGCCTAAGTGTTTATGAGCCACTACAAAAAGTAACATTCTATCCTCCATCAGTAAACTGATATATTTAAAATTATTCTAATCTTTTCAAACTTGACATGTTGTAGTAAAAAAATTACTTCAGAATGAACTTGCTGTGGGTCATGATCCCCACACAATAAAGTGGCATCCCACTTGAGCTTGGTGTTTGCACCCCCATTTTAGTCACCTTATCCGATAAACTGATACATAATTAATTACTGTGAATGATTTTCTAGTTTGTAACAAATATGTCAACTCTACTGTGTGAAGAAATTGTATGTTAAAGGATGATCTTAGAATGATAATAACCTGTCCTACCCTGCCCTGCCCTCCACGGAATCTCTACGGGCTGTAGAAAATAGGGTACCTGACACTGCATTTTAGAATAAGGGTCAATGGATAAGGCTTAATGGCCTCTCATACTCCATAGAACCCTTCACCATGATAAGAAAAAGGGAAATTGGCCGAATGTCCTTCACCACATTGTTATTGTGAAAAGACAAACATGCATATCTAATAATTTAAGGAAATTTGCCATACAATTTTGCTGCAATCAATTAAGATAAACACTGTACTGTGTGCAAGCTACCTATTGTAGGTTCACTTGGTTTTACTAAACTGATCTCCACAAAAGATTTTGTTGTGACTTCCTGCTTGGCTTTCTTTGCCTTATTGTGATCTTGCTGGATTGTTGTGGTCTCTGACATTAATTGGAGAAATGTGAAGTGTGTTTTTTTTTAAGAAAGCAGGATTACACTAATCTCATCAGGATTACCAAAACAATTCAACATACTGATTTTTCTGTTGTGCAAATTTTCTGATTTTTTTTAAATTTATGACCATGCCCCTTCTGCTCTCCCTCCGTGTCCCCCCCCCCCACACCCCCTCCCCCCTTTCTTCTTCTCATTCTCTCCCCTTTAGATACACCACTGGAATCAGATACAGACATAAAATATAATTATCTCTTTAAAGGACCATGTAAACCAATAACTTTCTCCAATTCTTCAGTATTAAAGGATTAGTTTAGTGGTCAAGCAAGTCCATCTTATATGAAAAAGGACTTCAAAAGGAAAAAAAATTGTGAAGAAAGCATTGCAAAATCTTATTTTGTTAAGGAGATATTCAAGTTTAAAGTTTGGTATCATTTGTGTAGAAACAACTGAAATCAGACTAGTTGTGATTTTACAGCCTCAGATTCCTCAAAATCTGTATGTATTTTAAAGGAAGTTTATTTAATTTTTTTACTATTTAAATCATTTTCCCTCATTGTTTTCAGGTAGTATATTATAAATACCATTACTAGATTCAGTTTTACTACTTTTTTGACATATTCCATGGTTTTTGGGCAACAAAATCACAGGACAAAATATGATAGATTACCTAGAGACTGAGGAATCTGAATCTATGGCCTCACAACTAGTCTGATTTCAGTCATTTCTACACAAATGATACCAAACTTTAAACTTGAATATCTCCTTAATGAAATAAGATTTTGCAATGCTTGTTTCTTCTTTTTTTCTCTCACCATTTTTGTTTCTTTTGAAGTCCTCCTTTATATAAGATAGACTTGCTTGACCTCTGAACTTATCCTTCAAAAGAAACAATTTGAGGAAAGTCAAGCTTTCAAATTTGGTGTACAATTTTGTCTTATAGGAGCAGATATTTACATCTACCGAAGAAAATTTGGGAAAAGAAATTGATAAATAATTGGGTATTAAACTGTGCTTTTACATTTACACCATTCTTTTTTTGTACGTTTTATAGTCTACGGCAAAAATATATGCTTGAAAATAGCCCAAATATAAAACAGTTAGAATCACCTTGTGATAAATGAATACAGATATAAGGCGTGCCCATTATAAAAATATATATATAAGAACTGAATAATGAATTAATTGTACTAATTTTGTCACACGTAAAATGATCCTTCTCTTCCCTACCACATAATCATATTGCTGGTAATCAATTAGAGGATATCATATCTTTCCTGCAGTATTCAAGTTGTTACCACCCTCACAAAGTAACACACTTTTTTTGATTCTGCCAACTAAAGTACTATACCCACACCCTCAAAAATGTTGTATTGATCCAGCCTAACAATGTAAGGTAAATTGTATTGCATGCCGAAAAGCAACTGCAAAGGTCTGGGGGAAGCTTAATTTGATTGTCTCAAGAAGTGTTTTAAAAGTTATGCAAAAATTATGCTTAAGTTTCATTCTTAAATTTCTGGATTATTTTAAAAATCATCTATGTAGAGCCAAAGGAAGTTTCATAGAGGCACAAAAATAGTCTTACGCTAAAATCACATGTATGCTGTAATAAACTATGGTTTTATCATGACCAATAAGACCGATTAACGTAATAAACTTTACTTGCCCCTATTAAAAATTTTCCCGGCAGGCCTTTTCCAAAAAACATGTATTGCTGGTTTTCAGTGAGAGGACAATCTAATTTTCCTGCATTATATTTCTTTTTAAGAAATAGATTTAGGAGTTACAAATATAAAACATCATGTCCTTGCATATTATCATGTTTTTTCCAGAGACAAACGCTTTCGTAACAGTTTCGCAAGTTGCATAATACTTATAGTGGCAATGACTGTGTCTGTATGTCTACACATCCATATAATATATATTATCTTGCACACACTTCCAAAGGAGGGCCTCCTTGCATAATGCAATGGCTTAGCTGTAAAGCTGGTTCAAAAGTACTTAAAAATTTGCCACGCTTTGCCACACTTCTTGTCACAGGTTGGAACTTGTTTTACCACTCTTTTTCATGTCTTGTTGAAACACTTATTTTCACACATTTTCATGCATGTCAGCCACACATGAACACATGTAGGATTACCTGTTAGACACACAGGAGACTCCCAATTTCACACTTTGTCATGTGTGTCACTTTTGTTTGTCACATGTGAAGTCTGTTGTCTGCCACATGTGTTCATGCAAGAACACAGACAAGGTTTGACACATTTTTTTTTTGTAAGTGTAGGAACAACACCAACATCAAAGCACTTTGAAAAGATAATACTCAGGAGAACAGAAAGAACTTTAGAGCACTCACGTAAAACAGCAGGATGTATACCATCTGGACTGGGTGCTTCATTTGAAATCAAACCCTTCAACTATTAGACATAACATCAACTGAAAAATCAACATCCTTAATGGATGCTGGAGAGTGCACACTAAGACACTCCACAACATCATCAGCAAGGGACCTTTTAGTAAAAACAGATACAAAGTGGTCTTTCAAAACCTTAGCCATATCCTTACCACTATTGACAGTAACACCATCATTACTCTGAAGGGGACCAACAACCTCCTTGGGTTTTTTTTGCTTTGAGCAAACATAAGAGTGAAATGACTTAGGATTAATAACGTCTTTTTTCAAAAAGCACTTTAGTATCTCTTATCAATCCCTTAATGAACTTTTCATGATCCTTATACCTAGCAAGCTCCGCAGGACACCAACTGTTTTTATAACAACACCACAACTTCTTCTTTTTCCGAGCAGCCCGCAAAACCTCCCGACACATCCACACTATCCGATTACGCCTACATACTTTCTTTAATGGGACAAACCTATTTACACCCGCCAAAACTTTAGCTCGGAAAGCATCCCATGCTTTAGAAGGATCTACTGTAAGTCACATAGTATAGTAGTGGGTATTATGATTGGAAATACATAGCACTGGGTAAAATGATCGGAAATACATAGTACTGGGTATAATGATCGGAAATATATAGTACTGGGTATATTGATTGGAAATACATAGTACTGGGTATAATGATTGGAAATACATAGTACTGGGTATAATGATCGGAAATACATAGTACTGGGTATAATGATTGGAAATACATAGTACTGGGTATGATTGGAAATACATAGTACTGGGTAAAATGATTGGAAATACATAGTACTGGGTATAATGATTGGAAATACATAGTACAGGGTATAATGATCAGAAATATATAGCATTGGGTATAATGATCGGAAATATATAGCACTGGGTATAATGATCGGAAATATATAGTACTGGGTAAAATGATTGGAAATACATAGTACTGGGTATAATGATCGGAAATACATAGTACTGGGTATAATGATCGGAAATACATAGTACTAAGTATAATGATTGGAAATACATAGTACTGGGCAAAATGATGGGAAATACATAGTACTGGGTATAATGATTAGAAATGCATAGTACTGGGTAAAATGATTGGAAATACTGTACATAGTACTGGGTATAATGATGGGAAATTCATAGTACTAGGTTTAATGATCGGGAATACATAGTACTGGGTAAAATGATTGGAAATACATAGTACTGGGTAAAATGATTGGAAATACATAGTACTGGGTATAATGATTGGAAATACATAGTACAGGGTATAATGATCAGAAATATATAGCACTGGGTATAATGATCGGAAATATATAGTACTGGGTAAAATGATTGGAAATACATAGTACTGGGTATAATGATCGGAAATACATAGTACTGGGTATAATGATCGGAAATACATAGTACTAAGTATAATGATTGGAAATACATAGTACTGGGTAAAATGATTGGAAATACATAGTACTGGGTATAATGATTAGAAATGCATAGTACTGGGTAAAATGATCAGAATTATATAGTACTGGGTAAAATGATTGGAAATACATAGTACTGGGTAAAATTATTGGAAATACATAGTACTGGGTAAAATGATTGGAAATACATAGTACTGGGTATAATGATCGGAAATATATAGTACTGGGTAAAATGATTGGAAATACGTAGTACTGGGTAAAATGATTGGAAATACATAGTACTGGGTATAATGATCGGAAATATATAGTACTAGGTATAATGATCGGAAATACAAACCATGAACCATATGCTGTTTCATTCTCTCATTGAAATAAATGTATGTGTGTCTTTTACTTTATTTATATTCTGTGATTTCTCGCGACCAATTTGCCATTGACTTAACTGTGTGGATTCCTTCGCTTACAATGCATCTTTTTGTGAAAATCATATTGTACGCTATTTTGTGTTATTTTCGAGAGGATTGTATCAAATACAGTACAGTTGGGAATATGGCTGGGTTGAAATATTTGTTCTATGGTATAGCTGGTGTAAGGGGGACACACTTTTTAATCTTTTATGGCACGGTTATAATGCAGTGCCCCTTGAAAGAAGTAAACAGCGAGTCGAGCCATTGTAATATTGTTTCCCAATTTCCTTCTGCAGAAATGAAAGAATCAAGCAGTAAACAGCGAGTCGAGCCATTGTAATGTTGTTTCCCAATTTCCTTCTGCAGAAACTGAAGAATCAAGCAGTCAAGCTCAGATGACTTCTATTATGGAGAAGCATGCTACTGCTGTGGCTCGCAAAGAGATGAAGCCTGAGGATAGGGCCAGGAAGGATGCAGTTCTTGCCAAGTATGCACATGTGTCTGAAGGCGAAGAGTATCCTTTTCTTCAAAGTAGTAACCACTTGAGGGGGCTACGCTGTTGCAATCATTATTACTTGATAACCCTAACAAGTTTCAAAATAGATCAAAAGAATTCAATGTCTTCTACATGTACAATAGATACAAATTGTATTAATTTTGTTAAAATTATATTGAAGGATTAGTTCAGTGGTCAAGTATTTTCATCTTATATGAAAGAGGAGTTACAAAGAGATCAAATGGTGACCAGAGCACAAATCTTATATTGTCATCTTATATGAAAGAGAAGTTACAAAGAGATCAAATGGTGACGAGAGCACAAATCTTATATTTTCATCTTATATGAAAGAGGAGTTACAAAGAGATCAAATGGTGATGAGAGCACAAATCTTATATTTTCATCTTATATGAAAGAGGAGTTACAAAGAGATCAAATGGTGATGAGAGCACAAATCTTATATTTTCATCTTATATGAAAGAGGAATTACTAAGAGATCAAATGGTGATGAGAGCACAAATCTTATATCTTCATCTTATATGAAAGAGGAGTTACAAAGAGATCAAATGGTGACGAGAGCACAAATCTTATATTTTCATCTTATATGAAAGAGGAGTTACTAAGAGATCAAATGGTGACGAGAGCACATATCTTATATTTTCATCTTATATGAAAGAGGAGTTACAAAGAGATCAAATGGTGACGAGAGCACAAATCTTATATTTTCATCTTATATGAAAGAGGAGTTACAAAGAGATCAAATGGTGACTAGAGCACAAATCTTATATTTTCATCTTATATGAAAGAGGAGTTACAAAGAAATCAAATGGTGAGGAGAGCACAAATCTTATATTTTCATCTTATATGAAAGAGGAGTTACAAAGAGATCAAATGGTGACAAGAGCACAAATCTTATATTGTCATTTTATATGAAAGAGAAGTTACAAAGAGATCAAATGGTGACGAGAGCACAAATCTTATATTTTCATCTTATATGAAAGAGAAGTTACATAGAGATCAAATGGTGATGAGAGCACAAATCTTATATTGTCATCTTATATGAAAGAGAAGTTACATAGAGATCAAATGGTGACGAGAGCACAAATCTTATACTTTCATTTTATATGAAAGAAGAGTTACAAAGAGATCAAATGGTGATGAGAGCACAAATCTTATATTTTCATCTTATATGAAAGAGGAGTTACAAAGAGATCAAATGGTGACGAGAGCACAAATCTTATATTTTCATCTGATATGAAAGAGGAGTTACAAAGAGATCAAATGGTGACTAGAGCACAAATCTTATATTTTCATCTTATATGAAAGAGAAGTTACAAAGAGATCAAATGGTGATGAGAGCACAATTCTTATACTTTCATTTTATATGAAAGAAGAGTTACAAAGGGATCAAATGGTGACGAGAGCACAAATCTTATATTTTCATCTTATATGAAAGAGGAGTTACAAAGAGATCAAATGGTGACGAGAGCACAAATCTTATATTTTCATCTTATATGAAAGAGAAGTTACAAAGAGATCAAATGGTGATGAGAGCACAAATCTTATATTTTCATCTTATATGAAAGAGGAGTTACAAAGAGATCAAATGGTGACGAGAGCACAAATCTTATATCTTTATCTTATATGAAAGAGGAGTTACAAAGAGATCAAATGGTGACGAGAGCACAAATCTGATATTTTCATCTTATATGAAAGAGAAGTTACAAAGAGGTCAAATGGTGATGAGAGCACAAATCTTATATTTTCATCTTATATGAAAGAGGAGTTACTAAGAGACCAAATGGTGATGAGAGCACAAATCTTATATTTTCATCTTATATGAAAGAGGAGTTACTAAGAGATCAAATGGTGACGAGAGCACAAATCTTATATTTTCATCTTATATGAAAGAAGAGTTACAAAGAGATCAAATGGTGACGAGAGCACATATCTTATATTTTCATCTTATATGAAAGAGGAGTTACAAAGAGATCAAATGGTGACGAGAGCACAAATCTTATATTTTCATCTTACATGAAAGAGGAGTTACAAAGAGATCAAATGGTGACGAGAGCACAAATCTTATATTTTCATCTTATATGAAAGAAGAGTTACAAAGAGATCAAATGGTGACGAGAGCACAAATCTTATCACATTCTCCCATTCCTCAATTTCTTTCCAGTGTATGTATTTTCTTATAGTTTTTCCTGAGATTTTGTGGTGTAAAAACCATTAGATATGTCAAGGAACTTGTAAAAGAGAATCAAAGTAAAGGTTATGTATTTTAATCACCTGAAGAACCTTTGAAGAAAGGAATTTCAACAGAGGGATTTCATCACGTGACTCCAACTCAAGTGGACTCCATTTTGCAGGGCAGTGGCACCGTTGTGTTTCACATGTCTTCACACAGCTCAGCTACATCACTTATACAACAACATGCTATATGCTAACGTATTAGTACCAGTTTAGCAAATCTTACTAATTGCAATTTTTTTTGTTCGCTTCCGATTTTACTTCATCTTATCCTAAAGTTTAATATTTTCACACGGTATATAAGAGGAACTTAAACATTAACGCCAGCTAATTGTTCGTTATACTCAGACAAAGCCTACATACCTGATATAAAGTGCTTGCTGCAAATGCTAGTGTGTACTGTAGGTTGAAGCTGTTGCATTGTACTGCAGAAACCCACTTCGAACATCGATCAAGGTCAGATGGAAATCTAGAAAATATCTTTTTATTCCCCCACACACATCCATTAGTGCAACTGATGGCACAGCAAGATTTCAGCATAATTATCTTACAAAAATAATCTTATACAACATGTAAACATATGTACGACTAATTAAGTATACAGCAGACGACAGTGGTTTTCCTACAAAATGGCAAAGTAAACAAAGTCATGTGACCTCGTGATGTCAGCTGAAACACCCTTATTAGTAACAAACTTAGTTTAAATTTCTTTAAAATTGCTAAGACAGCGAGAGTGAGGGTCCCAACTTCTGCAGTTGATCTAACATGCCAATCATTTCTACACAAATGAGAACAGAACTTTAAAGCTTTAATATCTTCTTTAGAATGAGATATTTGTTAATCTTGTGATTCTTACTTTCATACTTGATGAATGTGCTTGCCTACTGAACTAATCCTTTATAAACCACAACAATAGCAAAATTAGATTCAGCTAGAATATCTGCCTTTTGTAGAATTTGTAATTGAATTTTCAAATATTGATATGCAAATTTGTGATGTGTAATAATGCTATGTTGAGCAGCCTTCTTTTATGTACATCCATTAGGTTCCAGCATGGAACACTCTTATTACAATTTATCCGACACAGATCATTTTAGGTATTCCTGTCACATGACCAGTTTTTAACAATGTTTGTGTTTTACACGAATATCCACAAATTGTTAGAGCAACATAATGTGCAAAAATGAATAATACAAGTTACAATACCTTCAGATTTGTTGATTGACATCAGACTACAGCATAGGGTACATGCATGATGATTATTGATTCATGTCTTCAAGGTTCAAGTACAAATCTTTCCTTAATGAAGTGAAGTAGTGATGAAGAAGATGAGGAAAGTCCTGGTGCTAGCGGAAGCGGTGATGCAGACATGAGTGAGTTGTTCATAGTTTTCAGTCAAACATGTCTACATTATCTTCAGAACATATTAAACATAGCTGTCAACTACATTGATGTTGTACTCTGCGCGTCCAATCTTAGTACAAATAATCAGTCTTCTCCTGTCCCTGTCCACACACACACAAGAAGATGATCAATTCCTGTAGGTACATGTATGGTATAGTATGTATGTACAGAAGCAACCCATCACAAAAAATACTCTGTTAATACACTACTTATTGCCTGTAGAAAAACAATGGAGCTTATTGTGTAGAGCAAAGTTTGTAAGTTAGGGTTAAGAAGAATAGGTTCTACAAGGCTACAAATTTATACTTTTGTTACTTATTACTTTTGTTTTAAATACATTTAATCTTAAGAAAGTGAGGATGAGGGCAGGGCTGTAATTCCTGGGGGGACATGCCCCCCTACTTTTCTTTAAAAAAATTAAACATTGGTACATTTTGAGGAAAATTTGACTCTTGTCCCTCACCACTTTTTATATAAGAGGCCAAGTCCCCCCCTCCCCTCCCCCACACTTTCAAGATGAGAATTACAGCCCTGGATAAGGGTGCTAATTAACCTTCTACAGTGGACTTTCCATATCAGTTATTTCTGCAAAAATGAGACAACTTCAAATGTGACGAAGATATTTAAGTAATTTATTCCCAATTTTTCTCTCTCAAGTCCTCTTTCTTATAGAATGAAATTGCTTAATTATTGAACTAATCCTTGAACCCTTAAACTCCTATGCGGCTCAAACTTAATCATTGAACTAATCCTTGAACCCTTAAACTCTCATGCGGTTTAAAACGTGCATTAAGAATGGCTTTGCTTAAAACCAGGAACATCTCAACCTGCCATCAAATGGAGCAGGGCTGGTCAAAGTAAAAGTTATATAATTCTTTGTTTCCCAAACCACAAAACTGTATACAGTTTCACCTCTCCAAGGCTCCTTCAAGATAACAACTACTCCCACTGGTGTTACATGGTATTTTTAGTGACACACATCTGAATATAATGGCAATCCTTTGTAATGTAAGTAGTAACTGTAATCAAAGCTGGCATTGTTTGTCTTTGCTGCAGGGAAAAGGTGAAATGAACTATGAGCATATAACTATATTACCTCAATGTTATGATGCAAAGTTAATCTGTGGAATGATGTGGTTAATTTGTTGCTTCAAAATTGCAGGCCAAATTTTTAAGAAGTGCCTTTATTATGGACTGCAATTTGTTAGACCTTTTTTTTTTCAAAATTACTTTACACAACTTTCCTTTCTTTTTCTGTACTACAAGTTTGGTTTATATGAATGCTAAGACAATAAATTTATTAATAAAAAGGTCAAAAATAGAGAAAACATCAACATTAATATGAAAATTTGCTCAATTTAGGCAAAATTAGGTCAATTTTGTTGAGTTTCAATTTTTTGTGTGTAAATAATGAAAATGGAGGATTTTTTTCACAGAAGGGAAATTTTCTTTCCATCATACTAGTCTTATTTGCTTTTTCTCAAAGCAAAACATCTAAAAATAATGAAAATAAACAATAACAAAAATTACCCCTGTAATTACATGCGAAATCAAAGTCGCGCATCCGTTTCAGTTCTCGAACCTGGGTTGCCCACGTTGCATTTTCCGACACTAAACGCTACACTAGACTACGTATGCTTCAGTGTGTGGATTTGTTTTATTACTTAAATTTCAGTTTGATAAAAGGGAGGTTAGTTGCTCTTTTTGTTTCAATTGAAAATATTTGGAATAACTCTCCGGCAATATTTTTGCGTACAGCAGTTGTTTTGTGATAAGAAACTATGGATGTTGTCAAAAATTGGTCTCAAAAAGGCAAAAAACAATCATGAAATTTTACACAACTTTTGCCAAAAAAAGATATTGATGATAGTGGCAGTCAAAGTTTGACTGGAATTGGATGCATTGATGTCTTTGTAAGTTCCTCACAGGTTTTTAGGCAAAAGCAAGGTCTGGAAGTATGGCTACAGTAGTAAATTTTCATAGAAAAACAATCTCTTTTTTTGTTAAATTTTGTGCATTTTTTTAATTTTCTCAATTTCAACTCATTTTTCTCAAAAATCTTAAACAAAATCCTATCAAGAAGTTACATTTTATGAAAGAACTATTTCACCTGTTTGAAATGATACCAGGATCACTGCTATGGGCCTATTTGACAAAGCAACATATTTTTTTGAAAATTGCATGTCCAAACCGGTGATTCCATGACCGATTGGGTGCAGACGTGTTAAGTATATGCAGGAAATATGCCTGGCAAAACTACAGTATATAGGTGAAGAATTTTGACATTCTCTTCACTTCAGATCTTTATAAAAACAACAACAAAGACGCCGTCCTAGCTGCTCAGAAGCAACTGAGAGACAGATCTAAGCTGGAAGCGGAGAAGAAGAAAGAAGTGGACAAGCAACAGCGAGAGCAGAACAAACAGAAAGTTTTAGACCGAAAGGAGAAAGAAAAGAAACGAACACAAAAGCAGGAAAGACGGAGGTAGCACAGACTATAAACAGTTAGATTTACCGATCCATGCCCTGTTTTCCTGTTTGCAGCTTCGTGACCTCTCCCAGTGATGTGAGGTCAGATCCGTTCTCCCGATCAGGAGATCTCTTGATTAGGAGATTAAAGTATGCGCAGTGAATGAACTTGAAAGTGTTTTTAAAATATGCAGCCGTTAGATTTAGGGATCCATACCCCATACCTACTGATCATTTACTCCTGTTATAAGTTGGGTAACCTCTCCCAGTAGTGTGAACAGGTCTAGTCCAATCTCCTGATGGTCTGGTCCAATCTCCTAATGGTCTGGTCCAATCTCCTGATGAGGAGATTTCCTGATTATTATATTAAGCATACGCAGTGAACAGAATTAAAAACCATTAAAAAAATATGTGGTCGTTTATTTAATGTGTAATGTGTATTTTTTTGTAGTTTGTATTAAGTGGTGAATGTATAGATTATAGCTTTTAAAAAATGTGATTTTTTGATGGATATCACACCAATCACATTTGCTCGATTTAAATCACACAAATAACAATTGCTCAATTTAATTCACACCAATCACTTTTGCTCAATTTAATTCATACCAATCACTTTTGCTCAATTTAGATCACACCAATCACATTTGCTTAATTTAAATCACACCAATCACATTTGCTTAATTTAAATCACACCAATCACATTTGCTTAATTTAATTCACACCAATCACATTTGCTCAAATTAAATCACACCAACCATTGATAAGGGAAATTTGTTCCCAATTTCTTGTGGTTTTCAGAATAAGGAAAATAAAGGGGAAAAGTCTGACCCGATCTGCTTGTATATCAGGTCGGGTCTGACTTGAAATTTTAAGAAGCATAACTAATGTATGTGAGCAATGAATTAAAACTTCTCCCAAGAGGGAACTCAAAACCAAATATGTTTACTTAAGATTATTTAAAGTTTCCAGGTGAACAAGAAGTTGGTGCTGGTGAATTGAAGAAAATATCTGTAGTGTCAAATAACGGTGATAAAATTTGAAACATTTGCTCTTGTGATTTCCTATTTTAGTCAAAACCTGCTGCTTTTATGTTAGTATAGAAATTGAAGAAAATATCTTGTGTCAAATAACAGCAATGAAATTTGAAATATTCGCACTTGGAATTCCTATATTAGTCAAAACCTAGTGCATACTGTTATATTGTTATAGAAATTGAAGAAAATATCTTTGTGTCAAATAACAGCAATAAAATTTGAAACATTCGCACTTGTATTTCCTTACTTAATTAAAACCCATGCACATGATGATCTAGCCGCCGTATTGAAACGTTGCCCAAATTGGGGGTATAGTTGTCTAATGATGCATGCAACATCTCATCTTCACTAATTGGAAAAACCCACAAAAGTAAAATCAACATTCAAGCATAGCAGGATATTTCCAGAACATGCCTAACAATAATTCAAGTTAATTTAATCACGTACGCGTAAATCACATCGCGGAGCTTGGAAATTGTATCCTATAATTTAATGCGCGAGTAAGCAAGTAATGCAATTTGGAAGCGGGGCACGTAATATTAACACCCGACCAGTTTTCTGTTAATGATCGGATATATAGGACACATTTTTAATGCGGCCCCAGGATCGTAATGTATTATGTGGGTGTAGACATAATTCAAATTGCGGCCCTAGGATCGTAATGCAGTATTATGTGGGTGTAGACATGATTCAAATTGCGGCCCTAGGATCGTAATGCAGTATTATGTGGATGTAGACATGATTCAAAATTGATGCAGTATGGGCAATGGTTGTACTGTATTAGTAGAGTGTTTACCTCATCAAGAGAGTGTACTGGATGTTGAATGAACATTGATTTTGACCCTTTGTATGAATGGCAAGACCTGCAAACTTGGCAAGACCTGCAACAATGGCAAGACCTGCAACAATGGCAAGGCCTGCAAAATGGCAAGGCCTGCAAAATGGCAAGACCAGCAACAATGGCAAGACCAGCAACAATGGCAAGACATGCAACAATGGCAAGACCTGCAACAATGGCAAGACCTGCAAAAATGGCAACACCTGCAAAATGGCAACACCTGCAACAATGGCAACACCTGCAAAAACGGCAAGACCTGCAACAATGGCAAGATCTGCAAAAATGGCAAGACTTGCAACAATGGCAAGACCTGCAAGATGGCAAGGCCTGCAACAATGGCAAGACCTGCAAAAATCTACAGTTCCAGCATTTACAACCTCAGGGGAAAAAATTGGATGAGATTTTTTTCATTACAGATTTCTTGAGCAAGCAATAGTATATAGTATATGGTAAAGATGATCTCCCATGTAAGTGTGTATATAGTGTAAATATACACTCTAATAATGTCTCCCATGTAAGTGTGTACATAGTGTAAATATACACTCTAACATTGTCTGCCATGTAAGTGTGTATATATGGTAAATATGCACTCTAACAATGTCTCCCATGTAAGTGTGTATATATGGTAAATATGCACTCTAACAATGTCTCCCATGTAAGTGTGTATATAGTGTAAATATGCACTCTAACAATGTCTCCCATGTAAGTGTGTATATAGGGTAAATATGCACTCTAACAATGTCTCCCATGTAAGTGTGTATATATGGTAAATATGCACCCTAACAATGTCGCCCATGTAAGTGTGTATATATGGTAAATATGCACTCCAACAATGTCTCCCATGTAAGTGTGTATATAGTGTAAATATGCACTCTAACAATGTCTCCCATGTAAGTGTGTATATAGTGTAAATATGCACTCTAACAATGTCTCCCATGTAAGTGTGTATATAGTGTAAATATGCACTCTAACAATGTCTCCCATGTAAGTGTGTATATATGGTTAATATGCACTCTAACAATGTCTCCTATGTAAGTGTGTATATATGGTAAATATGCACTCTAACAATGTCTCCCATGTAAGTGTGTATATAGTGTAAATATGCACTCTAACAATGTCTCCCATGTAAGTGTGTATATATGGTAAATATGCACTCTAACAATGTCTCCTATGTAAGTGTATATATGGTAAATATGCACTCTAACAATGTCTCCCATGTAAGTGTGTATATAGTGTAAATATGCACTCTAACAATGTCTCCCATGTAAGTGTGTATATAGTGTAAATATGCACTCTAACAATGTCTCCCATGTAAGTGTGTATATAGTGTAAATATGCCCTCTAACAATGTTTCCCATGTAAGTGTGTATATAGGGTGAATATGCACTCTAACAATGTCTCCCATGTAAGTGTGTTTATATGGTAAATATGCACTCTAACAATGTCTCCCATGTAAGTGTGTATATAGGGTGAATATGCACTCTGACAATGTCTCCCATGTAAGTGTGTATATAGGGTGAATATGCACTCTAACAATGTCTCCCATGTAAGTGTGTATATAGGGTGAATATGCACTCTGACAATGTCTCCCATGTAAGTGTGTATATAGGGTGAATATGCACTCTAACAATGTCTCCCATGTAAGTGTGTATATAGTGTAAATATGCACTCTAACAATGTCTCCCATGTAAGTGTGTATATAGGGTGAATATGCACTCTAATAATGTCTCCCATGTAAGTGTGTATATAGGGTAAATATGCACTCTAACAATGTTTCCCAAGTAAGTGTGTATATTAGGTAAATATGCACTCTAACAATGTCTCCCATGTAAGTGTGTATATAGGGTGAATATGCACTCTAATAATGTCTCCCATGTAAGTGTATATAGTGTAAATATGCACTCTAACAATGTCTCCCATGTAAGTGTGTATATAGTGTAAATATGCACTCTAACAATGTCTCCCATGTAAGTGTGTATATATGGTTAATATGCACTCTAACAATGTCTCCTATGTAAGTGTGTATATATGGTAAATATGCACTCTAACAATGTCTCCCATGTAAGTGTGTATATAGTGTAAATATGCACTCTAACAATGTCTCCCATGTAAGTGTGTATATATGGTAAATATGCACTCTAACAATGTCTCCTATGTAAGTGTGTATATATGGTAAATATGCACTCTAACAATGTCTCCCATGTAAGTGTGTATATAGTGTAAATATGCACTCTAACAATGTCTCCCATGTAAGTGTGTATATAGTGTAAATATGCACTCTAACAATGTCTCCCATGTAAGTGTGTATATAGTGTAAATATGCCCTCTAACAATGTTTCCCATGTAAGTGTGTATATAGGGTGAATATGCACTCTAACAATGTCTCCCATGTAAGTGTGTTTATATGGTAAATATGCACTCTAACAATGTCTCCATGTAAGTGTGTATATAGGGTGAATATGCACTCTGACAATGTCTCCCATGCAAGTGTGTATATAGGGTGAATATGCACTCTAACAATGTCTCCCATGTAAGTGTGTATATAGTGTAAATATGCACTCTAACAATGTCTCCCATGTAAGTGTGTATATAGGGTGAATATGCACTCTAATAATGTCTCCCATGTAAGTGTGTATATAGGGTAAATATGCACTCTAACAATGTTTCCCAAGTAAGTGTGTATATTAGGTAAATATGCACTCTAACAATGTCTCCCATGTAAGTGTGTATATAGGGTGAATATGCACTCTAATAATGTCTCCCATGTAAGTGTGTATATAGTGTAAATATGCACTCTAACAATGTCTCCCATGTAAGTGTGTATATAGTGTAAATATGCACTCTAGCAAAGTCTCCCATGTAAGTGTGTATATATGGTAAATATGCACTCTAATAATGTCTCCCATGTAAGTGTGTATATAGGGTTAATATGCACTCTAACAATGTCTCCCATGTAAGTGTGTATATAGTGTAAATATGCACTCTAACAAAGTCTTCCATGTAAGTGTGTATATAGTGTAAATATGCACTCTTATGTCTCCCATGTAAGTGTGTATATTGGGTAAATATGCACTCTAACAATGTCTCCCATGTAAGTGTGTATATAGTGTAAATATGCACTCTAACAATGTCTCCCATGTAAGTGTGTATATAGGGTGAATATGCACTCTAATAATATATATATATATATATATATATATATATATATAAAATATATATATATATATATATATATATATATATATATATACATATATATATATATATATATATATATAAATATATATATATATATAGATATATGTATATATATAAATATATAAAAAATATTATATTTATATATATATATATATATATATATATATATATATATATAAAAAAGAAAAGAAAAAAATATATATATATATATATATATATATATATATATATATACTTCAAGTTATACCTTACCTTCCATGCTATCAATATGCAATCTGGTCATATGACCTGATTCTAACGCACTTCTAACCGACCTTAAACACGTAGTTACCAGCCAGCCCTGACCTCCATATAACCTCTACTAAACCTCACTTAACATTCCACCGAGGCCTGAACGAGAGGGGAGGCGGACGGGATGCATGGAAGGTAAGTATAACTCTCGTAAATATCCCCGCTACGCTTAGCGGGGTAAATTTACTTCAAGCTATACCTTACCTTCCATGCTACAAATGTGCAATCAGATTGCAACCGAGGATAGGAAGGATGGGAGTTTAGGTCGCAGCACAACTTTCTAAAAGCTGGTACTAAAACTCTCACTAATCTAATCCCGCTTAAAGGACGAAATTCCTTCTCCTCTTAATGATGAAAGACCTTAGAGTGGGAAGTACTAAAACATAGTAAACCACTTCTATTTACAGTCAAACCGAACAAGGCACTATTCGTTAACAGTAACTGAGGCAAACATCGCCCCCCTCTCCCCTCCCCTCGTCTTCCCCTTTATATTTTAATCCGTCGGTTCAGATTTCAATCCGTCTGTTCAGATTGGTGCCGTCGGTTCAGATTTGTGCTATCGGTACACTTCATTAATATGCGTGCGGTGCAGTAGTGTCGGTTGAGATTAGT
The DNA here is from genome assembly GCA_020152595.1 of Chiridota heheva. Lineage (NCBI taxonomy): Eukaryota > Metazoa > Echinodermata > Holothuroidea > Apodida > Chiridotidae > Chiridota > Chiridota heheva. The sequence goes on along the minus strand of JAIGNY010003948.1, from coordinate 1,793 downwards.
GCCAAGTGTCCAGTAATAATTTTTTTAAATGTTATTTTGACAAGTAATTGGTTATAACTATGGTAGGCTGGAATCAGCTGTTATTAATATCTTGATATAGATATAGGCTAACTATCGCACCGCGCTTAATTCATCAAACTGTTGAACGATTATAATATAGTGGACGCAGTTTTGTCCAAACCAACTCGTATTCAGTCTCCTTTTAATGAGAAAGAGATGCAGTGAGCATGCTCTTTTTCTGAATACAGTCAACCATCGTATTTCACCATGTAATGGACTTCTAGATCACTCCGTTTTGTTTTTCTGGGAAACTTTCAACCAATAAGAGTTGAGTTTTAACTTTTCCTCATTACTAATTTTGTTTTCAAATAGCTACATTAAACAGCAAACTTTTGGAGAATATTACGAGTCCAAATAGATTTATTCTTAATTTTATGGAGGTCCGTAGCCAGGACTTTGAGAGGGGGCTCGTTTTTTTGTATAAAAGGGCACTTTTCTGCACCTGAAAAATTGAAATGGGAGCGCGACATTCTATATCAGGTTTTTCCCCGAGAAAATTTGTCAAATGGTCGGAACCGTTCCAGTACTTTGGTACTTCAACAGTTCAACAAGCTTTGAAATCCTAAGTACTTATTTAGATTTAAAAAAAACACTCTTTCAAAAAAAGGGTTTTCTTCAGAGAAAAGTTTGAAAATGTAAAATGATATATTGGTAATATATTAACACTTTGTGAGATATTGTATTTAATACATGAAGTAAGACACCATGTGATAGAGGGAGAGGGGCGAGATATAGAACAGGTTCATTTTAAAAGATTTCCCAATTTACACATTTTCATAGTAAATTATTAGAAAATCATCAAACATTTTTCTTTTAGACTACACATATTTTTCAAAGAGTGATCATAGACCTACATCCATGCACAGAAACATGAACAATAACATATTATATTTCCACAAGCGTTTTCATGATTTTGTTTTTTGTATACTATATCTCTCTTTGACATGAATTTTGACTTTCTTCCTATGCGTTGTAACGCACTATTTTGCCCTTCAAATGTCAATTTTGCAAGAGTTTCCAGGGGCTTGGCCCCCTGGACCCATACCGGAGCTACTCCCCTGGCAACAAGTTGGGCGCTTTGCGAACTGACATCGAAGGTGTCACCTCAACTATACCACTACATATCTTGTCCCTTAAATTTAACCCCCCCCCCCTTCCCAATATGGAAATTATGGCTACACCAATGTATATATATAAATAAATATATATATAAATAAACATATATATATATATATATTTATGTATTTATGTATATATATATATATATATTTATCTATATATATATTTATATATATATATATATTTATATGTATATATATATATTATATATAAATATATATATATATATATATATATATGTATATATATATATATACATATATTATATATATATATATATATATATATATATATATATATATATAAATATATAAATACATATATAATATATATATATATATATATATACAAATATATATATATATATATATTTATATATATATATATATTTATTTATATATATATATATATATATATATATATATATATATATATATATATATATTTATATATATATATATATATATATATATATATATATATATATATATATATATATATATATATATATATATATATATATATATATATATATATATATATATATATATATATATATATATATATATATATATATATATATATATATATATATATATATATATATATATATA